>JZKD02S2348534.1:1094583-1118077 GCA_000966675.3 Picea glauca | reverse complement strand
TATATATATATATGTGGAAAATATCATGGAAGATTCATATAAATGAATCAAATAAGTTAGATGGGGAAAATTATGTCAATTAGAAGTTTAAGTTGCAGACATTGATGGAAGGATACAATGTTTGGTCGATCGCATGTGGAGACGAAGCAAAAACAATTGCCCTGACAACCTCAATTCAGGATTGGGAGCAACAAGAGACTAAAGAGAAGGTTCTCTTGAGGATGTCCGTCAAGGAAAATATAATCCCACACATTAGGGACTGCAAAACATCCCATGAAACTTGGGAGACACTTAAAGGTTTGTATGAGATGACGAACACAAACCATGTATTATTTTTGAAGCGTAAGCTTCTTTCAATTAAGATGGAGGAGAATGAAAATATCAATAACTTTCTTTCTAGAATAAAAGGGTTGAAATATAAGCTAGGAGATATTGGTGAGAAGATTTCTAGTATTGACCTGGTCACTGTCACATTAAATGGCATGTTAGATGAATATCCAATGTTCATTACTGGTCTTGCAGCTAGGGAAAAGGCCCCTACTTTTGATTAATTGACATGTATTCTTCTGCAAGAAGAGGAGCACAAAAAGAATCTCAATAGCAGATCTCACAATTCAGATATGGCATTGGTGGATAAAGGGAAACAAACCTACAAAGGAAAGCCATGGAGGATAAATAAAGAAGACAAGCCACATACAAAACCAGATAATGGCAGGGCACCACCAAGCACAAAAACAAATGTGAAGAAGAATGAAGGATGCTTCTATTGTTGTAAGTTTGGACATTATGATAAAGATTGTAGGAGGAGGAGGTTTAATGAGTCCAAATATAACAAACATTCATGAAATTGTGTTGATAAAGGTGCCAGCGTATGTGATGAATTCAAAAATATCAAGTTGTTTGTTTCTGATGCTACTTTATCAGCAGACACTAATGATGCTAATGCCTAGTTTATTGATTTTGGTGCTTCAATTCATATGTCATGTAATAGGAATTGGTTTGATAAATATCATGAAAACATTAATGATGTTCATAAGATATATCTAGGCGATGATAGGTCACATGAAATTAAAGGGTATGGAGATGTATCTGTGACTTTACCTACTGGTGAGGTGAAACAAATCCATAATGTAATGTATGTGCCATGCATAAAGAAGAATTTAATTTCTATATCCACCATTGCAGATCAAGATCTAAAAGTTGCTTTTGTTAAGTCACAATGTGTGGTGAAGGACATACAAGATCACTACAAAATCTTTGCAAAAGGATCTAGAGTTGGAGAACTATATAATATTGATGTTACAAGGAGGGATCATCAAGCGTTGGAATCCACAACTATGTCAATGGAAGATCTATGGAATCAAAGGTATGGACACCTAAACCATAATGATCTTATGATGCTTTAGAAGAAATAAATGGTAGAAGGTATTCCAATGTTTAAGAGTGAACATGTTGAATGTGAAGGATGTGCATTAGGAAAACAACATAGAGAAGAGTTTCCTATGCATATAGATAAACGAAAGTGATAAATTCTTTAACTAGTGCATATTGATGTTTGCGTACCCATTCAAACTAGATCTCTTGGAGGAGAATATTATTTCCTTATCGTTATTGATGATAAAACTAGATACACCTGGGTCTATTTTATGAGAAAGAAAACTGTTGTGTTTGAATATTTTAAAGAATTCAAGAATATGGTTGAAAAGAAAACATGAAAGAGCATCAATATTCTTAGGTCAAATCAAGGAGGGGAGTATACATCAGGGGCATTCATCAGGTATTGAAAAAATAATGGGATTAAACAACAAATTACAGTGCCACATACTCCTCAACAAAATGGAGTAGCAAAAAGGAAAAATAGAACCTTGGTTGAATGTGCTCGTAGTATGATAAAAGGTAAAAATATTTCTAATGGTTTTTGGGCTGAAGAAATAATTATTGTTGTATATCTAAAGAATAGGAGTCGTACAAAAATTTTAGAGAACAAAACACCTTTTGAAACTTTTTGTGGATATAAACTAGAAGTGAGTCACTTGAGAATATTTGGGAGTAAATCACTTGCTCACATTCCAAAAGAAGATATAAGAAAGCTTGATGCAAAGGCAATCCAATGCAAATTTATTGGTTATCGTACAGAGTATAAATCCTATAACATGTTTGATTCTAACAATCATAAGGTGTTTGCATGTAGAGATGTTTTGTTTCATGAAAATGCATATGAAGTACGAAAAGCATATGATTATAATGTATGGAATCTACCTAAAGAAAATGAGGAAAATGCTAAAGAAGAAGAAGAAGAAGTCCAAGGAGAAGCTCCAAGCATCATAGATTCTACAAGTAGCCAGAGCACACCTAGAAGAGGTAAAGGAACTCCACAAAGAAGTGAAGAACTAAGGAGGACAACAAGACAATCTAAGAGCCCGGTCAGGTATAGAGACTATGACTTAATAACTCAAGCTATGAATGTGGCAGATCCTTTAAATTATGAGCAAGATAAAGACCACAAATAATGGATGGATACCATGAAGGAAGAATATGACTCTATAATTAAAAATTAAACATGGGAATTGACATTATTTCATGAGAACAAAACCCCCATAGGATCAAAATGGTTGTTCAAATATAAATTTAATGTTGATGGTAGTATAGACAAATACAAAGCTAGATTGGTTGCCAAAGGTTATTCACAAAAAGAAGGGATAGATTATGAAGACAATTTTGCTCCTGTCGAAAAAATGAATACTATTAGATTAATGATTGCATTGGCTACCAAGTGTAATTGGAAGTTGCATCAGTTAGATGTCAAGTCAACATTTTTGAATGGATAATTAAAAGAAGAGGTTTGTCTTGTTCAACAAGAGGGGTTTGTAAATAAATGAGAAGAACATCTTGTATGCAAGTTGAAGAAAGATTTATATGGAGTTAAACAGGCACCTAGGTCTTGGTATGAAAAAATTGATACATTTTTCTTTCAACAAGGTTTTATAAAAGGTAAAAGTGATCCAAACCTGTATACCAAGAAATATAGAAATGGTCAAATTGCTTTGATTTCTCTATATGTGGATGATCTTATCATAATAGGAAGTGCTACTGGGATGATTGAAGAGATCAAAAGGAAATTATCACAACAGTTTGAAATGAAGGATCTTGGACATTTACATTATTGTTTAGGTCTTGAGGTATGGAGATAAAATGGTAATACCTTAATCACTCAAAAAAAATATACAAAGGAGGTACTCGGAGGTTTAACATGAACACATGTAATCTAATATCTACTCCATTAGAACAAAATGTTAATCTCAACAATAATGATGACTCAAAAGAAGTGGATGGTACTTTGTATCGACAATTGGTGGGAAGTATAAATTATCTCACCACAACTAGGTGAGATATTGCATATTCAGTTAGCATTCTTAGCCAATTTATGGCTAAGCCTCATGAGAATCACTTGAAAGATGAAAAGAGAGTCCTTTGATATTTGAAAGGGACTATTGATTTTGGTATTGAGTATACTAATGATTTTGATGTTGAATTGACAGGTTTCTAAGACTCTTATTGGGCAGGAGATCCAGATGACAGGAAGTCTACTACAGGATATGTATTCAGTATTGGATAAGGGATCGTGTCCTGGAGAAGTAAGAAACAACCAACTGTTTCTTTGTCATCCACTGAAGTTGAGTACAAAGCATTATGCACTGCCACCTGTGAAGCAATTTAGCTAAGGAGGATACTTGAAGATGTTGGAAAAAAACAAAAAGTACCAACAATCATCCAATGTAACAACCAAAGTTCCATCAAACTGACAAACAACCCAGTGTATCATTCTAGGTCAAAGCATATTGAGACACACTATCATTTTGTAAGAGAAAAAATACAGTCAAATGAAATTGATGTATTGTATTGCAACATAAATGATAATGTTGCATATATATTTACAAAGCCTCTTGGAAAGGCTAAGTTTGTAATATGGAGAGATAATATATGTGTTGTAAAGGTTGTTTAATTAAGGGGGAGTGTTGGAAATTAATTAAACAACCAGACAAGTAGTTGATAGAGATAAACGTCCAGTAAATGCACCTACCGACTTCATCAACTCCAGTAAGTTCGTGGAAGAACCAAAAAAGTCTGGAAGAAGTAATTCCATCCATTGATATTGGAACTAATAAACGGTGGATCTCATCCCACCAGAGTATAAATACCCATGCCTGTAATGTGATAGACAATTGATTGTGTGTTCTTTGTGTCTCTGTTTGCTATGTCTATGTCTGTGTGAGATTGCCTTTCTTTTTGGGAATGCATAAATCTCCTTGGCTGTGGATTTTGGAACCTTACCGTAAATTTCTCATCCTATTAAAAAACAAAAAAACAAATGATAGTAGTCTGATGACACAAAGTTCTATTGAATTATCACCATATTTTTCCACATGTCTAAATATCATACCGATCTAGATTAGTTTCACGTGATTCTCTTAAATATTATGACTGTACACAGTATCCGATAACCATGACGTCTGATGGGTATTTTTTAAGGAAGACCTGGAACCCTATCTCAAATGTTATCACCAAAATAGAGAGTAAAATTGAGAAATATTCTCCTAGTGCATCTCAGGGTTCTTAGCAATTGTAACGTTACCTAGGGTGAAGGAACTGGAATTTTTATTTGATATATTTAGTGATTTTTTTTTTTAAAATTGAGCAATTGACTTATATTATTCATTGACCTATTGATCGCGTTTTTCCTGGTTACCTCTGGGTATTGTGTAGAATCCATAGCTGGTTGTAGCTTCACAGGGGTCAATTGTTTGTTACTCCTTAATAAACCTCGTAAATATACTTTCACAAGGAGAGAAATGGCCTGGCGACTTGAACCAATGCAGTTACTTATTCACATTATTTGCATGATCATGCTTGTAACTCAGAAAAGAATCCATTAGAGTAGGATATCCATGACCATAATTTTAACGAAGAACAAAGGATAGTAGATCAAGAGAGTTGAGGCAATAAGCATGAAGTTACGTTGGCTCTTAAGGTAGAATCTTTGATATTAAGGGAACTTTTAGGCAACTTAGAATCCTCTCTCCTCAAATTCATCTACAAAGAAAGAGGTGGAAGGGGCATATAGTAGTGATTTATCAAGAAGCAGGTAGCAAGAACATATAGTAGTGGTATTATAATATAAACTACTCATTTCCTTAAAGAATAATAAAGGCTCACGGTTCATCGTTGTGAAAGAACACTAAAGGATCACAACTCACTTGGAACATGTTACATGACACTGAACACGTAGTAGCTAGATGGCACTAGTCAAAACAACCTCGATATGAGTCCAAATAAGACGTCAAACGTCAAACTTAGGATACAAAAGAAATGATCTTGAATTTTTCTCAAACTTTGGGTTAAAACATCTTTTGGTTTTGCGAGATTGATGTAAAATGTGGAAACCGATTCATATACTAAATAGTACCTCTAAGTGTTCAAACTTAGGATAAAACATGAAATGATCCGAAAGAAATTATTAATGTTGGATAAAAATTTGGTTAAAACTTAGATGTTGGACTATGGGAAAGATTAATGTAAAATTGAAAACCAATTGCTATAGTCCCTAACCTAAAGGCATGGACTAATAATGAAAGATATACATATACATGTCTTTAGTAAAAAAAAATTACATTAAAAAACTCATTAATTTTGAGGTATTTCAATATGGAACTCTCTTTAATAAATGAATACATGTGTGTCTTAATATGAATGGATTTTTTTATACTTATAGACATACAAAATTAGTTAAATATATATAAAAGTGAAAAATACATATAAAATACATTTTGTGATTATATATATATATGTGTGTGTGTGTCTTATAAAAATATTTCCATCATTTTCAAAATATCCATGTGAAGGACATCTCAACCAATAATCATAATAATAGTTGATAATCTAGTAATCCTCAATCAAACTAGAACCAAAGATCTCATGATGAACTCCACACTACTACATATTGAAAAATTTGCGATGACTATTTGTGACGAAAGTACCTTTTCTTCGCAAAATTCAAGAGAAAAAGTTTAATTTTTCAATTTTATTATAAATCCAACCTGTATTCATTGTGTTATCGACGGAAGCAAATTTTCTTCTCTCTTGCGACAAAATTGTGCATTTGTTGCAAGAGTGACGATAACTATTGATCGTTACAATATTTGATAAAGTCCATATTGACTGTCATACTCTTTGACAAAGTCCCAATTGATTTGGTCAACTTTTGTCGCAAGTGCGACAATATGGTTGTTATACTTTTTGACAAAGTCAACATTGATTTGGTCAATGTTCATCGCTATTGCGACAAAAAAATATCTATAAATATTTTACGAATTAGAGAGGTTGCGACAATCTTGCTATAACAACAACAGTTTAGAAAGGGTATTTTTGTGCGGAAGTTGTGCGAAAGAATGTCGCAAAATATTAGAGGTGGAAAAAAAAAGTAAAGCGGGTGAAAAGAGTGATGGTAGATGTTATTTCCATTGCAAAAAATGTTGCCTCATACGTCCCGTAAGAATTTTAATAGCAACAACTACAAAACATTGTAGAAAATATGGGCACATTGATGGTGTATTGAATGAATATCGTCCCATGGTAATTAGCTATATATTCATTATCTATTTTTATATTGTCAATTTTATATAAAATTATATATATGTACATATATTGTTTGAATGTTTGTTATAGTACACACTAATTTTGCATGATTGTTTGTAATTATAAAGTTAGAGTTTCCCTCTAACGTTTCACAGAATATTGCACCAAGTAGTCATAGAAATGATGTTGTACAAGATGAGGAACATGATCAAGCAAATGAGGATCTCATGGAAGAAGATGATGGGACAAATCAAATGATCCAAGATTTGTTTTCTTAGCCAGATGAGGATGGGTACAATGATGGTATTTATGATGAACCTCTATTAGAAAAGGCAAATAAAGGACTTTATGAAGGATCAAGAGAAAATATTCTCTCCACTACATTGCTGCTAGTGAACTTAAAGGTTATGAATAATTTGTCGAACACTTGTATTACACAGATCCTAAGGTGTGTAATATGTTTCATCTCATATTATACATAAATGTTGACTTTTTTCTATTTGTTTTTAGTGTTAATTAATGTGTAAAATAATAATGCAATTTTTATGATTAATATTCTTTACATTAACTAGTTATTTGTTATGTTGTAGATTGTTAGGTGAATTTTTGTTACCATCGTCAAATATTTTACCTTGCACGTATCGAGGTTTTCATGCCATTATGAAAGACATTGTAATGGATTATCAAACTATAGATGCATTTCCTAATGATCATATTATATATTATGGACAACATGCCTCGAAAACAGAATGTCCACAATGTCTTATCAGTAGATATCGAACCGATCAAGTAACAAAAAGGGGCCCTCTAAATCTTCTTCGTCATATTCCCATAATTCCACGTTTGCAACAATTGTTTAGGTGTGAAAGAATAGAACAATTTATGGATTACCATGCACATAACAGAAGTGGAGATGGTGTTTTTTGAATGCCTATCGATGGTTATGCATTTAGGGAAATTGAGGAAAAATGGGTAGATTTCAAAGATGAACCTCATAACGTTAGGATTTTATTGGAAGCTGATGGTGTTAATCCATTCAGAGATATTAGGTCCATCTACTCAGTGTGGCCTATTTTGGTTATAAAAAATAACATTCCTCCTTGGATGTCAATAAAGAGGGAGCACATAATCTTGACAATGATTATTCTAGGTATTTGTTTACATTGATTTTTTGAATCTAACATTTTCATTTGTTTCATTTTTTTCATAATATATTTGTTCACACAGGGGAAGACCCAGGGTTCAACACTTCAACAACACACCAACAAAACCCTCACTATCGTCCCTTTCGGAAACACCTGCGAAGCAGATGAAGTCTCACTCAAGGTAGAGGCAGGGGGGATTGTAGGACTCAAGTGTGTACAACCTAGCTGGGGCACAGATATGTGATAACAATGATTTAACATAGCACTTAGCAGTTAACATTCATTAGATTTTACCCTTATTCAAATCGAAGATTCAAATACCACTTACAGAACATCGCAGTATTCATCAAGATCAAGAACATCTAATCATAAAGCACATAGCCTTACAACAGATCTAGCATTCATTCTCATCATAAATAACTTAAGAATTCATATATATATCTATTATAACAGTGCACTAAGAAAATACAAGAACAATATAGCACAAAGCACAATAACACAAGATATACATTGTTCACCCGCAGCGTGGGGCTACGTCCACCAACTCTTCTTATCTTTATTATCTTCTTTCAATTCACAGGGCCACAAAACCAACTCCACATAGGACAAGAGATCTATGCACACCTTTCCATATCCTCCTTCCTCGAGCTTGGCAGAGCACAAAGCCTTCTTACAATCACTTGAACTTTGCTTTGAAAGTTCTCAACACACAGTATGCAAAAAGCATTTGCAACTATTTACACTCAGCTCACTAGCTTAAAAATGACTCAGCATCGGCTTACAACTGACTTAGCATCGACTTACAAGTGACTTAGAACCACCTACTTAAATCACCAAGCTACTTATTTATAATTTACAAAAGGGGCCTAAACATGGGTAAACCCATGGGCCGACATCCCATATCTATTACATAAACCCTAAACCCAAAAATCCCACAAAAGGGGGTGAGATCCCATGATCTCCACTTCGCTTGGTGCTTCATCTTCGACCAGCCTGTCGAAGTCCCAAAAATGGTCAAACATGACCAAGGTTATCCAAAACTTGGTCAAGGGCCAACAAGTCCCCAAAAATCGCCTGTGACTCGTCCCGAGTCACTCTGATATGAGAAACTCTACTTCAAAGGCCTTGAGCTACTTCAACCTACTGCTTCACCAGAGCCTCCTGCTCGGTGAACTCCTGAATAAATTTCTCAGTCATTGGTCCTTTCAATCGTTGTTCCACCGTGGTGACTACTTGTTCTAGTTGTGCACCTTGTCCCTCAATCTCCTCAAAAAGTGTGCAAGCTCCATCCTGCATTGGCTATAGCCTCTGGATCACTTCCATGACTTTACTCTGAATGGCATGGACCTGTTGCTGAATGGTTCGCTATTCCTAGGACATTTTCATCCTCTCGACTGTTGACAACAACTTCAACTGTGCTTGTACTGTCACTACTTTTTGCTTTGCCTCCTGGAGCTATGACTCCAATTTCCTTAGTTTTGGGTCCTCTTCAAGGTGCTCATAGGTTTGCACACTTCAAATTCTTAATTTATTGCATTCTAAGGCCAATGCATTGATTTTTTCAACTACTCTCCAAGCATTTTCTTCCCATTGATCTCGCATTTCCTGCAGAGTGCTTGCCATGACTTGTAGTTCTAGTTTGACCACTTTTGCTTGAAGTTGTTGAATAGCTTCAACGAGCTTCTCCAAATGACTCTCCACTGTGTATTCTTCTATCTATGTGAGGCCGAACATAGAGATAAGTTCTATGGTGACTACCTCCTTGAATCCCATCTTCTTTGTGAGAAGTTGTTCTTTTTCCTTCTGGATCTATGCTTTATCCTCTACAAAATTCATCTGGAGGTCATCTTTCTCTTGCTGCACAACCTGACATTGCTCTAGGGATTATTATTTTTCTTTCTTTAATGACTTTGTGGCCTGCTCCTTTTCCTCCTACACCCAACGAAGGTGAGCATCCATCAAATCTGCTAATCTGCGTAGTTGGGTAGGATCATCTCCTACTTCTATGTCCCTTGCTGAAAACGATGCAATATACAATGTGTGGATCAAATAAATATCATGTTGTACCCCTTTGAGATCTACCTCGATCCTATCAAACATTGTCTCCTTTTTGGCTTTGCATCGCTGCAAAATGTCCTTTGAGGTATCTGATATAGAGACAATGATGAGGTCAATATCTTCTACCATGAGCACAGTCTGAAATGGAGGTTTATTGGCTTTTGACTTCTTTCGCAATGAAGGTTTCTTTAGGGAACCCTTTATTTTCTTGGATGTCTCATCCTCTGTGATGGGATCCTTAGGCAGTGTCACTTCACCATGTTCCTATTTTTTTTCTTCCCCTTCATCCTCTTCTTTGTCTACTTCGTCATATCCTCCTCCTTTAGGTGAATTTGGTGTAGTTTCCTTTGATGCACTATTCAATTGTTGTACATCTTCCTTCTTTTTCTTCCTACTGTTGTTGGGTCCATCATACTCTTCTTAGGTGACTATAGGACTTCCGATGAGGTCAGGGTCAGAGAGTTCTATCTGTTTGACTGGTACAAGGAACTCTGCAGGCCATTTCTTGGTTATTTCTTCCATGTCCTCCTCTGTGAGTTTTTAATAGGATTGGAGCTCTTCCTTGTGTTCGTCCCCACATGCAGTGATGTAAATGAAATGCCTATATGCGCGGAACTTCACAAGTGGCCTAAACTTGTGTAGGGTATTTGACGTCATGTGAGGGAAAGATTCAATGGCCCTCTTCAGTTGTAAATAATATGTGCGGAACACCACATTGGATTGGCATTGTTTTTTCCATGTCGCTCAAATACCAGAGCATAGTGAGCTTCACGACTAGTGGTTCAGATGACTCACTAGATTTTCTTTCTTCTTATTGATCTTTCTAGCTTTGTTTCCTATGATCCGTGTCTCTGGATTCCTCTTTCCATTATTTTTCTTATTTTTTCTTAGCATAGTAACTTTGTATTGTTGAGGATCCTTCATAAGGTTCAAGGATAATACTTATTCTCTTACTGTTTCTAGAGTAGGTTCTCTACTCTCCTACATGGATAGGTTCTTTAAGCCTTCTTGTTTTCTTTCAACTTCGACAACTAAGTCTCTATCCCTAATTTTCTTTGACGTGTCCTCTTATTCTTCTACTAAGTGCGGTATTCTCTTCGCCATTAAAACCCTTAATTCTTGTTTTTTATGTTATATATCTTCCTCTTCTTCTCTCCTTCGGATCTGATCTCTCTCAATCCAAGTCTTTCCTAAAAAAAGTGCAAAGGGAGCATTGTTCTCAGCAAACTTAATGACCTCAAATTATTCATGTTCCATGAGAAAGAATAGGTACATAGGCAAGTCTTCCACATAGGGTTATCAACTTCCCTTTAAATAATCCTATTCCTCCCAATGAAGGAATCATAATAGTATTTCCTAAGATTTCCCAAGTACTTTCTGTCATAATGTTCAACCATGTTTTTTCATCCACTGCACAGTCTATGTTGAAGTCTACTGTTCTTATTTCTATGCACTCTTTCTCTTTTAAAATCTCTGATAAACTAATGTCTCTATGATCATTCAGTGTTTCTTTCATCTGCAATAATATAGCCTCGTATTATTTCTGGTTCTTTGGCATATTCTTAGTCTCTTGACCTTCCTCATGGTTTTCTTGTCTCATGTTCATCTTCTCAACTTTAGCAATCATTCTAGGGAAATCTAAAACTTCATGTCCAATAGACTTACAACAAAGGAAAATAGGATCTCTACTAGAGAATTCCTTAGCAAGATGTCTCGGTCTTCTACAACTATAACAAAGATTCAATCCTCTCTTTCTCTTAAATGATCCCCAATCTTTCTCGTACTTCGTACCGACATCACAATGATGGACCTGCAAAAAATTATTTTTAGGATCCTGCATCCCCTTGTTAGTCCAAAAATTCTTTCTATGCATAGGAATAACATATCTTTCACTATTTTTATCAGATCTATTCATATCACATATTCTTTCTTCTAGTTGTGCCCTAGTTTTTAGACTAGGATGAAATCTATCAAATATACCTAGATCCATTCTTTCAAAACAAAAATTTCTACTTATCTTACATTTATCAGAGAAAAAATATTTAAGATATTACCTCTTTTCTTCAGATCGAAATTATCTTCTTATCACAGAGCTTCACAAGTCAAGTAAATTACTCTGCACTAGGGAAACAGATCTACGCACAAAGCTTTCTCTTTTCTTTAGTTCCCAACAATCACTGTTTCAGGTTCCGACAACATAACCATTTGTTGGCACAGGGGAAGAACCAGGGTTCAACGCTTAAAAAATTCACCAAACAAACCCTAACTACTGGCCCTTTCAGCAACACCTGTGAAGTAGATGAAGTCTCACCCGAGGTAGAGGCAGGGAGGTTGCAGGACTCAAGTGTCTACAACCTAGCTAGGACACAGATCTGTGATCACAATGCTTTAACAGAGCACTTGGAAGTTAACATTCACTAGATTTTACCCTTATTCACATCGTAGATTCAAATACCACTTAAAGAAAAACGCAATATTCATCAATATCAAGCATATATAATCATCAAACACATAGCCTTACAACAGATCCAACATTCATTCTCATTATAAATAACTTAAGAATTCATAGATCTATCTATTATAACAATGCACTAAGGAAATACAAGAAAAATATAGCACAAAGCACAATAACACAGGATATACGTGGTTCACCCCTAGCATGGGGATATATCGACCAACTCTTCTTCTCTTTATTATATTCTTTCAATGCACAGAGCCACAAAACCAACTCCACATAGGACAAGAGATCTGTGTGCACCTCTCTAGATCCTCCTTCCTCAAGCTTGACACATCACAAATCCTCCTTACAATCACTTGCACTTAGCTCTACAAGTTCTTAACACACAGTATGCACAAAGAATTTACAACTATTTCCACTTACCTCACTGGCTTACAACTGACTCAACACCGACTTGCAACTAGCTTATCACTGGCTTACAACTGACTCAACACCGACTTGCAACTAGCTTATCACTGGCTTACAACTGACTTAGAACCACCTACTTACATTGCCAAGATACTTATTTATAGTTTATAAAAGGGGCCTAAACATGAGTAAACCCATGGGCCGACATCCCATATCCATTACATAAACCCTAAACCCAAAAAACCCACAAAAGGGGGCAAGATCCTGTGATCTCCGCTTCGCTTGGAGCTTTGTCTTCGACCATCCTATCAAAGTCCAAAAACTGGTCAAACACGACCAAGTTTCTCCAAAACTTGGTCGAGGGCCAACAATATTTTGTTTATTTATTTAGTTATATATACATGATATCATGGTTATAGTAATTATGTGTAATTTCAAACAATTAGGTAAGGACCAGGTTAAAGACATGAATGTATATATCGAGCCTCTTATCCACGAGCTACTAAAGTTATGGGCTAGAATCACTATGTATGACATTTGTAAACCAATAGGGGAGAAGAAATTTAAATTCCATGGAATACTTTTATGGACAATTCATGATGCCCCAAGACTAACACATTTTTGTGGTATGTAGCATTATGATATTGATCTTTAATACTATATAATTTTTAAATGATATCATGTTGCACGTTTAATTTTTAAATAATCTCATCATATAATTGACATTAATCCATTTGTTTTAGGTATTCAAACAAAGGGTAAATTTGCATGTCCAGTTTGTGGTCCTAAGATGAAGTATCATAATTCAAAAAGTTTAGGAAAGGCGGTGTTTGATTAGTATAGGCACCTCCTACATAAGAACCATAGGTATCATACTACTAAAAAACATTTTTTCAATGGGAAACAAGAGACTGGTTTAAAACAACGAAGAATGACACCTCACCTATGAAGGTTGAAATATAATAGAAATCGTCAAGGTACTCAATTTATTTATGTATCGTACATCATGTAATTTTTTGAATGTTTATTTTAATCATTGAATTTATTTTACCATATTTGATAATTATTTTTGTGATTTATTTTATTCTTCATGAAGGCTGCCATCATGAAGGTATTAATAATGGGCTTCCACGAGGAATGAAATGTTATCCCACTCAATGCATGAGGTTTCCCTACTATGAGGATCTAAAAACATATCATTTGTTTGATACAATGCATATCAGGAAGAATGTGACAAAAACATTATGGTGAATCATAGATGGTAGGAGGGACAAAGATAAAATTGTCAAAATTTGAAATTACATTCAGGAAGCCAATCATGCAATGCAAAGTGTGATCTGATCAAATAGAGATGGAATAGACCGAAATAACCTTCCATGGTTATTAACAGAGCAACAAAGAGATGATGTAAAAGAGGTCATTCAAAGAATTAAATTTTCCACGGGTTTTGCTTCAAACATAAATAATATCTTAACGAAAAAAGGTGAATTTGGTGGGGTAAAAACACATGATTGGCATACCTTCATTAAGGTAATAATTTTTGTATACATATTTACATATATTGACCTTATACATCTTTTAATTTTTTATTTTTTTTTGTCTACTTTGGTCAAAACAAATAATGATTCATTTTTTATTTACAATATGTTCTACCACTATCTCTCCCAAATGACTTTGACAACAACATCAAACAAGTTATATATGATCTTGGAAAATACATGAGGTAAGTAGTTGTGATTTATATGAAAAATGTTCTTTCAAATTGTTGTTGTACTTAATGACAGGTGTTTTACTTGTAATGTAATATATTATATTATGTTATGTTGAAACATTTTATTTTCTTGTGTCATGATCACATGTAGATGGTTGTCATTGAAAGAAATCCATAAAGATGATATTAAGTATTGGAAGAGAGAAATTCCTCGTCTAATGTGTGAAATGAAATATTATATACCTCCAACATTTTTCAATGCACAAGAACACTACCTCATACACGAGGTTGAGGAGATTGAAATTTGTGGACTTGTTCACACAAGGTCAATGTGAATGGTGGGGAGGCACTTGAAATCATTGAAGGCGTTGGTTAGACAAATAGAACGTCCTCAGGGTTCTATGGTGGAGGGATATATGGTATATCAATCCATGACGTATATTAGTTAGTATCTTCCTAAACTAGCAACACCAACTATGCATGCAGTGGATCACATTTGGGATGTGAATTCCATAAAAAAAATTGAATATTAGGAGCACCTATTGGGGAAAGGTAGAATGAAAAAAGTGAGAGGTAATATATTAATAATTGTGGAGATTTATGTTAATAATACATACAAATTTTCATTTTTTGTGTATATGATCATACTCATTAATATATTAATATCTCTTATTTCATAAATTATTAATATTTATAACCTACATGGATGCTATAACTAATATTTAATATTGGTGAATTATGATTTTTTGATTCAGTTGCTCAAGAGTGGGATGCACTGCATGTATACATTTCAAACAATCTTGATTGGATGAATGTATGGATTTAAAGATGTAAACAACATAATGGATGTAGGTTATCATGGCAACGACTGTCTGAATTGGTTAGATAATCTTGCCATAACGGAGATGCCAATGTTACACAAAGGGAAATTGATTTAGCATATGGTTTGAAAGATGGTCAGGAAAGCAAATTCACGCATTTTATTTAGTTATTTTATATTATATTAATGTGACTACATGTGTACTCTATTTTTCATATACTTTCCAAGTTATATAAATATATATGTTAATTTATTAATTGACAATTCATTTTTTACATATCTGGGATATTGCAGTTGAAACACCACAAGGCTATCTGGTGCAATGGTCATCAATTTCACATCAAACAATTGGATGAAACCAGGAAAATTTCTGATAGTAGGATAACTGCAGTATTCTAGGTCACTAATGTTTCCTCTAGGAGTGACAAACATCCCCAAGAATATGAAAATAAATACTATGGGTATTTAAATGATATACTTGAGTGTGACTTTAATTCCTTCAAATTAGTTATGTTCTATGTCAAATGGTATAGGTTACGAATGCATGAACACGATGGGGAAATAACTGTTATTCAACATGCCAACGGATTTCCAATGATTAAAACAATGGTGTTTTAAAGAGAAAATGATCGCTATGTTTTTCCAAGCCAATGTGAACATGTCTTTTACTCAAATGTTCTAGGTGAGAGGGATTGGTCATTTTTTGTTAGATATGATCCAAGAGGAAGGCCAGTTAAGTATACTCATTTACAGGAAGAAGATGATAGTGAAGATCAAGAAGATGATTTGCCAGATTAGACAAAGCCAAAGATCATGCAGGGTCGACAAATGAAGAAGACAAAGAATATCATGATCCAGACGTACTAGGAGACAATATTGCAATTCTTGATAATGGTGTCGATAAAAATATGCTTTAAAGTGACATTGATGACGATGATGATATCATCAATCCTTTCAACACCGTTTTTGAACCAGATGATGATACAGATGTTGAGTTCGATGAAGAATATCAAGATACAAAATAAGGATGATTACACAAATGTTGAGGTTGGATTAGGTACGTGACTATATATTTTAATTTGTATGAATTACTCTCTTAAAATAATTTACTTATAATGTCATGGTTTAATTACATGTTTTTAAGTTTTATGTGACGTTTTTATATACTACGTTACATGTTGTTTAATTATTATGTGAAACCTAAAAATAGTTTCCAATATACTAAAGTACATGGTAAACTAAAAATATCATTTACAAACACATATTTTCATTTACCTTCATTATTTTTTGTTTTTGTACTTTCTATGCATGAATCTTACTAGGATGTTGCTTTCGATTATTTTCTATTTTATAGATTGGGTATTAGGGATCAATTCAGAGTAATGTGAGGGGGAGGGGAGGGGCTATATGAGCTTCCACCTTCACGTGGTTGGACTTTTTCAGTAGAGGATAAATTATTCTTGAAACTAAGAGAAGCTCTTTCATTTGTATACCATCATGATCATAGATATCATCAATATTGTCGTCATAGTATTTCATCAATGAAGTTTCGATGAACGTGTTTGTCATTTCTACATAATTTTTGTTGAAGCCCTATTTTTCTTTCAAAGTACATAAATTGGTTGAAGCAAGTTTTAATTTTTCATCAGTCTTTCATCATTTTTCTTTTAGGTTCTACATTCATGTATATACAATGTATGTGTGTCATAGTTGTGATGAAAAATCCCTCTTTTTCGTTGATTTCTTAATCAACACCATAAAAATACTCCCTTGAAGTACTATATGTGGGGACGTATGTAATTTCAAATGGATTTTAAAAGGAACAAGGAACAAAAATTGTACTAGGACTAGACATGGGTAATAGTGACCTGTGAATGGGGCCAACGTTGAAATTTTTTCAAACTGTTTCTGTATGCACTAAAATTTGACATGGATAGACTATTGGCATGCCTTAACGATATGGGAGGGTTTCTAGACTCAAATTTGACTCACACACCCACTTTTTTACAACATCAATTCATAATGTAAACAATAAACCCTATTTTTCATATGTTCTAGTATATATGTTAATGATTCCTAATTCCATATTTGTATTTGAATCAAGGTACATCTAGCTTGCAAAGTATCAAATTTTAATTTCAAGTTGATAAACCAAATATGAAATGAATCCTAATTAAAACCATCAATTGTTGGAATTTGTCATTTAAGTGTAGTGTCATGTAGTTATCTTTTAAAACATAGAGAGAGTAGTCTCTATAGAAGTAGAGAAATATATTGATATTGGATTATCTTCTAAGTTGAAGTTGATATTTTTAACCTTCAAGAAATATTGATATATATGGTGGTGTGAAAAGAAGTAGAATAGGTACTAGAGGAGAAAATCAAGGATAATTTAGTACCCATCACTTATGAAAACATTTTAGTTGGCAAGAGAGACAAAGAAGGGAATTCGTCAACAAGAGATAAGGAAAGGATATCATCTCAAGAGCGACGAATGTAAATAATCTTGTGACGAATTAGTTATACTGTCGACGAAAAAATTTCGTTGATAGTATAGCTAATTCATTGCAAGAATATTTACATGGGATAAACAAAGGAAATGGATGATGTGGTTCCAAGTATAGCTAATTCTTCGCATGTATATTCAAACGTACACATGGGATACAATTTGTCTCCTTTCTTCATTTTTCTTTCGGGTTCTACATTAATGAATATACAATGTATGTGTGTCATAGTTGTCATGAAAAATCCCTCTTTTTCATTGATTTCTTAATAAACACCATAAAAATATCCCCTTGTAGTATTATATGCGGGGACGTGTGTACTGTCGAACCGAACATAAATTGTACTAGGACTAGACATGGGAAACCATGACCTATGAATGGGGCCAACGTTGAAATTTTTTCAAATTATTTATATATGCACTAAAATTTGACATAGATAGACTATTCACATGCCTTAATGACATGGGAGGAATTTTGGACTCAAATTTGACTCACACACACACTTTTTTCCATCATCATTTCATCATGTAAACCATAGAACCTATTTTTCTTTCAAGGTACACAAATTGTTTGAAAAAAGTTTGATGTTTGCATCAACCTTTCTTCATTTTTATTTTAGGTTCTACATTTATGTATATACAATGTATGTGTGTCATAGTTGTGATGAAAAATCCCTCTTTTTCGTTCATTTCCTAATAAACACCATACAAATACTCCCTTTTAGTACTAGATGCAGGGACATGTGTATTGTCGAACAAATTTTAAAAGGAACAAGGAATGGAAATTGTACTAGGACTAGACGTGGGCAACAATGACCTGTGAATGGGGCCAACATTGAACTTTTTTAAAACTATTTTTATATGCACTAAAATTTGACATGGATAGACTATTCACATTCCTTAATGACATGGGAGGGCTTCTTAACTCAAATTTGACTCACACACCCACTTTTTTCCATCATCAATTCATCATGTAAACCATAAACCCTATTTTTATTTCAAAGTACACAAATTGGTTGACGCAAGTTTTAAGTTTGCATCAATCTTTCTTCATTTTTCTTTAAGGTTATACATTAATGTATATACAATGTATGTGTGTCATAGTTGTGATGAAAAATCCCTCTTTTTCATTGATTTCTTAATCAACACCATAAAAATACTCCCTTGCAGTACTAGATGCGGGGACATGTGTACTGTTGAACGAATTTTAAAAGGAGCAAGGAATTGAAATTGTACTAGGACTAGACATGGGCAACAGTGACTTGTGAATGGGGCCAACGTTGAAATTTTTTCAAACTATTTCTTTATGCATTGAAAGTTGACATGGATAGACTATTAGCATGCCTTAACAATATGAGAGGTTTTCTGGACTCAAATTTGACTCACACACCCACTTTTTCCATCATCAATTCATCATATAAATCATAAACCCTATTTTTCATATTTTCTAGTAGATATGTTAATGGTTCCTAATTTCATATTTATATTTGACTCAAGGTCCAGCTAGCTTGCAAAGCATCAAATTTTAATTTCAAGTGGATAAACCAAATATGAAATGAATCCAAGCATCGTTTGATTTCGTCCCACGAGCAACAAATGTAAACAATCTTGCAACAAATTAGCTATATTATCAACGAAAAATGTGTGTCGATAATATAGCTAATTCATCGCAAGAATATTTACATGGGATCAAAAAAGGAAATGGATGATGTGGTTCCAAGTATAGCTAATTCTTAGCAAGTATATTCAAATGTACACATGGGATACGATTTGTCACCTTTCTTCATTTTTCTTTCAGGTTCTACATTAATGTATATACAATGTATGTGTGTCATAGTTGTCATGAAAAATCCTCTTTTTTCGTTGATTGCTTAATCATCACCATAAAAATATTCCCTTGCAGTACTAGATGCGGAGATGTCTGTACTATCAAACCAAACTGAAATTGTACTAAGACTAGACATGGGCAGCAATGACCTGTGAATGGGGCCAATGTTGAGATTTTTTCAAACTGTTTCTGTATGCACTAAAATTTGACATGTATATACTATTCACATGCCTCAATGACATGGGAGGGTTTCTAAAATCAAATTTGACATACACACCAACTTTTTTTCATCATCATTTAATTGTGTAAACCATAAACCCTATTTTTCTTTCAAAGTACACAAAGTGGTTGATGCAAGTTTTAAGTTTATATCAGCCTTTGTTCATTTTTCTTTCAGGTTCTACATTAATGGGATAAACAAAGGAAATGGATGCGGTGGTTCCATCTAATGGAATATTGGTATGATATTATGTATTACTCTACCTCCAAAATTACCCAATTTAAAGTGCTATATGGTTATGACCCCCCATCACTGAAGAATTGGGTCAATTAAAATGAAATTATAAACTATTATTAATCTCTTTTAAAAGAAAATTGACAACCATAAGTTAACTCTCTCTCTTTCTCGTGGAGAAATACATCGTTAAAATAAGCTACCTTAATGCAATCAGTGCTGCAATAAGGTCTAAATTAATATGCATGAGTTGATATGCTTTTGGCCTCATGAATGAGCAATATACCTGGAATGATCAATAAATGTCATCATCACTGTAAATGTCATCATTGTTACATTATGTACTAGACATGGGAAATAGTGACTTGTGAATGGGGCTTAGAGGTCATGAATGTGTCTTTGAATGGTGTTACATGGTTTGCAAGGAGTGCATGGATTATATGGTGCAATGTAGTGTAGTATATAAGAAGTGTAACATCCCTCTCTTGCGCGCACTGAGCGAACTTATTCTTTGAGGACACTTGCGTGCAAGTGATCCAGGTTATTATACTATTGGTCGTTTTGATTATGATTATGAGATATTGTGGATTTGATGATATGTTATTTTGTTGTATTTACATAGACAGGTGCTATTGACTAGGATATTTGCAGGACTCTGGACATTGAGGATATAGAGGCATCGATGAAACCCCTTGGACTCTGGATTGAGTCAGGGAGTGGACAGTAGGATTTGAATGTTGTTGATGTGACATATGTACATATGATTAGATGTTATGATGATTTATTATTATTGCTGACATGATTCATTGATGGATGTAGGCTAACGATAGCTTGCCGACCACACTCACATTTGGAGTAAAGGGGTCACGCACGACAACCAAGGACATTGAGGGAGAGTTGTGGAAACAACCCTTCCACAACCTACTAGCACTTTCAATGTGGCTCAAATTGTAGGTTAACTATTACCTAGTTCGAGAAGAACCATGATGTTGTAAGGGAAGACTATGACAGTCGCTCACGATGATTCTAAGGGGCGTACATTAAGGTAGAGTCCTTATTCCTTAGAGGCCCTTAATCTCCCACAAGATCACCTGAAGGAGTATTGACTCCAGGGGTTTGATGTCTACCAAATTCATTCAAGAGGTGAGTGTCACCCTTGGAGAACATAGTTCGTCTTGAAGAGCACGTCACACAAAGAAAATGGAAGGAGGCGAGTGACACCCTTGGAGCATGTAGTGCATCCTGAAGGGCACGTAGTGATTTTCATTGACAAGTAAAGAAACCTAGTGCCTAGAAAACTATGCCTCCTTACGACCTAGCCAACCTTAAAATAGATGATGGAATGAGTAAAAAAAATTAATAACTAAAAGTTCCCTTAAAAATTGTCGCCCAAACTAGTGAAAATTAAAACCTAGGTCTAAGTAGAACAAGTGGTTAAATAAATAAAAATAAAAATAAACATGTAACAAGAAGGGGGGTAAGAAATTCAAACATAATTATTAAAGTCAAAATTATAATGGAGGATTAAATTTATTAAAAGAGAAAATGGTTTTTATATCTACACTTGCTAAATTGATTTTTAGTTAAAAAGGAAAAAGGGGGAAACTTAAAATAAAAAATGAAACTTAAAAGAAAAAGGAAACTTAAAGAAAAGACTAAATGCCTAACTTAGTAAGGAATCTAGCCTTCCGAACTTTCTATTTATGAACTCAAATAGGAATTAAGTAAGGCGTATGTCACTTAAGAATTGTAAGGAAATTTTGGGACACCGAGGAACGTTTTTAGGAATGATTTTAGGTGGGTGAGGGAAATAGACAAATTTAATTAATTAATAAAACTAATTTTCTAGTGCAACTAGGGGATCGGGTGACATGTTTACGGGAGAGGTTTTTCCTAATTAAACTAATGAGAAAGGAATCTAATGAGAATTTTGGGAAACTAATTACTAGGAAACTCTATAAAATATATGACAAAGGAGGAGTATGGATAATTTGGCTTGCGTAACGTGACACAACTCAAATTTAATCTTGACTGAACTTTCTCTTGTAGGAGTTGGGATACCCAGCTCAGGTAACAAGTGGTAGCTCGACTTTGCGAGGTGATCTGGGTGCTATAATTCTATGGTATTGTGTGTGTGGCCCCTTTGCGGCTCAGGGGTCTCAGGGGGAAGAAGAGTACCCCTAGATTTAACCAGGAGGTAACGGTGAGGTCACATCAGTTGGAAAGCGGGAGATGGATGCAGTGCTTGCGGGACAACAACTTCGGAGTGTTTAGTTCTAATTGATGATGTCAATCAGAGTTTATTTAATGTCAACCTAGGAAGGTAAACTTAGAAGCGCTACCTAAAATATATAGATCTAGAAAGATTCCTAATATGTCTGAGATCTTAAAGTTCACTTACAAGAACATATTCATCAAAATCTCTTTCAACAACTAATCAAACCTAGATCTAACAATTGTCAAGACCCTAAGGTTCTCTTACAAGAACACCTAAATTTTAGAATCTCCTCCAATATTAGAACATTTAACAAAACTTAAAAGTTGAAATCAAACAAAAACATAAATTAAGTTATACCTAAAATAAG
Source organism: Picea glauca (assembly GCA_000966675.3). Lineage (NCBI taxonomy): Eukaryota > Viridiplantae > Streptophyta > Pinopsida > Pinales > Pinaceae > Picea > Picea glauca. The sequence goes on along the minus strand of JZKD02S2348534.1, from coordinate 1,095,474 downwards.
AAAATCAGCATGCAAGTGAGGCCATGGGGGTCCTCCATAACTCCACAAGCATACCACTTAAAAAGAGACTCAAATGTGGAAGCAAAATATGATTCTTTATTTCAAAATCTCCAAAACCAACTCTAAGATTACAATTCTTTCTAATTCTAGGATTACAAGCCTCCGAATGAAGGAGGTAACACTCCTATTTATACAAGAGCTATGATAACACACTCATAAATGTGATCCACTAATCTCTCTTTAGTTTCATACATCTCTCAACCATCTAGACACATAACCCTATCCTCCATGATATTCTCCATGAGGTCCATGATCTTCTCAATGATCTCCTCAATGATCTCCTCAAATTCGAATTTGAACATATAGTGTCACATAAAGGTGTCTTGGAAGATTTTTTTGTACCTACACATGTCAACAAACTCATTCTAATTGTTAGGTATAAGTATAAGCATATTATTTTCTAAAGTTTAACCACAAATCCACTTAAAAATGTTAAGAATTGATAAACTTTGGAAAAGCATAGTTATAACCCAATGATGAGGAAAATGTAATGATGTGGAGGTGATATGAAGGTGATATGAAGGTGAAATGGAAGTAATTGTGAAGGTTTTAGTGAATTAATGGAGTGAGAATAGGGACTATTTGGAAACCCTACATACCCCCAAACTGAAGGTATTGCATGTCCTCATGCAATCAATTACATTACTTTTTGATACTTGAGCTCTGGCTTAAACTCTACATGATATCATTTACTTAACTTTTGCAAAGTATTTTTCATGAACTGCGACTGAGATTTGGCTTAAACTCTGCATGATATCATTTACTTAACTTTTGCAAAGTGTTTTTGATGAACTGCAACTTGGTTGGTTCTTGTGTTTCAACCATATTTTG
>JZKD02S2348534.1:1061871-1076475 GCA_000966675.3 Picea glauca | reverse complement strand
TATTATTGATCTAATGTGCCACAATCAAGGCCTTAAACCACAACATAGACCCTTTAAAGTGGACCTTTGGCATACAAGTGGGATATGGGTGTGATTAGGATTTTTTGCATAGTAAAGATGGGTCTCAAAGCCTTGACCATTATCAAGGGAGGAAAACAAGAGAATTACACCATAAATGGATATCTAAGGCTTATTAGCCATGAAAATGAATTGAAACCACAAAAAAGACACTTTATAGGTAACTTTTTTCCTCTAAGAAGAATGTGGGTACTATTATAGGTTCTTATGCATAGGGGATGGGTGTCTTAAGGAGCTTTATATGGTCAAGTGGGGGGAATAAATCATGCATATCAACCATATATTAATTAATTATTATATATATATATATATATATATATATTATAATATGTATTAATTAAATTAAAAATAAAAATAATAAACATTAAAAAAACAAAAAATAAAAAATAAAAAAACAAAAAAAACAAAAACACCACATTAAACTTAAACAAATGTGAAACTAAAGATCAGTTGCACACAAATGTAGACTCGATCTCATTGATTCAAAAATTTGAAAGACTCAAAGGAGGGAGGGGTTGGAGTGGATCTCTATTCCAGTGATTATTTGGTTCTTTTCCCACCATAGCTGCTGAGAAAAACCCTGAGTGAAACCCCCATCTGAGGAGCAAGGAGCATAGAAAACCTTGCGACTGATCTGAGTAGAGAGAAACCCCATGACTGATCTGAGTAGAGAGAAACCTCACGATCTTTGGAGACCGAGATCGAGACCGAGGGCCATCTGAGACTAAGACCGAGAGTTGTGCATGAGACTATCGAGGGAAAGGAGGGAATCGAGGGCTATCTGATACTGAGACTGAGACTTGTGCACAAGAATGTCAAGGGAAAGGAGGGAAATAATGGTATGTTCTTTAAGATACCCTAACCTTTCTTTCAATGATATATAGCATTGTTTCATTGATTCAATCCAAGTGACTACTGATAAAAACCCATTGAATACACAGTGCCCTCATAATTTCCCATGATTTTACAAAAATAATTAACCAATGTGCCTTTTAAAAATACAACTAGAAAATCATTCGTATCTTGGTTTATTGGTTGTCCTTGGGACTTTGGCACAGGTGTGATTGGTATAGACTTGTTGGGCCATCCCAGACCGAGACTGAGACTTGTGTGCAAGACTGTCCCTTGAAATTTCCCATGATTTAAAAAAAAAAAAAAAAAGCCTAAAATAAAAGCCTAAGGTGTCCCCAATAAACCTATTCTACCCTAAACCTAACCATATACTACCCACATGCTCCATTCATCACTTAATAGTGGATAGGTTCATGTGTGAGTTGCTCAAGTTTTTCCATAATGAATAAATTTTGTAGTGGTGAGAATGGAGGAGTAGTATTGTTGAGGACATGCTCATGGATTTCCTCTCCTTTTGACTCCTCTTTCAACTCATCCTCTTGAGATCCTATATCCTTTGAACATACACTAGAACCATAAATCCACAATGCCATCTCATCTTCGCTTCTTCCTACTCTTAGGAGGACTCTATCTATGTTTTCCATTTCTTTGTCAATGCTTTTATTAGATGGTATATTTTCCATAGTGTGGAGGTCGATGGGTGTTCCCTTTTCTTGCTATTGGTGCACTCCTATATATGAAGAAGTTTTTTTTTCTACTTCATTCCAAACTAGGACTCCCAAGACATAAAGAACATAATCATGCAGATCATGATCCCAAGAAATAAAAATTCCATGGGGGTTATGTTTCCCATGTATGTCATATATTGATGATTGTTGTGGTTGTGGGAATCATGCTTCATTAGATCAAACCCAAAACCTATATGAATTTGATCCCAAAACCAATATGAATTTTCTTCATTAAGAGTTTTTTACAATGAAAAACATTTTAAGAGTCGTGCCTAATTTCACATGCTTACTATTAATCACTTACATAGAATTGGGCCTTTACTAGCACTTTTGCAAACACAATTTTCCTCATTTGTTAGCCAACATGTGTTCCCTCACGTTTTCACCTTTTCTATAACCAACTATGAAAGGATCATAAATCAATGCATTAGATAGATGCACTATTTTTCTTTAATCATTGTCCAGTCATTTTATGATTGCTTGAATATGTTGGGTCTATAAGGTTGATTGTAAATTACATTTTCATTTATATTTGGTTTGTTAGATGAGTTTTTGGAGTTGTGGCTCCCATGACCCCAAAAGGGGTGTTATAGCAAGATTTGCCTCACCTTAAGCAATCTTTCATAGAGGGATTTTTCCATTTCCCTATGTAGACTTTTCATCACTTTTTGAAAAATCCTAGAGCTAAAAAATACATTTTGTTCCACATGTACGCACCTTGCCTACTAAACAACATGCGTATACGTAGGTTGCACCACTACAGCTCGCGTACATTGGAAGTTTTTCCCAAAAATGATAAATGGTGTCGATTTTCCATGTCACGACAAAATATCTATGATCCTTGGCCTTCCATATACTAGAAATATTCCGACTCGGCCCTTTCATTCCATTTGAAGGCTATAGTGGGTCAATTCCGAGCTATGGAAAAGAGGAGAAAGAATTCAACTTTGAGAGCAAAGTTACTCTGGAGAAATTATTTACTTCATATTAAGTCTCCATCCCTTTTTCCTTTAAGTATGAACACAATGTTCAGCCCCGCAACTCTTCCCTTATTGATTGAGAACTTCATTGTCTCTCTTATATGAGCTTGCCTTTGGTGGAGGATTGAAGTGGTGGAGGCCTAGCTGGAAGGAACTTAGTTTCTCGGTTCTGAACTGTGTCGATACGAAATTCTGTAACATTTTCACTTCTGGTGATCATGTATTAATAGAAATACTCTTTTCCCGTCCAATTGATATCTTGCAAATATTTGAATTATTATTCCATGGGATTATTTTTCATGTTTATTAATGGATTATGTTATTGAATGTGCTACAATCATATATTATCACCATATGCTTTCTTTTCTTGGTTGTTGAAGACAAGTTGCAGGTATATTGCTTTGGGTCAAGTGCTCAACGGTGGACTTCATCGAACGTCTGGAGGAGGTAGGCCTTTTATCTTGTCTTTCTAGAATATTTGTTTATGTAGCATACTTGAGAATAGAGTTGATTTCTGTAGTCATTTCCATCTATTTTGTTTTACCCCTAGCTATAGAGAGATTTTCCTCGTAACAAAATTGACGACCATATTGGGGAGTGAATCTTCTTTCTTGGGGTTTGGAGTTTTTTTCTCCTTAGTTTGCTCTCATTCCTATTGTGTTTATTGTTGTATCATTGCTTGAAAACCTCTATTCACTCTGGGTCTGAGTTTTTCAGTCTTCTCCCTTGCCTATTTTTGTTTTTGAAACATATACGCAGGTTTTTTCTTGACAGTCACGTATATACGTGTGTTGTCCTTATGCAAGATGATTATATACGTGTTGTTTCCCTGAACAATCATGTACATTAGCCTTCTTTTCTTGTTTGATGGGTTTGGTGGTTGTTGGGTAGGTTTTGTTGATGGGTGAGTCTTCTTGGGTCTCTGTAGTGACTGTTAAGTGTCTATGGGATAACAAGAAACCTCTCTTTGGTTGAATTTATGGGCAGAGTCTTTCTCATCATATTTTCATTTTGATTGTCCTTGTACATTGGGTTGGGTGTCTATCTTCTTGGTATTCTACTTGAGTTGTTTGTTTCTATATACAATAGATATTTTATATGTCAAGTTATTGTTCAGTCCATGCATTTTCATTTCCTTTTATTGAAAATACAAAAATATTAGGCATTTTGCATTTCTTGGAGTTTTTATCTTTTGAGTCTTTATCATTAGCTTAGTGCATGTAAAGAAAGATTGAATTTTTACTTCAGAATTGTAGAGTTGAAATTGAAAATTGCATTTGTTTTAAGAATAATATCCCTAGGATTACTAGTTGTCCCTAGGATTTACTTTTTGTATCTTGAGTCATCGTGGAGTCAAACCAACGTGCCCACTAGTCCCGTCGCTTGTTACAGTTACCACTAGATTTTGAGTCTTTTCCTTATAAAAGGAATAGAGTTATTATATGTGGTACACACACCTCCACTATTCAGACTTGTGATTCTAAAAGGATGAGTACTAAACCGAGTCTTAAGAACACTAGGAGCCCTTTGAATCCCACACCTACTACAATTAATGACACCCCTTTGACTCCTACAGCCACAATGTTTGTAGTTCCAGAGGAAACTATCATTACTACTTCTCATCCTAAAGTGAATGCTCAATCTCTTTCCTCAAACTCATTTGGGTCTCTTGGTCACTCACCAAGCTATAATTTTCAGTCCATCCCTATGGCCTCTAGTCTTTTTTCCTATGGCATGCTGAATTTTACTTCACAGTTTTCAAACTCCATCCTAGTTGTTGGCTCTAATGATAGAATTGGTCTTGGTGGAACTACACCTTATACTCCATTTTCATTTGGTGGTTCTCAAATCCCTCAAACGAATCCTAATATGGGAGGCATTCCTTCTTTTAACTCTGGGTCTAATCCTCTTGCTTCTGGGTGGAGCAACTAACCTGGTGGAAAATATTCTGCTCAAGTTTCATCATATACCCTTACCTCCTTAGTGTCGATTCTGACCAACATGTTTGGCATGATAAATACACCTCTATCCTCTGGATTCACACCTGGAGGAGGTCAATTTCATGCCTTGGAAAACCCCCAACCCGGATCCAATCTAGTTGGGGGTAATTTTTATAACCCCCATAAGAACATTCCTACTGGAATGATGCCCAAACAACCTCTTATGAATCAATCTAGAGGAGGGTCTTACAATCTCAGACAGGGCCATGGTACTTACCAGAACCCTGGATGGGTTGCAGTTCCTCAAGCATAATCTTTCCACGGAGCTTTGGGCAAGATGCCACAACCCCATCTCCCTTTTCTGGCCACGCTTAATCTTCCAGACTTGTATAAGTTGATGAATGACTATGTGTGTCATAATCCAACATGGCCCCTTGTCTCCACCAAGCTTCCTTCAGACATTATAAAATTCAAAGGTAAGAATGGCTAGGATCCTGGTGATCACGTTACTACCTTTCACCTATGGTTTTCCTCGAATTCCATTAATGACGATTCCATTACGTCAATATTATTTCAATGCACCCTTGTTGGGGTCGCTGCAAAATGGTATATTGAGCTACCTATAGGGGAATATGGGACCTTTAGTTAGATGGTGTTGGTCTTCCTTAACCACTTCCAATTGTTGGTTCGTTACGATTCTTACCTATAAATTCTGTCGACTTTACACTAGGACACCGCCACTCATATCTCGAATCATATCTAGGAGTGGCGTAGATGCAAGAGGTTTATTAATTCCTCCATACCCTTGGCCTTTCTTTTAGAATGTTTCCTTAAGTATTTGCAACCTCCTATCTCGAAGGATGTTGCTACATCCGGGGTTACCACTGAGGAAGAAGCGATTTTCAAAGCCCAACAGTTAGATCTTGTATATGCTCAGTATGGCATGTTATACCACATTATTCTGGATGCACCGAGGTCAATCTATGACCCTAGACAAAAGCTCTAACCTCATGCCGATGGCATTGTAGGATCCACCAATGTAAAATTCATAGACTCTGTGACAAGATATTTGAAAGAGTTGTCTCTAAACCAGTCTGCAGGAGGTCCAACTTCGTATGTGTCTTCCAGCCCCACTTATTCGGCGGATGTACATTATGTGCAATTGTCGATCGACCCAAATGGTAACCAGCAACCAGGCAAGAATAATAATAAAGGACGCAGTAATAATCGTAAGGGTGGGAAAAATAATAATAAACCCAAGGACAATGGTAATAATGAGAAGATAAATAATAATGCTAGAGGGGGCAAGAAAGAAATATGTAAGGTGAAATTTCCCTATAATCTTTGTACAGATGATCACCTTACTCATTTATGCCCCAAACTTGCAAAATATGCAAGGATATTATCTCTACTGCCCACCGTGCTAACAAATCCTTTTGCACATAACCAACACATGGCCTCGATCTCCTCAAATGTTGAAAATGTGACCACTAGGAGTTAAAACCCGTCATTGCAAGACGGTGACCGTTTATGTATCAATATGGTCGATGCTAAAGTTCATGTATTCACTCAATCTCGCGATTATAGTTCTTCACGGGATATACCTGGTCTAGAATCTCCTCCTCCTCCTCTAGAGACAACTTTACTGATCGAAAAACTAGAGCCACCACCTTGTATTCTGAAAAGAGTACTCAAGTGCTCTACCCACAATCAAAATGCTATAGCCTCCCATAACTACTCTATTATTGAGGACTTGGTCAAACCCCTTGTGCAATGTCGGCTTTGGAGGTACTCCAAACGTGTCCTTCAGAGAGGAATTCCTTCGTATCTATGTTAGGATCTTTAGAACCCCGTGGCTCGAAAGTTATCACGTTTTATGTCATAGATGTGAATCCTCACTTGCCTTACGATGTGGAATTCCAAATCCACATTGGGTACTCAGAATATACCATGAATCATGCAGTTTGTGATGAAGGAGATGCTAAATGTGGGATGTCCCTGATATGTAGGAAAGATCTTGACTCTCTGACTCTCTCGCAAGCGCCGACCATGTTGACCGCATTTGATGACCGTTCCTTCCACCCTCACAATATTCTTCCTTCCTTTCCGGTCTATTTAGGTGGGAATACGGTAGAGGTGGATGTGGAGGTAGTTGATGTGCCTCTTGATTATAACTCGTTACTAGGACACAATTGAACCTATGCTATGATTGTCTTCATGTCATTCGTCTTCCAAACTCTTTGTTTTCCACTCGATGGGAAGATCATGACAATTGACCAATTATCCTTTGCGTATGCTAGTACCAATGCATCTGTTGGACCATCGATCCCCGTGATCGAAAATTCTCAAGAATATCAGTGTGAGAATGTATTCTTCCCTTATGGTCACTTTCGAATTCATGGCACCGATTCACCATGTTTACGTGATGTCCAATAGGTCCGTTTCGATGGAGAGTTCCATCCCTTTCCACACTTCTTATTTTAGCGATCCTTGGATCCTACCTTCCTCGACTTTGTCTTGTGAAGGTCAGTCACATAATGGAATGGCCATTCCACTATAAACAACGAATATTTCATATCAAGTTGTTCTTGACTCTTCCGCTGATCCTAATCCTATTACCTTGCCGACGAACGAGGAGAATCTTGTTCTTAAGCCTATGTGGCCCACTTCATTGTCTTGTTCACATGACTTCCTCGATGATGATTTTACCTTGGATGAAGCTATAATCGAGCCATGAATGGTTCTGACAAACATTGGGATGATATGCATCATCGCTCTTATTTTCTTCCAAAGATTGAAAGAATCGAACAAGATGAATTTCGATCTAATTTGAGTGAGATAGTCGATCATGTTGTAGTTCCACTTGATACACACGACATTTATGATGAAGGAAATATGACAAGTATATCTCCTACCGTCACGATTGATATCTCTTGTACCTCTGGAAAGATCGAAAATGTACATATCGGTGTGGATTGTTCGTGAGAAGAAATCTTGATCTACACCAAACTCTTCAACGAATTCTGAGATGTATTTTCTTGTTTATACGAAGAGATGCCAGGAATCGACCCTTGTATTGTTGAGCATGAGATTACTTTTGTACAGGATAAGTCAACTGAGAGGGGGGGGTGAATCAGTTGTATAAATTTTCTTTCATTTTATAAGAAGATTACTTATTAATCAATAAATCATGCCTTTAACATTTAACTTACAATAATACATTTAACCAATAAATATACAATCACATAAATGAAACAATGACAGTGATTTTTCATGAGGAAACCCAAAAGGGAAAAACCTCTTCTTCTTATGAATGAAATAAAAGATCCAACTCCTCTTTACATTCTTATTTTATCTGATCTACAACCCAGATGAGGCTGCTACCTCTGTTTCTTCAGCACCTACTGAATGGAAGCTATAACTCCCAGATGTACAAGAACCAATTTGTACAGGAGACTTTTACAGTCTCCCCTTGCTCCTCCCTACCACCCTGGAATCCTTCTCTATCACTAAGAACCTACAAACCAACTCTTTATCTTCTCTGGAAAAGGATTCATCATTCAAGTCCTCTCTGTTTATATAATCATATCAAAATCCGTTCTTCTCCCCTTGATCTCTGCTATATCTTCATCATTTCTTCTCATTGTCCCTGTATGATTTTATTTCAGTTTTATATTCATTTACATAAATGAATTTTACCTTAGAGCTACAATTGTCCCAGTAATTCCATACACACCAACTTTCATCTCACAAAAATTCACTTATATCTACCCTGTACATTCAGAGTGTACACTCGAACCCTCAGGCTTCGAAGATTCAGTTACAATAACTGAATAACTATCTTACAATGATTATTATTGGTCAAGGCCTCAAGAAGAACAATAGTCACACGATCAGTTTAAATATTTAACCAACATCGTTCGATGATCATACATTTGTTTTGTCTTAGCATAGAATAACCCTTGAGTGCTTCGGCAAGACACTTGTGCTTAAAACATATGCCCATTAGCTATGACCACGGACTTAACTAAAATGAATTTCACATTTAGGCATTTCGACATTTCAACATTCCTGTGATGAAGTGTCTTGACACTCGAAGTCATGATCCCCGAAATGGATCTTGATCAATGGTCCACAAAACTTCATAATCTGATCCCTTCTTTTCTTAATCTAACAGCTGATGGGATTTCAACGTTTTTCCTTTCGGGTTTTTGAAACTCACAATAGTCCCTTTTGGCATTTCATCTTTTAGCGTTTCGACATTTTGGTGTTTTTTCATTTCGGCATTTCGGGACTTCGTGATGTTGGAGTTTTTTCTTACCATGAAAAAATCCCGAAATAGAAATTCCCAGAGTGACGTATCATAGTGACATTACTTAGGATGACATGTCATGTGCTGGTCAATCTTTGATCTCCTAAATTCAAGATAAGGGTGTTGACTCCTCTTCCAAGGCTCGTTTCACATATGACCTCAAGTTATAACCAAAGGCTCACCTCTTGGGTTCTTCGCATTTTTGTGTTTCGGTATGTCAAGAGGCATGTTGATCTCCAAATTAGGAACCACCGTGCCTGTGCAAACTAATCCACGGTGCTTGTGAAAAATGACCAACAAACTCCCCCTTTGGCATTTTAAAGTTTGACATTAATGACAAAAACCAAGTCCTATGCAAACAACCCTACTTTGCAAACTGAACTACCCTTCTGTGCAAACTGCCCTATGCAAACTGCAAGCCCTACCAACAAACTCCCCCTTTGGCATTGATCGAAAACTTTAAATATCTTCTACCCCTTTTGACATCTATGAAAAAGGAATCAACCATACTCCTCTTGAGCAAAGAAAATCACTTGCAAAGATGTATCATTTCAGCAGCAACTCCCCCTATCAATAATAGTCAATAAACCTGTGCAGTCTGATTTTATAATGAAGCCCATGCAATCTTTGAGGATGAAATGAAATTACAGAGGGTAAACCCCCAATTGATACCTGAGACTTTCAAATTGCATTTTAGATAAAGGTTTAGTAAATACATCTGCTATCTGATCCTTTATGCCAACATATTCCACTTTAATAACTTTAGACATAACCTTCTCTCTTAGAAAATGAAATTTAATGGGAATGTGCTTTGTTTTGGAATGCATAACAAGATTTTTAGAAATACTAATTGAACTGGTATTATCACAGAAGATAGGTATAGGTTCATTATAATGAATATGTATATCTTCCAGCATCTGTTTCATCCATAGAACTTGAGTGCAACAAGTTGCAGCTGCAATGTATTCTGCTTCAGCAGTAGACAAAGACACTGTTGATTGTTTTTTACTTGACCAACTTAGAAGACATCCTCCAAGAAAAAATGTTGCTCCACTAGTACTCTTCCTGTCATCAACACAACTTGCCCAATCAAGATCAATGAAAGAATATAAATGACACTGATTACCTATAGGATACCATAAACCATACTCTATTGTCCCCTTAAGATATCTGAAAATTCGTTTGACAGCAAGTAGATGAGATGTTTTTGGTGAAGCCTAAAACCTGCCAACTTGACAAACTGCATGCATTATATCAGGTCTTATAGTTGTAGCATAAAGAAGACTACCAATCATAGATATGTATACTGTCTGATCAACATCTTTAGTATCATCAAACTTACTTAATTTACAACCAGTAACCATGGGAGTGCCAACTGGTTTAGAATCTTCCATCTGAAATTTCTCAAGCATTTCATTGATATACATGGTTTGAGAAATGGAAATACCTTTATCAGATTGAGTAATTTGCAAGCCTAGGAAAAAATTCATTTCTCTAAGCTCGAACATCTCAAACTCTTTCTGCATACTTTCAACAAATTGTTTACTGAGCCTCTTATCATCACTACCAAAAATGATGTCATCTACATATATCTCAACAATGATCAAGCTATCGTTTTCTTCTTTAATATATAGATTACTATCAGTGTTACCTTTCTTGAATCCTTGTTGCCTCAAGTAATTGTCATGTCTAGAATACCAAGCCCTTGGTGCTTGCTTTAGGCCATACAGTGCCTTTTTCAACCCGTAAACATATTGTTCTACTTCTTGTACCTGAAAACCATATGGTTGTTCCATATATACTTCTTCCTCTAAATCACCATTCAAAAATGAAGACATTACATCCATTTGGTAAACTTTAATGTGTTTAGAACTAGCATAAGCTAGAATCAGTCTAATGGATTCCATTCTTGCAACAGGAGCAAAATTTTCTCCAAAATCTATTCCTTCTACTTGTGCATACCCTTTACAAACCAATTTAGCCTTGTTTCTAGTTATTTTACCTGCTTCATCCATCTTATTTTTGAAAACCCATTTAGCCCCTATGACATTCTTATTCAAAGGTCTAGGAACCAATTACCATGTCTTATTCTTTTCTATTTGACTAAGTTCTTCATTCATTGCTTTCATACAATACTCATCTTTAATTGCTTCTTCAATATTTTTGGGTTCAATCAGAGAAAGTAAAGATACTTGTTCATGAGTTCAGGTGGATTCTTGCCTTTTTCTTCTTGTTCCAACACCTACATTTATGTCACCAATTATCTGTTCTTCAGGGTTATTTTTTTGTATTCTCTTGCTTGGAGTCTTTGATGGAGTCATGCTTTTGGATGGAGTTGTGCCCTGTGTCAAAGTAGGAATTAATTGTTCACTATTAGCAGCCTTATTTTCTTCTGTTTCACTTACCTCATCATTCATTTTATGCTTGTCATCTATCTCATATATTTGATGATTCTTTTGTTTAGATTTAGACTTCAAAAATGAGGACTCATCAAATTTCACATCTATGGATTCAACTATTTTGTTCAATTTGAAGTTGTAACATTTATAAGCTTTCCTTGAACCGGAATACCCAACTAAAATACCTTCATCTGTTCTAGATTCCAACTTACCCAAATACTTGTCAACTCTTTTGATATAACATTTACTGCCAAAATTTTTGAAATGTTTAACACTAGCTGGTTTTCTTTTCCATAACTGATAGGGTGCCTTAAAATGATTGTTTCTCAGCAAGCTTCTATTCAAAATGTGAACAACAATATGAATAGGTTGAGGCCATAGTATATTACTTAGTTTAGATTCATTGAGCATAGTTCTAGCCATCTCCATAACAATCCTATTTTTTCTTTCAACCACTCCATTTTGTTGAGGTGTTTCAGTAACATAAACATGTCTTCTTATCCCATTTTCATAATAGTATCTATTGAATTCTTTAGACACAAATTCCCCTCCATTATCTGATCTTAAACATTTAATTTTCATGTCACATTCATTTTCAGTTGACTCCTTGAAGATTTGAAAACAACTAAAAGTTTAAGATTTCTTTTTGAATAAAAACATCCATGTCATTCTAGTAAAGTCATCCACAAATAGTAGAAAATATCTTTCTCCTTTTAACCCTGTTGTTCTCATAGGTCCACAAACATCAGCATGTACTATTTCCAATGGTTTAGTTATTGAATGTTCTTTGGTTTTGAATTTAACTCTAGTTTGTTTACCATGTTGACATTGCTTGCAGACATAACTTGAAAGATCCTTTATGACAGGTAAATCTCTTATTGCTTCCTTTTTATTCAACTGAATCAGATTTTCAAAGTTAATGTGTCCAAGTCTTTTGTGCCACAACCAACTTTCATCTTCACTCCCAAGATAACATTTTTCTTTTTCTTCATCTAGTATGTAAATGTTGCTTGAAGTTCTTGTGGCTGTTCCAACTAGTTTATTTGATTTTATATCCCTAATTTGACATCCTTTTGAATCAAAAATCATAAAGATACCTTTATCATAGGTTTGAATTACACTCAATAAGTTATGTTCCATTTCCTCAACCAATAAGACATTTTCAACCATGATTTTCTTATTGTTTAGACATACAGTTCCTCTTCCAACTATCCTAGTTGATTGATCATTTCCAAAGGTGACTATACCTTCTTTTCCTTCATCTAGTTCAACAAAGAGTTGTTTTCTGCCTGTCATATGATTTGAACATCCACTATCCACAACCCATTTTACTTTATGTTATGCTTGTAGAGCTATAGTGCATTTTTCAGTGTTCATATTTTCACTTTCCTTTTTCCAATATTTGGTTTTCAGATCTATGTAAGTGGGTTCATTAAATTTCTGAAAACTCATAGGACAATTTCTTGACACATGCCCAAAGTTGTTACACTTATAACATTCAGTCTCATATCTTAAGGTGTCAAATCTTTTGTAAGAGTAGTTTATATTATTTTGACTAGTTTTACCATGTCCTCTTCGATATTCAAAATTAGACCTTTCATGACTGTTATGTGCATTTATCTTTCTTGAAAACGTATTGCAAAATGAAGCCTTATGTCCATACTTATAAAAAAAGAAACAGTGTCCTTCAAACCTATTTTGATGTCTACCATGACTTCTTCTATGCACTGTTGAACCCTGATTTTCTTCTTGCCTTTCTGATTCCATCTTCTTGCTAGTAATTTTCTCATGATTATCCTCTGTACCTGCTTTCTTAACACTTGAAATAGAATGTCCATTAGTTACTGCAGATTTATAACCAATTCCATTCTTATCATATGTTGATCTTTGACTACTAATAATTTGATCTAACGCTTGAGAACTATGATTCATGTTATTTTCTTGTACCGTCTTTCTTAATGAGTCTACTTCAATTTTTAAACCTTCATTTTCCTTATCCTTTTCTGCAAGCATTTTAGTTAGAGCTTCTTCATTCACTCTAGCCTCTTCTATTTTAAGTTTTAAGTCAACTACCATGATTTCAGTGCTCTCAATCAAACCATTTGATTTCTATAATTCAAATTCTAGATTCTCAATTTCTCTTTTAAAATGTTTGCATTCCCTTCTCACTTTTCTTAATTCACTTAAAGCACTTTCCAATTCGGCTTCTAGATCAACTTCACCTTCTTCTTCTTCACCAAACTGATCATCCTTTTTTTCCATAGCCATAAAAATTTGTACATATGAACTGTCATCACTCTCATCAGATTCTGAAATATCACTGTCATCTTTTATACACAGGCTTTTCTTTTTGTAAGTTTTTCTTTGAAAAAACTTTTTATGTCTATTCTTGAATTCCTTAGGTTTTCTATCACTTTCTTCTTCATTATCAGTATGCTTATTGTAAGGACACTTAGATGAAAAATGTCCTATTCTACCACAACCAAATCATTTCAAAGGAAGCTTACCTTTATACTTGCCAGTACCTCTTTTCAGATTTTTAACAAAATTTGCTTTGTCCACATCACCTTCTGACTCCTCATGACTGTTGATTTCTGCTTCAACTTTTTTTGTATCTTTCTTTGCTACCTTGAAAGCTGCTTCTTTCTTGAAAGAATTCTCACCAGAGGTTCTCATCTCATATGATATTAGTATTCCATGTAATTCAACCATTTCTAAAGTATCAAGATCTGTTATTTCTACTAATGAATATATTTTTGAATCGAATCTTGCAGGAAGTGATCTAACTACCTTTTGCACAATAATATTATTATTAACTATTTCTCCTAGACCTCTCATGGTATTAACAATTTCATCAATACGAAGAAAGTAGGTAGCTATATCTTCAGATTCTTCCATTTTCAGGCTTTCAAATTGACTTCTATATGATTGTAGCTTAGCACTCTTTACCTTAGTGTTTCCTTCATATACATTTTTCAATTTATCCCATATTTATTTTGTTGATGCCCAATGAATAAATTTAACAAATTCTGACCTTGCTAGACCTCCTAGTATTTCATACATAGCTTTGGAATTACTCTCATAGAGTCTCTTACGTGTTGCATCTATTGGAATGGTTGTTGGGACTTTATATTCATTTAGTACAACCTCCCAGATATCTACTCCTTGATTTTGTAAAAACAACTTCATTCTGATACTCCAAAAAGCATAATTATGACCATCAAACAAAGGCCATCCATGTTTTGTAAATTCTGACTTCTTATCCATTATGAATGATCAAAAACTTCCAGTGGTTAAACTGATATCTTGAACTAA
>JZKD02S2348534.1:1042918-1054235 GCA_000966675.3 Picea glauca | reverse complement strand
CTTAGGAAGCTAAGCTCGTTACAGATAATTTTCTCTACCGACTAGTTACTATTCCAGTCCCTATAGAGAATTTCATTTGATGCCTCCTACATCTCATGGTTTCATCGTTGATTCTATGCTACCAGAGTCTTTCATATGTCTCATGCTCTTGTTCAAAATAAGTCTATCAACCTGTGTCGGCCATTCCTCAGAACTTTTGACTTTTCATGTTGGACATACCCTCAGTTTGTCTCAGAGTTACATGATACTATAGTCCTATCATGCACCCTGGTCCTACTTTCATGATTGGTGGGTAACCTTGAACCCAATAGTCGACATTTAATCATTGGTCATTGACTGGATGGTTTCCCTTGTGTTCGAAAATAAGACATCTATTCACATATCGGGGTTTATGAATTTTCTTGGATTCCATTAGCCTTATTGGTGGTTTCCTAGACTTTGTCAATAGTTTTCGTCATTGGATGCTATGCAAAGGGTCTTTTTCATGTACCTCTTTCACTTGGCACACGCGAAAGATGCACAAGCTTATTGGTTCTTGAACATGTTCTTCGTATGATCTCCTCAAAATCATGAAGCTCCTTCTTTATACCTCGTGATGAATGATGAGAGATGCCTTAATGCTCTCCTTTCAATGGGTCTCCTTCCATCGACTTCAACTCATCTATTCTGAAAACGAGACCTAGAGTCTTATGAGTACCTTGAGGCTTGGAGTCATTAGTGTCAGGTTCTCTTGCCATCAATAATTGGGAATACATCAATGTATCATGATCGATGGATCCTTCAAGTGTTTGACCCCAAATCCTTCATTCACACTTGTAAGAATGTACTTGGTGCCTTGATACCTACTTTCATTATCAGTAGGTTGTCTCGTGTTTGTTAACGGTATACCTCAATGACCAGTAATCAAATGATGTCTCATTATGTTCGACCTCAACTCCTTTATTCACATGATGCAGACTTGCACCTTTGGTGGATTGTGTAGAAGACTTGAAGACATCAGTATGTGGTTGAATATTTCTTGAGTTGATGCTTCCTTTTCATTGTACTAGTACCTATATGACTTCAGTGATCACGGGAGATCAGTTTTTACTCCATTGTATACAATTATCTTCAGATTTATTTTGAGACTGGTTCTACTGGGCCTTGTTCGTGACTATGAGAGCCTTTGTCATGTAACCGCATTTTTATTTTCCTATTCATGGACATGAAAATTTGTTTGGTATATTTTCACATGGATCTGCAGTGTAATTCAAATTGGCATCCATGTATGCAAAGTCAGTGAAGAATGTAATGAGCAACTAGTTATTCCAGCTTGTTCCCCATCGCTCCACTTCTGGGTTTTTATAATGTATTTTGGCCATCGCAGATACTCCTCTTACCTCACACAATAGGGGGCATCTGTTATAGAAATATTTTCTTCACCCTATGCAATCTTGCACAGAGGGACTTTTTCCATTTCCCTACGCAAATTTTTCATCCCTTTTTGTAAAATCCCAGAGATAAAAAATACATTTTTTTCCACATGTATGCACCTTGCCTACTATACAACATGCGTATATGCATGTTGCACCACTACAGTCCTCATACATAGGCATTTGTGCCCAAAAATGAAAAATGGTGTCGAGTTTCCATGTCATGATAAAATATATATGATCCTTGGCCTTCTATATACTAGAAATGTTCTGACTCGGCCCTTTAGTTCCATTTAAAGGTGATAAATGGGCCAATTTTGAGCTATGGAAAAGAGGAGAAAGAATTCAAATTTGAGAGCAAAGTTACTCTGGAGAAATTATTTACTTCATATTGAGTCTGTATCCCTTTTTCCTTTAAGTATAAACACAATTTTCAACCCCCAAGCTCTTCCCTTATTGATTGAGAACTTCATTGTCTCTCTTTTATGAGCTTGCATTTGGTGGAGAATTTAAGTGGTGGAGGCCCAACTAGAAGGAATTTAGTTTCTTGGTTCCGAACCGTGCCGACACAAAAGTCCGTAACATTTTTAGTTCTGTTGATCATATATTAATAGAAATACTCTTTTCCCATCCAATTAATATATTGCAAATATTTGAATTATTATTCCATGGGAATATTTGTCATGTTTATTAATGGATTATGATATTGAATGTGCTAACATCATATATTATCATCATATGCTTGCTTTGCTTAGTTTTTGAGGACTAGTTGCAGGTATATTTCTTTGGGCCAAGTTCTCAATGGTGGAATTCATCGAACATCTGGACGAGGTAGGCCTTTTATCTTGTCTTGCTAGCATATTTGTTTGTGTAGCATACTTGAGAATAGAATTGATTTTTGCAGTCATTTCTGTCTGTTGTAGTTTACCCCTAGCCATAGAGGTATTTTCCTCATAACAAGGGGATATGAAAAATGACCATAGATGTATGAAGGGGTGGGAGAAGGAAAATAATAATGTTTTATTTTCATTTTAATGCGGAATTAGATTAATTTTTGAAATTATACCAAACGGGCCATTTGTACTTGGGTGACCCAAATGTCCAACCAACTCTATTTCCTTTTCCACCTAATTTGTAGCCTCACTTGAGCATATCCTAGATAAAACTTATTGTTTCGGCCACTAATGATGGCTATAACTCTAATATTACTCCATATTTCATTAGTAAAGATAGATGGGGAAACCCACACCTGCATCTTGTTATCCCGAGAGCCCCTAAAATTGAAACCTTTGATTTGATTATACTAATTTGAAACCAACTTACCAAATATGTAGAGGTCCCCACTCTTGTACCAACTATTATTGATAAAGGAAACAATTGAAGTGTTGGAAATACTATCATTGATGTCAACAACCGATGATGTACATGAAGATTAGAAGGGAAACCTCAGTGCAAAAACATGATCGGGATTGAAATCCCCCCAGGACAAACCAGGATCGGTGGATACACAAGCGTCAGATCAATGATAAGGATTGATTACAGAGCGCGAAGGGAGAATTAAACTATAAGTTATTTCCAATATCACAATTATTCTAGACCTTCGTATCTCATCGACTCAAAGATCGATGATTGTGGTTGACTCACCAACAATCGTACAACTCTAATTGCAAAGTTTGGGCGACGAATTAAACCACACACAAGTTATGGTTCTAAAATCCACATCGACCTTCGGATTAAATTGAGTGGAAGGATAGACTAAGTCATGAACCATAGATCATGGAAGTGACATACACATGGTCAGCCCACATTTGACCACTTCAAGTAAAATCGACCAAAGGACATGTGCATGAAGGAATTTTAGTTGAAGTTGAAGTTCTAAAAAGAACCTGAGCCATCTGATCTTAGGTAACATTTTGGAAAAAAAAAGAGTTGTTAGATTTAAACCAAAGAAAAGAAGAATCACATATAGATCGAGCCATCGATTTAAAATCAACATCAATGAACAACATTCATTTTGAGTTAAGAGTTGTGAGGAGGCTACACTTTGATTAATATCACTTCGGGTAAAATGAGAAGTAAGAAAATATGAAGGTTGGAGCCCCGACGTCCCGAAGTAAATGATGACCGTCTGATCTGAATAACATTTTAGGAGATACCAGGATCATCATATCATGTATAGTGGAAGGACAGAGTAAGACACAAATATATTGAAATAGACATAATCCGTTTGATATGAGGAAACACTTTTGAATATATATTGACCATAAGATCGAGGAAAGTAGAAGGATAGGATAAGAAAGGCCAAAGGCTTGAGATCCCAAATAGTCGAATTCCTGACAGTCATTGGATCGTGTTAAGCCTTTTTGGGTTAAATAATGACCATTGGATGAAGTCAAGTTACTCGAGGTTTACACTTGATCGGGGAATCTCACTTCAGGAGAATTGGGAAGTGGAGAATTACCCAAAGTCCCGAAGTGGACATGAGTCATCCGATCTGAGGAACACTTCGGGAAGTATCCTGACCGCTAGATCCAAGAAAAGAACATGTGCCACATAAGGAGATCTACATCAGCAAGGATACATGGCGTAATCAGATAAATACAAGTGTCAAAGTACAGTTGGCATTTCAGGTGTGCGTGAGTCACGAATCTAAGTGACATGTGGTAGACACTTAGTCAGTGCCACATCAAAAAGTGATGTCATCAAGTTACGTCACTTCAGGAGATTTCACTTCGGGAGTTTCACCACCAGCAAATGCCCGAAGTCCCAAAGTTTTGAAATGAACGAGAACCTTCCATTCAATTGTTGATCAAGTCTTGATCGACGGTTTACTTGAACAACCTTTGATAATCCTGGATCGTACATATAAACGAAGGATTGAATATTGATCGTCCAATCTATTTTGGCGAAATCTGATTTAGGATATTTGAAAGATTGCAAAGTCCTGAATTCCCGAAGGACGAAGTACCGAAGAATATGGTCCCAACACTAGACCTATGGGGGATGAAAGGAAAAGTCCGAAAGAAGAAGGAAGTTCTTAAATTAATAAGCCCATGGTTCTGCGTCTATGGTCACATATAAATGAGTTGAAGGAAGTGCCTTTGCAAAACTCCGTTTTTGCAAATATTTGAAGGAATATGGACTTGAGTTAAAAATAAATCAATCCATACATGTGATCAGTTTACGAAAAGAACTCTCACTAAATTAAAAGAATTAACAATAAATTTTTGAAAAATAAAAGTGATTATTGTTAATGTTAAAATGAATAGGTGTGATGCTCCAAACAAAGGGACACAATGTTTCATAGCTCACACCAATTGGAAGAATATATAAATGAGAAATATTAGTGAGAAGAAAGTGTCTTTGCAGTCCAGATCAGAAGATCAAAAGGAGAAGCAGATTCCAGGAAGGAAAGTGGAAGATACTTATGCAGTGAGGGTGGAAGGGAGGAGCATGGAATGATTCATATCCTTACTAAGAAAATTGTAAATGATAAGGGAGTTGGTTCTTCCTAGGGTTGGTGCCCTAAATACAAGGGAGTTGGTGCTTCCTAGGGTTGGCTCCCTAAAGACATGGGAGTTAGTGCTTCCTAGGGTTGGTGCCTTGAATAAGGGGATCTGTGTCTCCTAGAGTTGGTTCTCTAAATAGGATTGGTGTCCTTCACTATTAATTACAAACCTTGTAATTGATGTTAAATATATTTATATAATTGATTTTGAATACAATTCATTGTTGATTCATTATGTTAATCAATAAAATATAAAAAGTAACTGCTAATTTTTGAAGAAGGGGTAATATTGATTCACCCCCCTCTCTCAGTATTCCAAAAATTGGTATCAGAGAGGGTTCCTTCAACACAATCTAACAACTGAAAGGTAGATCCTGAATATGGATAAACAA
This sequence comes from Picea glauca, assembly GCA_000966675.3. Classification (NCBI taxonomy): domain Eukaryota; kingdom Viridiplantae; phylum Streptophyta; class Pinopsida; order Pinales; family Pinaceae; genus Picea; species Picea glauca. The sequence goes on along the minus strand of JZKD02S2348534.1, from coordinate 1,048,923 downwards.
GAGAGAATGTCTAACAACAAAGCACCATTATTCAATTTAGGAGCCTATCCTCTATGGAAGGTAAGAATTAAAAACCTCTTGTTGGCTCTTGGTTTTGATATCTAGAAATATGTTGAAGATAGTTACACTGCACCAACTGATCCACCCATAGATGCTATAGGAAAGAAAATTTGTAATGACAACTCAAGAGTAGTCAATGGAATTCTAGGAGGGTTGACTAATTCTATATGTGTGAAGGTTATGCATTGTAAATTAGCCAAAGAAATCTAGGACAAGTTGGAGGTTGTATATGAAGGAGATGAAAAATTCAAGGAAGCTAAACTACAAACCTATAGAACTCAATTTGAAAATATGAAAATGAAATAAGAAGAAAACATTGTTGAATACTTTCATAGGGTAGATGAAGTGGTCAATTCAATCAGAGCTACAGGAGAATAACTTGAAGATAAACCTACTGTGCAAGAAATTCTAAGGTCATTACCTATGAGATATGATGCCAAGATCTCTACAATGTAATATAGGTCTGATCTTGACACACTCACAGTTGATCAGCTCCATGGAATTTTTACAGCATATGAAATGAGAACAGGGAATGATAAATCATCAAAAAAGGAAACATCCTTTAAATAATCTAAAATGAGGTAGGAGAAAAATACCAATGATGAGTTATCAGATATATCTGATGAGGAAACTGCCAAATTCATAAAGAAAATCAAGAAAGGGACTTGAAAATACAAAGGGAAGATTCCTCTAAAATGTTTTAACTGAGGAAAAATTGGAAAATGTACCTATCCCATACAGGAGGAAAATGATGAAGAAGTTCACAATCAGGAAAACCAATACAATAAGAAATTTTATAAGAAAAAGAAAAACTTCTACTCTAAAGAAGATGTCAACTCTTCATACATGAGTGAAGATGAATATTCAAAGCTTCTATTTATGTGAATGAAAACTCAATATGATAAACATTTAGAATATGAAAAAGAATGGAACTTCGAAGAAGAAATCCTTAGTGTAATTGAAGAACTAGGAAAAACTAAGAAACAAAACATGGTACTAAGAATAGATATTTTAGAGATTAAAGAAGCTACTAAATTAAGGAGTTAGAACAGACCATCAGTGATTTGAAGTCCCAGCTCCTGGAAGCTAATAAAAATGAAAAAATCATTTTAAAACAACTTAGTGATAAAAAACAAGCATGTGAGAAGAAGTTGAGATCAAGCTGCTAAAAAGTGAACTTGAGAAAGAAAAGAAGAGATTAAACTTTGGAAATAGTTCAAATATATTGGATGAAATTCTCAGTAGCCAAATGTCACCAAAAAACAATATTGGTTTGGGATACACCCAAGACTCAACCTCTACATCACAAGGATCTGTCAAAAGACCAATTAGTTATGCAGATGCTCTAAAGGGACCCTTAAGAAGAGAAGACAATAAGGAAAATATGATATCATTGAACATTGTTCCACATAAAAAGAAAACAACATTCCCTACTAATGTAATAAATGATAGGAAGAATACAATCACCAGAAGGAATCCCCTTAATAAATATCTTTTCATTGGATAATGTTACTCTTGTAATAATTTTGGACATAAGGCAGTACACTGCAAATCTTATGAACAATACAATAATAGAAATGTCCATATATATAAGAACAATAGGTACAATAAAGAGAAGAGAAACTACAACTCATTTACTCCTTTGCAAAACTTCAATATTGAATGTAAAAAATGCAAAAACTATGGTCATAAAACCAAAGAATGTATATTACCAATGAAATCCCTAAAAATAGGAAACCCTAACATATATAATAAGAAGACATGGAAAAGAAAATATGAAGTACCAAACAAGAAAGATAATGAAAATATTTCTCCTGAAATTGATGAAGTTAATAATAGGAGATTGGTGGGTAAAAATTCTAATAAGGAATATAATAATCAAATCTATGCATACAAAGTAGATCAAACTCAAGATATGAAAACTCCTAAAGAAAAATATGACATAAATCCAAAACTTGATAAAGTCATACAAGAAGATTATCCATTACCCAACACATGGAAATTAATAGAGGAATATTCTCAAGACAAGGATAAAAGAGCTTTTGGTGCACATAATAGTGGCGTTGATGATGAAAATTCAACAGTAGAACAACAAGAATATTTGAGTGATGATTATCTAAAAAAAAATTCAATCCTATTTTAATGGTACATTGAAACCCCTTCTCAAATAAAAATTAAAAACAAAGAAGGGGAGGAAAATTTAGGGAAGAGCTAAAATTTATTCTTATTGATGCTCCTATGTGTATTGAAGCACATAAAAACAAATAGGATCATCGAAAGCATCATGGTTTAATGATATAACTCTATGCAGGATATGACATAGTTTATTTCAGGTCTTTATCTTCCCAAGAACAGTGCAGGTTATGTATTGGTCTTAGAATGGTTACAAGTGGAAAAAACCCTAAATGGAAGTTACTATGTGAGAAAGAAATGGAATGAATGGAAAATTATGTAGCAGTGAGGTGATGATGAAGATAGATTGAGTAAAAATATGAAAATGAAAAGTCTAGAAACCGAAAATTCAGAGACAGTGGTTGTGACAGAGAAAATATGAAAGATATATTGGTTGGTCGATGTGTGCCTGAGTTGATTGGACAACTAGATAACTTCTAGTTGAATATAATACATTCTATCAACAAGATAAGTCATGTGGCAAGAAAAATATAAAGTCTCTCGGATGACTTTAAGAAGCAGTGTATAGTAAAGAAGCATCTTGGATAAATACGGATACATATGGTTAGAGATATTGTCAAGAAGAACTACCCCTTTAGAAACAAAGGAGAAGAGAATTTAGAAGCAAAGAGAGAAGATTGACAGGGGGAGTCATTCAATTATGACAGGAAAAGTATGAGTGCAGGAGGAGTTACCCGAGTTCAGATTATGGTCAACAACATACAAACAAACAAAGCATTACCATAGGGGGAGAAACCCTTTGCCATTGATTTCAAAGGGGGAGAGTAAATTCATAGAGAAAATCATCATCACAGTGGGAGTATGTATGAAGTTAGAGTGTTTCCCTCAATGACAAAGGGGGATATTGTTGGACATACTGTCATTGATGTATTGTCATTGATGTCAACAACTGATGATGCACGTGAATCTCAAAAGGGAAATCACAATGCATAAACATGATCGGGATCAAAATCCCCATATGACAAAACATGACCAGTGGATACGCAAGTGCCATATCAACGATAGGGATTGATTGCAGAGCGTGAAGAGAGAATTAAAGTATACATTATTTCCAATCCCAAAATTATTCTAGACCGTCATAACTGATCAATTCAAATATCGATGATTGTGGTTGACTCACCAATAATCACACAACTTCAATTGCAGATATTGGGCGACGAATTAAACCACATGAAAGTTACGGTTTCAAAATCCACATCAACCGTTGGATTAAATTGAGTGGAAGGACATAGTAATTCATGAACCATAGATCATGGAAGGGACATACACATGGTTTTCTCGGATTTGACCACTTCGGGTAAAAACGACCGAAGCAAATGTGCAAGAAGGAATTTTAGCCGAAGCCAAATTTCTGAAGTAAACGTGAGCCATTTGATCGTAGGTAACTTTTTGGGGAAAATAAGAGTCATTAGATGTAAACCAAAGAAAAGAAACATCGCAGATAGATTGAGTCATCAATCTAAAATCACAATCAATGAACAACATTCATTTCGAGTTAAGAGTTGTGAGGAGGTTACACTTTGGGTAATCTCACTTATGCCTGAGTAGATTTACTTGAAAGGCCTCTGATAAGCCTGGATCATACATCTAAACAAAGGATTGAATATTGACTGTTTGATATGTTTTGGCGAAATCTAATTCAAGAGATTTGAAAGGTTGCAAAGTCCCGAAGTCCCGAAGGACAAAGTACTAAATAACACGGTCCCAACACTGGACATATGGGGGATACAAGGAAAAGAATGAAAGAAGAAGGAAGTGCTTAAATTAATAAGCCCATGGTTCTGAACCTGTGGTGGTATATAAATGGGTTGAAGGAAGCACCTCTGCATAATTTGGTTTCTGTAACTATTTGCAAGAATATGGAATTGAGTTAAAAAGAAATTGATCCATACCTGTGATCGATTTACGAAAAGCACTCTCACTAAATTAAAAGAATTAAAAATAAATGTTTGAATAATAAAAGTGATTATTGTTAATGTTAAAATGAAGAGGTGTGATGGATTAAACAAAGGGACACAATGTTTCATATATCACACTAATTGGAAGAATATATAAAGGATAAATATTAGTGAGAAGAAAGTGTCTCTGCAGTCCAGATTAGAAGATCAAAAGCAGAAGAAGATTCCAGGAAGGAAAGCTGAAGATTCTTATGCAGTAAGGGTGGAAGGGAGGAGCATGGAAGGATTTATATCATTAATAAGAAAATTGTAAATGATAAGGGAGTTGGTGCTTCCTAGGGTTGGTGCCCTAAATAAAAGGGAGTTGGTGCTTCCTAGGGTTGGTGCCCTAAATACAAGGGAGTTTGTGCTTCCTAGGGTTGGTTCCCTGAAGAAGGGGATTTGTGTCTCCTAGAGTTGGTTCTCTAAAGAGGATTGGTGTCCTTCACTATTAATTATAAACCTTGTAATTGATGTTAAATATATTTATATATTTGATTTTGCATACAATTCATTGTTCATTCATTGTGGTAATAAATAAAATATAAAAAGTAATTATTAATTGTTGAAGAAGGGGTAGTACTGATTCACCTCCCGCCCCCCCTCTCAGTATTCCAACATGAAGAATATGCAAGTTCCATCTATGCCTCTTTAGGACCCCTAAAATGATCCTATGGCATTCCCTGTTATTATGAAATTTGGTGATATCACTTCCATTGTTGATCATGTTGCTAGCTGACCCCACCACATTCTTTTTTCCTTCACCACTCAATTGTTAAAATATGATACAAGGATGATGATTTAATTTGAGGATATGCACTTAGAGGGATATGTCCCTATGTATCTTTGTTTGAGTACCCATTTACCATTTCCCTTAAATAATTCTTGGTCATCCACAAGGTGAAGCCCCTGTGATCCTTATGAGTATTTAAGATGTGTATGGTGGTCTCTATAATCATAAAATTTTACTATGTTATAAATGATGACATTTGATTCAATTTTGTATAGGTGTAATAAGTGAACTATGACATTTGCATGGTATTTTTAAAATTTGGGTCATTTTGCTTACATTTATCCAAATAATTAGATCATACTTTTTGTCATTATCAATACTGCACACATAGTAATCTATCAAGAAGTTATTTCTTTGCTTAAAACCTCTTGATCCTTCCCATATCTATTGAAATTCTTTCATTTCATTTTCCTCTTGCATGGTTTAAAGAGTCGAGTCAAAACCCCATCAGTTTCATGACCACTCCTTTGAGTAACAAAAACCTAAAATCGAGTGCTAATTAAAATTTATTTAGCAACTTTTCTAGGGCTCTTCAAACCCATCTTAGCTTAGGTGTAGAGCTTTGGAATAGGATTGTGAGAATAAGTTTCCAAATCTACTAAAAAAACATAAAGCCTTGAGTTAGGGAGTGAAATCCAGTTGCTATATCACTAACTTTGGGAATCCCTTCTAACACAAGGGTCAATCACAAGGTCACATTGGGGCCCTTAGAGTAATCAACCCTGCTTTGTTGGTATCAATGTCGAATATTAATTGTCCCCCCTCCGCTTTGGTATAGTAGGTGGTACCATAGAGGACATAATCTTTTAGACTTCCTACACAAGGTGACAACACAGGGAAGGTGTTAAGAACCAAATACCAATATATCATAGAAAAACCTTAGAAAAAGTACTCAACACCTTGAAAAAGAGATAATTTCAGATAATAAGCCTCTTCAAGGGGGAAACCTCCTTTTATCCCACTTAAATGTTCAAGTACCAGATGATTCAAAATGAAAATGTCTCCTTGGTATATATAGGAGA
>JZKD02S2348534.1:1019756-1031563 GCA_000966675.3 Picea glauca | reverse complement strand
CCTCAGGTAAGTCGTCCACCCTCGTGCTGGTCAAAACAACTCGCGGCTTCCGGACAACAAGGAACTGTGGATCTTCATCCTTCTCCAATTCTGTGAGAAGTTCCTTCCCACTCATGAGAAGTATCGTGCTGCTGACTTATGGGTTTGCCCCTTTATCTTTCATCGGCAGCAACGTATGTGATTCTCCATCCTTCTCCAGGGTATATGTGTTCCTTCTCCCATCATGGACAACATGCCTATCATACTGCCATGGTCTTCCCAATAATACATGACAGACATCCATGGGAATGACATCACACATAATCTCATCCCTATAATTACCCATTTTAAAATTCACCAAGCATTGTTTTGTAACGCGTACCTAGTGTCCTTTTTGCAACCATGTCACCCTGTACGGATTCGGGTGCTTGCACGTTTTCAGCTCCAATTTCTCCACCATCTCGGTCGAAACGAGATTATCTGTGCTTCCACTGTCTACTATGACTTTTCACTTCTAGCCCTGGGTCTTGCAAGTCATTCGGAACAGTCGACATCTCTGCGCTGAGCTGTCCGCCTCCTTTTGAGGGTTTAGGAGCACTTTATGCACTGTTAGCGACTTCCCACTTCCAGTGTCCTCATCCTCCACGTCCTGCCTCTGCGCCTCAGCGACGTGAGTGTTTCCTCTGTCTACCTTCCTGTCTGGACAGTCCATGGCTTTGTGTCTGTCTTTACCACATGTAAAACATGTGATAACTCCTCCTCTGCCTATGCCTCTGCCTCTGGCACGAGGTAATGCATTGGCATCAGCATATCCTCCCTGCTGATCCTCTTGCTGCCTCCTCGGCTCAAAGTTCTGCGGTCTCTGCTGTGAGGTACCGCCTCTCTCAGCTCTGCCCTGAGGTATTTTCCAATCCTCCTTGGGCTTCGTTGCCCTCTCCTGGACGACAGCTTTTCCTCGCGGCTGGCTTCGACCTCGCCCTTGCTGACCTTTCTTGCGGCTCAACTTTTCTTCTGCTTTCAAAGCCATCTGATACGCATCTTCAACTGTGCGTATAGTCAGCATGATTAGTTCATCTTGAATATCATACCTGAGACCATTTAGGTATCTCGCCACCTTTTCGTCATCACTTTCCCGATGACCAGCTCTGATGTTGAGCCTATAGAATTCCTCGATGTACTCCTTCACCGACATCAACTTTTGTCTCAGGTTCTGCATGCGCCTGAACAGAGTGATCTGGTAGTCCCTCGGAATGAACTTTTCCTTTAACTTGGCGATCATCCGATCCCAGCTCTTTATCTTCTGTTTGCCTCTGGAACACCTGTCTGCCTGCAACTCATCCCACCATAAGGCTGCATGTCCCTTCAGCTTGGTGAACGCATGTCTTATTTTCTTGTCCTCTTCGATATCCTCATAATCGAAGTAGGTATCCATCACTCGGATCCAATCCAGTAATTCTTCGGCATTTAGACTCCCCTCATAAGTCGGGATGTCTACCTTCGTCTTCGAGCTCATCCTGGAAATAGCTCGTATCAACCTCTCAGTTGAGGCATCTTCTGCTGAGACTTCCCCTTCATCATGTCCAACTTCCTCTTCAATCTCAGGCTCGCTGAACTCCTCTGCGTCGGCTCCACGCCTTTGGGTAGTCTCCATATCCTCGAGTCTCACCCTGAGATCTCGAATCTGTCGTTCCATCTCAGCATTCCCTGCTGGATTCTCTGGTCGCCTGCCTCTTCTCCGGGCATCCCTGTCCTCACGATCAGATGAATGCCTCTCTCTTCTGGGTGGCATTATGTCTGTTGCTCCCTGCTACCTGAACAAAGAGAAATTCCACAGCCTTGCTCTGATACCACTCTGACGCCAACCTCGCCTCTCAGCAGGCGGTTGCTCTACCAGGACCTTCTCTTCCACTCGGCCCGAAGAGACTCAGCTCTTCCACTCCTCTCAGGAGTTCTACCCACAGTTTACTCGTGATCTTTCCCACACGTGCTCTCGGGAGATCGGACCTCGCGAGATCGCGAAACTCACGATACTGTCCCCGGGGAAGTGAACTTCGAAATCCCGATGGTCAAAGGTCAACCCCGGGAAATTTCCACTTGGGGCGCAAACCTCAACCTATTTATTTCCCGAGTGCCGAAACTCCAAGGTCATGCGAGAATGCCACCTGGACTCCACTGTATCTCCGGGGTCCCACTCTATTCTGTCACCTTCGGGACTTCATGGATCGCGGAACCCACGACTCTGAGTCTGTTGCTGCTGAAATCCCCGAATGTCAAATCTCCGACACTCCGGATTCATGCCACCTGTCCCTCTAGGAATCGACGGTCCCGATCAAATCGGTGGATCGCACTTCGCGAGTCCGACGTGCACGGGACTATTTCCCTCGTCAACCCCGATTCGCCGATGCGCGATGGAAATGGCTCCAGGGCACCTGCGGCTTAAAACCCTCGCAGCTCCCTACCGAAATCAACGGTGCTCTAATGGTTCGAGACTCTCCTCGATCAGCTCCAGTCGCCGATTCTCTTCCTCTATGAAGAGTTCTCTGCTTCGCCACCTCTCTCCTGTGAGGTCTCTACTGAATCAAATTCTTCAGCGGACGGAAAGGGTATCCCCTCTAAGGGTTCTTCAGACACACTTCCTGTGCTCAGTCTTCAACCACTCCTCAAGTATTGAAGCTTTCTGGGTTCTGGGTGTTCACGCTTGAGACAACCTCGTCTCATTCCTCTTCTCAGACTCACCACTGAGAACTCGAATTCGGCCTGCACTCGCCTGCACGGCTCGAACACTCAACCCAACTCTGGGGAAAAGAGAGACAAGAGCTCAACTACTTAGCCGCCTCGACGCACTCTAAGCGGAGGATCTTCACTGCACTCGATGCAGGAATCTCACGGCCTAAGCAGAGAAACAATTGAGACTCATTCTCTCAGGTTCCTGACCTGATATGCAATCACATATGCAGCATATAACAAATACGCATAAAAGGAAACAAGTAAATAGAAGCATAACATCAACAACACAAAAGTATCAAACACATCCATGGAAATTGAATCAGTGTTTTCCTATTAATTCAATTGACTGTACATGGAGGGTTTCTGCACCAGCTTCTTCCTCTCTTGCTCCTGTATGTATGAACGAGAATGATCCAATGAATATACATGGAGGGTGTCTATTATTCCGTTTTCCCTCTCTAAAGCTAAACTGTCTAATCTACAACGAATTCTATCTACCAGCATTAAAATCAAATAAATTCCTTCCTATCTACTATTTCAATACAAGTGTGCTTCACCATGAATGCTCTCATCCAAACGACGGCGCACCAATCTCCAATGCATTTCAAAAGTGTGCGTGCTGGCTCACTTGACGACGTGATGATGCTGCGGATGCTCTCGTGGATGCTCCTGCATCAGTATGGGAGGCGAAGGTGGGAATATACCACCATTCGTTTTACCTCCAAGGTGTTGAGGTAGAGTTCTCGCAAGGCCTTGATATATTGAGAGGTTCTCACATTCAACTCACTAAATATCCCTCTTAGCTTGAAAATCACCTCTCTTCCAAGCAAGAGGGAAGCCCCTCCTCTAAGATCAATAGTTGTTTCCCTTGATCTGAACCTCTCTCGGCCTCTTCAACATATCCCCCTTTTGATGGAACATATATGTTTCCTTCTTTCTCTCAAGTGGTTGCTCCACTCACTATCCATGGCCCAATTGAAACTTGGGTCTCCCCATCAACCATCTCATTATCCCTTAGATACATGAGTCTTGGTACATCTATATTGATGGTTCCTCAAAATTTACCTTGAATTTATATCCTTGATATATTCTAAACAAGAAAAGTAAATGTGTAGGAACAACAATTGGCCCCTTACAATCAAAACTTTCCAAACCTTAGACAAGGAATGTTGATGTCCTACTCCAAAACATTCATCTCCATATGTAAAACAAGTATTCATGTCAACTTATACAAAATCTAAAAACCATTCATTCATGTCAAACTCTACAAAACCCATAAACCAAGCATTCATGTAAACCTCTACACAACCCAAAACATGCAAGCATACATCCAATATTCTCCCAACCTCTTGGGCATGAATACATGGAGACTCAAAACTCTAACATTTAGAGAAACTAGAATCCAATCATGAACATGTTCAACATTCCACTCTCTTGCATCCATGGTATATAACCACGTACTCATCCAAGTATGGGAGGCGAAGGTGGGAATATACCACCATTCAGTTTGCCTCCAAGGTGTTGAGCTATATTTCTCACAAGGCCTTGATATATTGTGAGGTCCTCACATTCAACTCACTAAACCTCCCTCTTAGATTGAAACTTACCTCTCTTCCAAGAAAGAGGGAAGCCCCTCCTCTAAGATCAATATTTTTTTCCCTTGATCTGACCCTCTCTCAACCTCTTCAACATATCCCCCTTTTGATGGAACAAATATCTTTCCTTATTTATCTCAAGTGGTTGCTCCACTCACTATCCATGGCCCAATTGAACCTCGGGTCTCCCCATCAACCATCCCATTATCCCTTAGATCCATGAGTCTTGGTACATCTATATTGATGTTTCCTCAAACTTTACCTTGAAATTCTATCCTTGATATATTCTAAAAAAGAAAATTAAATGTGTCGAAACAACAATTGGCCCCTTACAATAAAACATTTCCAAAACTTAGCCAAGGAATGTTAAAAATTTATATCCATATGTAAAACAAGTATTCATGTCAACCTATACACAGTATAAAAACCAAGCATTCATGTCAATCTCTACACAACCCTTAAACCAATCATTCATGTAAACCTCTACACAACCCCAAAACCTACAAGCATACATCCAACATTCTCCCAACCTCTTGGACAAGAATACATGCAGCCTCAAAACTCTAAAATTTAGGGAAACTAGAATCCAATGATGACCATGTTCAACATTCAACACTCTTTCATCCATGGTATATGACCACGTACCCATCCAAGTATGGGAGGTGAACATGGGAATATACCACCATTTGGTTTGCCTCTAAGGTGTTGAGCTAGAGTTCTCGCAAGGCATTGATATATTGTGAGGTCCTCACATTCAACTCACTAAATCTCCCTCTTAGATTGAAACTCACCTCTCTTTCAAGCAAGAGGGAATCCCCTCCTCTTATACCAATATTTGTTTCCCTTGATCTGACCCTCTCCGAGCCTCTTCAACATATCCCCCTTTTGATGGAACATATACCTTTCCTTCTTTCTCTCAAATGGTTGCTCCACTCACTATCCATGTTCCAATTGAACCTCGGGTCTCCCCATCAACCATCCCATTATCCCTTAGATCTATGAGTCTTGGTATATCTATATTGATGGTTCCTCAAACTTTTCCTTGAACTTCTATCCTCAATATATTCTAAACAAGCAAAGTAAATGTGTAGCAACAAAAATTGGCCCCTTACAATAAAAACTTTCCAAACATTAGGCAAGGAATGTTAATTTCTTACTCCAAAACATTCATCTCCATATGTAAACCAAGTATTCATGTCAACCTATACACAATATAAAAACCAATAATTCATGTCAAACTCTACACAACCCATAAACCAAGCATTCATGTAAACCTCTGCACAACCCAAAAACCAAGCATACATCCAACATTGTCCCAACCTCTTGGGGAGGAATACATGCAGCCTTAAAACTCTAACATTTAGGAAAACTAAAATCCAATCATGAACATGTTCAACATTCCACCCTCTTGCATCCATGGTATATGACCATGTACTCATCCAAGTATTGGAGGCAAAGGTGGGAATATACCACCCTTTGAAAATAACACCTACCCCTATGTTGCATACTCAAACCAAAACTTGAGCTCATTGGAGATGTCGTCTTACATGAATGTTCTCTATAAATGTACTTACCAGATGCCCCATATAATTGAGTCCCTTTTACAATTTCTCCCCTAGGCTTACAAAATCTTTGTCCCCTTATCTCTCCTTAGATATTTCTTGCATTCCTTTGAGAGAGGAATGGAAAGCCAATATGGTAAACCTGTTCTTGATTTAGATCCATCACAATTATTTCACCATCAAATGAGTAATTTATGATCCTAGATTTGCACTTAACATCATAAGAACTCATATATATCATTTAGTTAGTGTTATCACATTAATATGTCCTTAATATGTCCAAAATCAATAGGGATATCACATTACATTATGTGGTTGATCATTATTCCGTAGTGTGAAATCTAACCATAGTGCATATTGCTTACATGGATAAGTGAGTCGAATTAAGGTGCACCCACTTAGATATTCATACACTTCACTAATTTGGGAATCCACTGCATGCATGAGTGCCCCTACTAATATTTGTAATTGCACCCTAGTCTAATTGTGCATCCAAAAATAAAGATATAAAATTTTTGTTTAGAACTTTGAATATAGAAAAAAAAGTTTAAAAATTGGAACTATCATGAGGATGGACTACTCACTAACAACATGTGCACATGCAACTGAAGGTACAACCAAACAAGTAGTTGTTAGATATTTCTTCGTCAAGTGAGGAAAGCTTAGGGAAAATAGAGGGAAATGTGACTATATCTAGTAGATATGATAATCAAACAAGGACCAGATGTGAAAATGTCAGAAGAAAATTTTGTAGATGCATGAAATTTTTTCTTGCCGAAGGAGGATCATGCTCTTATGATGATGAGAGCATAGGAGACATAGAGGTTCCACTTAGGTATAAGAATCTGGTGAAACAATGGGTACCTAAGGAACTACCTCCTATAGATGTTGACTTCATTGTCAACAATAGGACATATCACATTGCACCATCCTCCCTACATGGCCCGGGGCTATTTTACATGGATGGAATAACTATAAAATACAATACAATAACTGAATTGATGGACTATGTCAGACTGTGTTACAATTATAACGATTGGATGTGGCTGGTCTAGTACATGCGAAGTATGCATATATATGCACTCACCGCAAATTAAATACAACTAATAAACAAGGATAAAAATAAGGGAGCGACTATTTATATTGATGGAAGGCCTAAATATTCCAAAACTATCGTAGGGTTTATAAACAACACATGACCTGGGACAACAAACAAGCAACCAAATTGCATATATGAGGGAGGCGAAGAGAATCGGGTAGTCCTATGTGAAATAAAAAAAATAGCTCATGGGGAAGAGTTATTAATGGATTACCATTTGAATCCAATAGAAACGTCGACTAATAGTGTGCGAGTACTTATGCAACACCTCTTTAAGAAAACTCTATTTATCTTTAACATTGTTTTAAATATTTCACAATCCCAATTTTATAATAATGTGGGAGGTTGATCGTTGAGGTTGATTTTATTTGGGTGGCAATCCATTTTTTTGTTATCATTAATAATTTTTTAAATATCTGGGGGTTCTAATTATATTATAATGTGGTAGTGTGATCGTGGAAAAGGGCCATCCCTAAAACATGCAAATGATTATCAATTTCCACTTTCATTTTACGTGAACTTTATTATTTGCTTATAAAATTTTACTGAAATAACATTTCTTTTGTTGAAATTATATGTAGTTGACAGGCCATGTTGATCATGATTCCTCCAATGAGGAGGGGTTGTATTCATCCCCTCATTCTATGGTATTAATAAAAAAAAGATCATTAAAGCGAATAAGGAACTTGCTAGCTAGATCGCCTAGATCAAACTCTCGACGTCCTAGAAAAGATCAATCTCCTTGTGTCACAAATTAACACATATAAGGTAATAACCATAATTTAAAGTGTTTTTTTCTAATGTACTCATATGTTCAATTATGAAAATTTGTTCTTTAACTTTTACATTATCTCACTAAAAAACATTTTCTTTTTTATAAAGAGATTTTTGGACCCTATTCAGCCCGGTGTTGGTAGTAGTGGTGATGCAGAGAAGCCACAAAGTCCTAATGTGGGTGATCATAAAGATACTAGAGTACTATTTACATCTCCATCTTCCACACCTAATTTAGATAGGATCCATGACATGCACCGCTAGACATCCACACATTGTTCAGACTCTAGAGATGGTGACAGAGATGAGGCTGATGATGTGGTTGACATGGTTTCATTTCCTGGAGCTAGATGTGTGACAATCATGGGGACCCTTCCGTGCACATTTTTGGTCAACAATAATGGACTTCCATTAAAACAAATAAGACTCCCATGTAATTTTTCATATTTTAATCGTTTCATGTTGTCCATGTCATACACAAATCATCTAGATTATTAATTTTAAATTAATGATCATATCTTTTTGTGTGTAGGAAACGACCATTTTTATAGGCACCTAGAGGGCAAGGGATTGTTGATTTTTGGTGCAACCTTACAGACGAGGTGGAATTTCTAGAATTCCAACCTCAAAAAATAACTATGGATTATTTTGAAGGCCTCTTTGGAGTAAACACGTTCAATAAAAAAGCGATCACCTCTGCAGTGGGAGAATATTTAAAATATACGCTGGATGTTTATAGATGAAGCTTGGCAGGAAATCCTAGGTATAAGCGTCCTCTCTCAATTCCATAGAGGGAGTGGAAGGCGATCATTGATGATGGAAAACCAAATATTTTGAAAAAATCAAGAGAAAAAATAACTGGTACCCTAAGGTAAATTACAATATTTTGATTTCAATACCAGCTCTAATTTTCTTTAGATCTAAATAAAATTTTGGTTATATATAACCTACTTGAAAATTTTGATGATAGGTTTACTGACACTTCGAAGGCAACCAAAGAAAGGATTTCCAAACAAGTGCAACACAATCTAGGCCATGGAGGCTACTCGAGGTTACAATCATGAATCATAAGTACCAAAACATATTAAGAATATTATTTGTATTGCCTTACAACTTTCAGGTAATTGCAGCCAAAAAATACCCTTATGCAATGCAGGGCGACGAATTCAGAACTGAAACCACAGAGGAAGACCTTCAACTTGGTTACAAGTACAATTATAAAGCCATGTTTGATCATATGAAAAGCATGGGGCAGACCCCAAGATCTAGTTTGTGGGATAAGTTAAATAAAAATCAATCCACATTAACCTTTCATTACTTATAAAATACATAAATGTTTGATATCGTCCATAATTTAATGTCTTAATTTGTTTTAATCAGGGGAGAAACACTATCAACAAAACCATTAGTATTTTGCAAAAGAGAATTGATAGTGCAACACGACTAGAATATCATGGTGCTCCCCAACAACCCCATCCCATTAGGGTGCAACCCCAATATGTTCCTGTGACTGAGGCCAACAATGGTAAAATGGTTGTATATTAATCATATAATTAATAATTCTGTACTTTTAAATTTTGATGTTTCAATGGCAGAGAATGTCATAGTTGATCCTCCTCGACCTGAAGATCAGGTGAACAAGGCAACCATTCCAACTGTGCCGACTAGAGGACCAGGTAAATAATTACATTGTAGAGTTTTTTTTTAATATTAATGAACTACTTCAATGATATTTAAAAATTGGCCATATAAATTTAATATTTTTTGTTTTTGTAGGTGATGGCCCCTCGCAACAGCCTCCATGCCATGGGTACAAGACCAGACGTGCTCAACGTGAAAGGATTGAAACAACATCAGCTGCTGAAGAGGACCCTGTAAACGAAGACATGGAGATGGATGAATTACTTAAGAACTGGAAACCACAAAAGAAGACTAAAAGAAATTGATGATGTGTAAAATTTTTATAAGACAGTTAGATGTACATTACATAGCTAAACATGTAATGATTCATATAATTCTTTGACATTATGGGTACTTTTTCATCTAATAATATACACAATGTTATTTCTATGGCTTGTATATATCTGTGAATGTAATTTTATTATACACTTAATGATAATTTCAGCTTCTCTTAGTCTTGGTATATATTGATTCAATACTCCTTGGTTTTATTGGTTCTATTGGCCTTGATAGACAATTTCGGCATCAATTTGTGTCTCCATGGATATCATCCTAGCGATTTGAAGGCATTGGTAAACGTGAAATTTAAGAGATTGAATTGTTCAAGTTTGGATTTAAATTTTACATGCTTGTTTGTTCATGGTTTTCAAGAGTTCCAAACTTGTATCTCTCTGTCTTTTAAGAATGGTAATCTCTTTTTATTATAAGATATAACATGAGAATCCAAGCAAGACCTAGTGCCTTGTGCTTGGGCTATGGAGTCTAGGTAACAAATAGAACTTGAAATTGATAAATGAGATGTGACAAAACCACCAAACAAAAATTGTTAGCAGTCAAGGATAGATCTGATATATATGTAAAAACCATATGAAATGCTCAACAGTGACACAACAACACATCCATAAAATTCTTTCACCCACATAAGACATAAAATATGATACTAGAGTAAGAGAGATAACCTTCTATTGAATGATCAACCCTTAAGCTATCTCCTTTAGAAGGGGCACAAACTATCTCAATTTTTTTTTTAAATAAATATATGTTTGTTGGGTCATATCAGGAGTACAAATTCTATTTGATATCTCATCAAAAGTTGAAATTCTTATAGTAACTGCCTTAAATTATGAAGAGAATGAATAATAATGTTTTTAAGTGACAAAGCACAAAGAACATTCATGATTAACCACCTTATCAAGAACCCTACTGGCCTCCTCAATGTTTATTAATTTTTCAAAGACCATCCATTAATGTAGTAAATGTTACAATAATAGGATTGTATCCCTTGGACACCATCTCGTCCAAAACATTGTAAGCTTCCTCCCACCTACCTTCTTCACTACTTCAGTTTTTCTTCTTCCAATTGCATGTGAAGCAAATGGTTTACAACACCCATCTCTTTTAATATTCTACCCAATATTAGACTGTCTATATAAACCCAAATGTCAACAATAATTATTGATCCAAGGAGTTAAAAATTTATTTTGACAGAAAGACATTGGTATTCTATAGCATTGGCACAATTTAATAGATAAACAAAAACTCCTCTTCTTGAATATGCACCCTAATCTCTACAAAGATTAATCCATGCTAGTATCACATTATTTTCATAACTTGAAAGAGATAGAGACCTCCATTTTTTATTTTTTATTTATAACTTGGGACTTGATAAAAAGTCTAGTTTAGTAAATCAAAGTGAAGGCCTTCAGAATTTGTCGATGTTCTTGATAATTATTTAAATATAATATCTATTTTTCATGAGGAATCTAATGTCTCACATGGATTGAATTTTCAAGAGTTATTATTGTTGATTGCATCACCTTATCATGATATTTAGTAAGAATGTCAAATCTTCATAGTGATCTCGTTCAAAACCCATATGGTGTCTTAGAAAGTGAAACTCTTAGTGGAAACCGCAAGACAAATAAGTGGAACAACAATTCCACAAGTGAAAACAAGATTTTCCTACCATTTATTCAAACCATTCATCTTTGCAAAATCCAACAATGGATATATATATAGAAATGAAAATAATCAAGCACTAATGTTTATTTGAAGGCCAATGGATTTTGTTCTAATGAAAAAATGTTTATTTTAGTCGTCAAAGGCCCACATAATATATGGAATGCATCCATATCAAGTAGAATTTTCTAACTATATTATAACCATTGGTTGCATAACGGGCCAAGGGGGCAATAATGGTTATTAGTGTTTGCACTCTTTTCGTCGATGTGTGAGCAAAAAGTGAGTGCTTACATGCCTAGTTGGGCTCTGCTAGACATGACAGCTGTATGTAAAGAGGTTAGAAAGAAAACAATAGAGCTATTAACAAGAATTAAACAAAAACTAAAAGAAAACATGAGCATAATAACAAAAATGAAAAACAAAAGAAAA
>JZKD02S2348534.1:986327-1019746 GCA_000966675.3 Picea glauca | reverse complement strand
GTGAAAAGGGGCTCTTTAGGGCACAATTAGGTCTTTGACCATCCTCCCCACGCAGATTGAGCTCGGATTTGATGTCAAATCGACTTGGGAGCCGATCCATTAGTGGTTGGGAGGCTGACCAGCTTCATAAATGCGCTGTTTGGCAGGCACGCGGGTTTGGCACCCCACAGCCGCGCATATGCGCTCAATATACGAAGGTATTGCACGCACGCGCTCGTTTTTAGTGGGTATGCTGCGCTTTTTAATTTTTTAGCCAATTTTGTATAGTTTTTGCCCTTTTGTTGTGCTGTGGAGTTAATCCTTGTGCCATGAATGACTGTTTTTCTGTGCTGATGATGCAGAGTTCTTGTCGCCCTGTGCAGACGAAATTTCAGTGATAACAATTAGCTTTCCCTTGAATGGTACAAGGGGCTAATCTACCCAGGTAATTGTTAATGTTATTATTGCACTTCCTTCATAAACATGAATTTGCAAATTTTCCTAGGAATTATTTTTGTTGAACTCCAATGGAACCTTTATATAAAAAAGTATCGGTGATTCCCCATTCCTCCTCCTATGCAAAACCAACCTAGAATTTATGGCAGCCTTCTAAAGTTTTAACCGTTAACAGGGAAAATTGGATTAAAGACTTATTGTAAGGCTTATAACATCAAATTGGATTATGCACTAGTGATGAGTCAATGGGTGTATTGTATCCAAATACCCTATTTATTTCAACAACAAAATGGAGATTTGGTTATGAGAAACAATCACAAACATAGTTCATTATCACAACTGTAGATTTTAGAAATTGTGTGTAATCACTCTATCGAATACATTGCACTAAGTTTGTGTATACAATGTATTATCACAACTGTAGATTTTAGAAATTGTGTGTAATCAATTTATTGGATATATTTGCAAGAATTTTGTGTATAATGTCTACGCGTTTTGTAAAAAAAAATTAATGTGTAAAAGTTCTTTGTGTGATGTATGCAAGTGAAAAATGATAATTGTAGTTTAGTGGTTTCATTATTTTTATAGTAATTATGTTGTAAGGAATTTCACTATGAACCAATTATAAAGTGTCATTAGTCCTATTTGTTATTTTTGAATCTCCATGTCCATAAAATCACTTGTCAAGATCAACATGGAAGTTTTTTCATTAGTGGTAGTTTTTTGTTTTGTAAATAAAAAAGGGAGTTTCCTATTGTTGATATTTTAGAGTACAAAAATACCACATGTCAACAGTCTACCACCTGTTCTACCAAATTAGCGGAAACCAGAATAGGTGGCAGACTATGATGTCATTGGTCAAAATGGCTATCCACCATCTGTCCTGCCAAACAGAAACTAGAGTAGCTAGCAGATTCAAGTTCTTACTTAAATTTTCTATGCATCTAATAACAACTACCAACTCAAAAAATATGACAAAACTGTAAAATTGCATCATCACAGTACAAATAGTTGAGATGAGAGTGTGTAAGGTGACCATAGAAAATAAATTACACATTAGCACCTGGGGGCATGTCGTTCGGAGCGTTGTTGAAGGGGTGGTCCCTAGGCTGGAGAACGAAAGGTATCGCATAGGTCAAGAAACGCTGAGTTGTAGGTGCATTAGAGAAGGCATCATAGAGCATGTCAATCTATTGGTGCATGAGGGTGTTCCGGTGTATCTGGTCATCCATCTAGTTCCTGAGCTCAAAGACAAGCTCAAGATACTCTAGATGGAAGAAAGGTGGTGGAGCATGGCAGAAATGAGGGAGAGCCATAAGTGGTGGAGGCACCAAGACTAGGTCTCCTTCCACCTCCATGCCCAATGTGTCCATAGCCTCCACCACCTTGACCTCCTATGCCATTGTCTTGACTTGGATGTTTTTGTTCTTAATTGAGGATGCAGAATCTAGATAGAGGAATTCCTATGGGAAGTCCTCCTCAATTATACATGTGGGCCCTTCCATGGAGAATGGGGCTCTTGTGCTTGCTAGATTATGGTTGGGGAGCTGCCAATCATGTGGCACTATGAAGAGGAGGGATTCTAGAGGAACCTAGATGGGCTCCTCCATAATCTCCTCCTCAACGTATGTCATTGGCAACTTTCTTGGTTTATCCCATCGTTGAGTCCGAGAAATGGTCATGGATCACTCCTCTATCAGGAAGCTAGACTATACCAAGTTGGGTTGTGCCTCATCTTGTCTATTTCCCTTGGCATGTAAAAGCCAGGAAGACTGATAATTTGTTGGGAAATATCAGTAAGAGTCCACTGGACACAGGTCTCATTCTCAGAGAAACCAGGGTGATGGAGCACAAGGGAGAAATGGATCCAACCTCGTTCGAATAGGAGTGATAATCCAATGCCCAACATGGCAATTGTACCAATCCCCCCACTGCAATTACACCTTGTGGCCACCGTATTTCTCACGCAATGGAGCTATCCTCCCCTTCTCGGCAAGCAATAATGACATCCCTTCATTCAAGAATGAGGTGAAGGTTGTCGACCTTCCATATTAATGTCTTGGGTCTGGGGCAGGCTAAGTGGCTTCCTGTTGCTACATGGTACCCCATCTGGGATGCATTAGTGGTAGTTGTAATGGTGGTGGTGGATTCTAAATTGGGAGACATGATGAAATCATCTGAGTGATAGTGGGTCTCTACCATATAAATACTTTTCCTTTATTTTATTTTTATTCAATAGTTTCCTTAGTTTATATTATGTTGTACTAATAATATACAAATTTCAAAACAACTTATTAATAATGAGACACCAACATTATCACATTCAAAATCTTGTGTTTACATAAGAATATTTCAAAGTGATAGAAATACTTTGAATAAGGGCATCAATTTATATATATTTTTAAAAATAAATATATGTCATTGTATCAACCCTTACCAAGCTTCCTCTATATATACATGTGTATACTGATTTATTCTTTTTATATTTTGGTTCAAATGATTTATTCCTTTTATGTATTTTGGTTCAAATGTTGGTTTGACTAGGGTGACCTATTGACATGAAGAGAGAGTTCATGGTTTGACTAGGGTTCATTACCTCTTGACATGAAGAGAGAGTTCACGGTTCGACTAGGGTTCATTACCTCTTGACATGAAGAGAGAGTTCACAGTTCAACTAGGGTTCACCACTTGATGGTCAGAAAAAAAGGGTGATCCTCAGATTGAATGCCAATGTGTTAAGAAAAAGTGAGTTCACACTCGTTTAGGGTTCAACTAGGTTTCTTCATCACAATGTGTTAAAAAAAGTGGGTTCACACTCGTTTAGGGGTCAACTAGGGTACTCCATGTGATGGAGACATAAGGGTGGTTATATAACTTGCAAACTGAATGCTAATGTGTTATATTCCACATGGTCCTCATACGCCAATGTGTTAAAAAAAGTGAGAGTTCAAACTCGTTTAGGGTTCAACTAGGGTTTGTCGCGTGATGGTGACATAAGGGTGGTTATCCAACTTGCAGACTGAATGATGATGTGTTATATTCCACATGGTCCTTATACTAAATGCCAATGTGATGCAGGAGCATCGCCATCTCAGCAAGCGAGCCAACACATCAAGCGAAACGTTCAGCTGGATAAACAAACCCAAATTTTGAAAAGTGCTTTGGGAATGTAGCGCAAGTCTTAAATGATCCTTTATGAAGGAGTGCCTTTTGTATGTTATATCAGACCTCGAGCCATACACTCTTGTCTAAAATAGATAGGAGGCATTTAATAGATTTAATGCAGGTAGATAGATGTTTTAAGTCTAGATTAGACAGTTTTAGAGTATGAGAGGGGAAACAGATATAGACACCCTCATTGTATGATTGTAACATTATCGAAGCTGGAGAGCAGGGGAGAAAACAGAGAATTGTATGAAGAACACCCATGTACAGGTAGTTTGAATTAATAGAATGAAACTTTAATTCAAGCTCTGGTTTGTGTTGTTTTCTCTGTGTATTGTTGATGTGCTCATTTATGTTGTTTTCTGGTTATGCATTTGCTTTATACATGTTGTGCATAAGGTTTCATGTTTTCATGGAAGTCTAAATAGGAGATAGAATGAGTTTCAATTGTTTCTCAATCTGAGCCAGGAGATTCCTGCAGAGTGTGCAGTTGAATTCATCCACAGGGAGTGCGTTGATGAGGCCCAGGAGTTGAACTTTTGTTCTCATTCGCCCTGAAGTTTATTTGGGTTTTCGAAGCTGTGCAAAGAAGGTGTAGGATGAACAAAGAAGTCTCAGTGGTTAACCTGAGAGGAGAAGTTAAGGACTGTTGCTGCAAAAAATGTGCAGAGTCTGAAAGATTCGACACCAGGGAAGTTGTTGAACGCCGCGCGCAAGGAGCATGCGCAAGACCCTATGAAAGAGTCGGAGTCAATAAGCTCAGGAGATATAACACATTCGTGATATCTCTAAAGGAGAACACAGGAGTCTGTGTAGAAGAAGGCTTGAGCAGAGGTTGCAAGCACAAACGTTGGAAAGGGATTCTGGAAGGAACACTTAGTCATTTCCTAGAAACCCCTGAAGGTAGGAATCAACGGTCAGGGTTCACAGAGGAGCCTTGCGAAAACTCCTATTAGCCGTTAGATCCTGAGGAGATGCGCATGGGTTAAACCCAAGCATGCAGAGGAGGAACCCAAGAGCCATCGGGAGTTGACTCATCGGAGAATCGGGGTTTCCGAGAGCAAGAAACTCTCGCACATCGGAATCGTGATCCGCGATTGTCCGACGAGATTGGAACCATTCGACTCAAGGACGCGTGTCCGAGGATCCAACGGAATCGGAGTTCAAAAATTCAAGATTTTCGGAGTCAGCGCATTGCGTATGTTGAAATCGCCATTCGCGATTTCCCAACAGGGTTAAAGACACCTAGTGGAGGACAGGTGTCGGAGGGTTAGGTCTCACCCTGAGGCGACGACAAGTGGCATCACAATTCGGGGATCGGTGTTTGGAGAGGACCGTGAATTTGTATATCAGGAATCACGATTTCCCAAAATGCAATTTCCCAATCACTACGGGATTGTGGGGCCCAGGCCTTGCCACGGACAGAGAACAGGTGGCATCGGAGACAGAGGATCGAGGATCCTGGGGACGTAAGTCCTACACACTTTGTTTTCTCGAAGTCCGACTTCCGATAGAGGAAAGACCGTGGTTTGGAGGGGCTAGCGGTCACATGTAACCGAATAGCGGAGAGGGATAAGGTGTGCAGGGAGTGCCATCGCAGATCGGGATTCGGGGATTCACGAGGAGAGTAACTCGTGATAGCGTAAAAGACGATTTCCCGACGGGAAAATTCTCGATAGAAGACAAGGAACTGTGAAGTGAACATACCATCGGGTTTTCGGGGATTTTGAGACCCGAGTGCAGGACTTGCAACCACGTGGGTTCCGATTTTCAATTTAAAGAAGGGAGATCACGAAGATCATACTGTGGGTGCCGAGAATTTCTGATAGGAAGTTGAAGAGAAGTTTAGCTCTTCGGGCCTTGGGAGAAAGAAGGTCCCGGGGGGAAGCAGAGCGTGTGCCAGGTGGTGTCTGCGTCAGAGTGGTATCAAAGCCTGGAAGTTCTATGTTTTCTGTAGCGGGGAATAAAAGAGAATTCACCATGCCGCCCAGAAGGGAGAGAGAGTCAACTGATCTAGAGGACAGGGAGGTGAGAAGAAGAGGCAGGCCGACAGGGAATCCAGAGATGGAAAGACAGATACGCGATCTCAGAGCGAGATTAGAAGACATGGAAGCAGCGCAGAGACGCACAGCCAATGCTGGAGACTTAAGTGACTTTGAGGGTGAAGCTGAAGCTGAACAACAAGAAGAAGTTGCAGCTGAAGATGCAGCCAACGAGCGGTTAATTAAGGCTATCGCTTAGATGAGTTCAAAGACAAAAATGGACATTCCAGTCTATGAAGGAAGTCTGGATGTAGAAGAGCTGTTGGACTGGATTAGAGCTCTTGACACCTACTTCGATTATGAGGATATCGAAGAGGACAAAAAGGTCAGGCATGCTGTCACAAAATTGAAAGGACATGCAGCACTATGGTGGGACGAGATTCAAGAAGATAGACGTTCCAAAGGAAAGAAAAAGATCAAAAGCTGGGATCGAATGATTGCAAAGATGAAGGAAAAATTCATCCCAAGGGACTATGAGATCACACTTTTCAGGAGGATGCAGAACCTGAGACAGAAGTTGATGACGGTGAAGGAATACACCGAAGAATTCTACAAGCTCAATATTAGAGCAGGTCATCGGGAGAGCGGTGATGAAAAAGTAGCCAGGTATATGAATGGCTTAAGATACGATATCCAGGATGAGATGAGCATGACAACTATCAGAACGGTTGAGGATGCGTATCAGATGGAGCTAAAAGCCGAAGAAAAGCTAAGCCGTAAGCTAGCATAGCGAGGGCAAGGCAAGAGCCAACCGAGAGGTAAATCGGTTACCCAAGACAGGTTCCAGAAATCTAAGGATGACTGGAAGAAGCCTGAGACTAGAATGGAAAGGGGTGGAAGTTCTCAGCGGGGTCTGCATGCTGAATAGCGAAGGCAGCAGACAGAACCAGATGGAGGATACGCTGATAACAGTACTTTTCCTCGTACCAGAGGTAGAGGAAGAGGCAGAGGAGGAGTCATCACATGCTACACATGTGGGAAGGATGGAAACAAATCCGTCGACTGTCCAGATAGGAAAAAGGACAGAGGAGAAACTCACATCACCGAGGCACAAAGGCGAGCTGCTGAAGCAGAAGATGCAGAAGATAGAAGGTCTTTGATGATGCGAAAAGTTCTCTTAATACCCGAGAAGGAGGTGGAGGACACGGCTCAAAGAAGAAGACTGTTCAGGATTGCATGCAAGACCAAAGACAGGAAGTGCAAAGTTATCGTGGATAGCGGAAGCACCGACAATCTCGTTTCAATCGAGATGGTGGAGAAACTAGAGATGGAGACAACTGATCACCCGAGTCCATATAAAGTCTCATGGCTGCAGAAGGTTCATCAGGTGAGTGTCACTAAACAATGCTTAGTGGACATCAAGATAGGAGGATATAATGATAAAATTCTTTGTGATGTTATTCCTATGGATGTATGTCATTTATTGCTAGGCAGACCATGGAAATATGACAGAAACATAATTCATGATGGGAAAATGAATACGTATACTCTGGAGAAGAATGGGAGAACACAGATGTTACTTCCGATAAAATATAAGGAGGTGAAACCAGAAGTGAACAACAGGATACTTCTCATGAGTGGGAAGGAACTTCTGGCAGAAGTAAAGAAAAAGGAAGATCCACAATTCTTTGTGGTCAGAAAACCAAGAGTTGTTTTGACCAGCACAAGAGTGGATGATCTGCCATAGGAAATTCAGGAACTCTTAGAAGAGTTCGCTGATATAGTGGTGGACGAATTACCTCATTCGTTTCCGCCGATGAGGAGCATAAGCCATTGACGACAACTGACCAAACCCCTTGGAGTACGATCGCTCTCACCAGGACCTTCATTCTTCTCAGCCCGAAGAGTGTTAATACTCTTCTATCTCCTAATCGGAAGATCTGCGTCCACAGTTCTTTCCACGCGACCCTCCTTCCTATTACTCGGAGGATTGGAACTTCACTGCTTCGCGAGTTCTCGATCTATCTTCTGGGCTCTCGTATCCTCGAGACCCGATACACTAGGAAACATTGACTTCTCTCTCCTCTATCGTAACTTCGCTTTATCGCTCCTCGCGACTTGTCACACTAAGCACTCGGGATTCAAACCTCCGAGACCCGATGCGTCGAGATGCCGTCAACTCGTGATCTCGCTCCCTCGCAAATTCGTCACTTGCGTGGCCAATATACTCCTGCCTCGACTCCCGATGCTCGAGATGCCGAAATGTTGATATCTCGCGTCACCTACCACGTCACTTCGTTGTGGCCCACACTATCCACACAATCGTCGAGACTTCACTTCTCTCCCTCTCGCGATTCCCGCGGCCAAATCTTCCGCTTCTTTCTCGTGAACTTCCGATATGTCGATCCATGAGTCGAAATATACTCCTCGTGATACCGATCGACGCTCCTGCCCTTCTGAGCTTCTAACCTTTCTCCGCGCTTGCATGACAACCTCTAGTTATCTACGCAATCCAACAACCCACTCGTCTTCACGAAACCTCCTTGGAGGATTTCGACTGTCCGCTCTCCTTCTTCTTGTACAATCCACGAATAGGAAGTGCCTCTCCACGAGACTTGTTCGCGAACCCACGACGCTTCTTCTCAACCTGTTCACACAACTTCTGTACCGGTCCTTCAATGAACTTAAAGGCCTATCTCTCCTGAGCTTCCACAACTTCAAATCCCTCAGGAAGAAACGTTTGCACACAACCTTTTGCGGAAAATCTTCAATCATGATGAAGTAATGAAGCCTTCGATCCTGCGTACTCCTGTAGCAGAAATCCTTCAACTCTTTACTCAGAATCGCAACTCTGAGTCTTCCTCCAGCCTATGCACGCCTTGCATGGCTTTAGTGCCAAATTTTCACTTCTGAGAACTTAGAACAAAAGCTTTCTCTACTTGAACCCTACAGTCACGCACTCCTTGCGGACAATTCAACTGCACACCTTGCAGGAATCTCTGGTTCAAGATAGAGAAACAATTGAACTAACTCCTTGCTCTCATAGGTTTCACCGCAACCATGAAATCACATACACATCACATAAAAGCAAATGTATGACAGAAAACAAACATTCATGAGCATAATATCAACAATACACAGAGACGAAAACAAACCATGAAATTGAATCAAAGCTTTCTTCTATTAATTCAATGTCTGTACATGGAGTGTTCTCTACATAGTTCTCTGCTCGCTCTTCTTGCTCTCCTGAATGAATTCTAAATTTCCTTCATGTGTTTCAATGTACAAAGGAGGGTGTCTATATCAATTTTTCCTCTCGAGCTCTAAAGCTATCAAATCTACAATTAAATTTTTATCTAACTTTACATTAAATCTATTAAATGCCTCATTTACCTAAGGACGAGAGCTTATCCACTCAAGGTCCATTACATATACAAAGTGTGCTTCATCAAATAAACTCATTAATGTTTGCGCAACAATATCAAGGTGTTTTCAAAAAGAGATTTGGTGCTGGCTTGTCCAACTATCTCCCGCTTGATGTGCTGGCTCGTTTGATGTAGGCGATGCTCCTGCATCATACTCCTCGGCTTGAAAATTTTCATGGGCTTCTGTCCATGAGCTCCTGCACGGTTTGTCCATGCTTATGTATTTCTTCTTATGTCTCCCTGCTGGCATATTCCACTGGGTGATTCTTCCACTTTACCAGGTATTCAAAATACTTCTTGTGCCTGGTCTTCTTACCCACTCGCTTGTCCAGTATGCACTCCATTTGCGTCTTTCCTGCTACTGGCAATTGTTTCATCCACTAGATCACTGGTTCCTCAGTTCCATCTTTTGCTTCTCCAGCCTTGTATGGGTATAAATCCAAAACATTAAATATCAGAGATATCCCGATGCCATCCGACAACTCAATCTCATAAGCATTTTCTCCAAATTTCTTCAGGACTTTACAGGGTCCAATTTTCTTCATTTTGAGTTTGTTGTATGTTCCTCTCGGGAACCTTTCTTTTCTTAAGTGTGCCAGAACTAGATCACCAACTTCGAACTGAAGTTGCCTCCGATGCTTATCTTCTCTGTGCTTATACTCTTGATTTGAATGTTGCAGTCGCTGCTTCACTTTGTTGTGAAGTTCCTTCATTGCCTCAGTGAATTTTTCTGCACTAGCACTGCTAGTTGCAGTCTGATCTAACTCCCTGAGTTCAGAAACTCCCATCGGTTGTGTCCCATACACAATCTGAAATAGACTTTTTCCTATACTCCAATTCATTGAATCGTTGCATGTGAATTCTATCTGTGGCAATATGTTGTCCCAGCTACTATGGTGTTCTGTCACCAAGCTTCTCAGTAGGTCCCCTAGACTTCTGTTGACCACCTCGGTCTGCCCATCCATCTGCGGATGATAAGCTGAACTAAACGCCAAGTTAGTTCCTAGATTCTTCCATAGCATCCTCCAAAAATGACCTATGAACTTCGTATCCCTGTCCGAGACTATGCTTCTCGACAATCCATGAAATCTAACAACTTCTTTGAAAAACAAGGTTGCGATGTGGGTCGCATCGCTGGTATTTTGACATGGAATAAAATGTGCCATATTTGAAAACTTGTCCACCACCAAAAAGATGGAATCAACGCCTCTTTGCATCCTTGGCAACCCCAAAACAAAATCCATGCTAATCGCCTCCCATGGTCTCTCTGGTACGGGAAATGGCTGATAGAAACCTGCATTCTGCTTTCGCCCCTTCGAATGCTGACAAATTCGACACCTGTCAACAAACTTTTTGACATCTTCTCGTATGCCTGGCCAAAAATACGATTCGCTCAGCTTCGCGAATGTTTTGTCATGGCCAAAGTGCCCTGCTAAGCCTCCGTTGTGTTTTTCCTTTAGCAAATTCTCCCTCATGGAGAAATTCAGAATACACAGTTGATTGCCTCTGAACAACAATCCTTCCTGGATCATGTAGTCTATCCACGGGCTCTGATCCCTGAGAACTAGATTCTCAGCTACTTCATATGCTTCTCCGAAGTCTGCATCTCCTGTGTACATGTCCCTCAGATTTTCAAAACCCAATGTTTTGACTCGAAATTCCTACAGTAACAAACATTTCCTGCTCAAAGCATTAGCCACTTTGTTAGCAGTCCTTGAAATGTGTTTGATCTCAAACGTAAAATTATGCATGTACTTTACCCATTTTGCATGCTTCTGGTTCAACTTCTCCTGTTGATTTACAAACTGCAATGCATGATTATCACTGTACAGTACAAATTCTTTTGGGATCAAGTAATGCCTCCACTTCTTCAATGCCTGTATGATAGCATAAAATTCCTTATCATATGTGGAGTATTTCAGCTTTGCTTCATCCAGCTTCTCGCCGAAATATGCAACTGGCCTGTCCTCCTGACTTAAGACCCCTCCTACGGCATATCTGCTCACATCACATTTCACTTGAAATGTCTTTTTAAAGTCCAACAACACCAACACTGGTTGCTCTGTGATCTTTCTTTTCAACAGACTGAAGCTCTCCTCAGCCTTTGTTGTCCAATGAAAAACTTTATGCCGCTTCTTCACCGTGTCCATCATCGCTGCGCTAATTCCACTGAAATTCCTAATGAACTTCCGGTAGAAACTAGCTAATCCATGGAAAATTCTCACCTCGAAAACATTTCTCAGTGATGGCCAATTCTTAATCACTTCTACCTTACTCAGATCCATCTTCAACTCATTAGCCGAAATAACAAAACCCAAATAAATAAGCTCCGTCTTCATAAATGAGGACTTCTTCATATTGATCAACAACTTTTCCTGCTGTAGCTTTCTCATCACTATAGACAAATGCTTCAAGTGCTTAGCCTTGGTCTTACTGAAAATCAATATATCGTCTAGATACACGACAACAAATTTCCTGATGAATTCCCTCAGGACTTCATTCATCAGTCTCATGAATGTGCTCGACGCGTTTCTCAAACCAAATGGCATGACCATCCATTAGTACAAACCTTCATTTGTCTTGAATGTTGTTTTCCATTCATCACCTTCCCTCATGCGAATCTGGTGATATCCTCTCTTCAGATCAATCTTTGAAAAATAATTTGCCCCACTTAGGCAATCCATCAGATCATCCATTCTTGGCAATGGAAATCTGTACCTGATGGTGATTTTATTGATCGCTCTGGAGTCAGTGCACATCCTCCAGCCTCCATCCTTCTTCGGACTAAGCACCGTCGGAACAACACACAGACTCAGGCTTTCTCTGACCAGTCCTTTGTCCAATAAATCCTGGACCTGGTTCTTGACCTCCTCATTTTCCTACGACGTCAACCTGTACGCTGCCTTGTTCGGAAAACTGGATCCTGGTATGAGGTCAATGTGATGACTCACACTCCTTATTGGTGGAAATGAACGAGGCAGTTTGTCCACTATGATGTCAACGAACTCTTCTAGTAGTTCCTGAATCTCATCTGGAAAGTCATCCACCCTTGTGCTAGTCAGGACAATCCTCAGTTTCCTGACCACAAAGAATTGTGGATCTTCCTTCTTCTCCATATCTGTGAGAATCTCCTTCCCACTAATGAGAAGTATCGTGTTTCTTACTTACAGCTTCACTTCCTTATCCTTTATCGGAAGCAATCTGTGTGTCTTCCCATCCTTCTCTAGAGTGCATGTGTTCATCCTCCCATAATGAACCACATTTCTGTCATATTTCCATGGTCTACCCAACAATACATGACATACGTCCATGGGAATGACATCACACAGAATCTTATCCTTATATTCCCCCATCTTGAATTCAACTAAACATTTTTTAGTGACACTCACCTGATGTCCCTTCTGTAGCCATGATACTTTATATGGACTTGGGTGATCAGTTGTCTCCAGTTCCAACTTTTCCACCATCTCGGATGAAACGAGATTTTCTGTGCTTCCACTGTCCACGATAACCTTGCACTTCCAACCCTTGGTTTTGCATGTGGTTATGAACAGTCTGGTCCTCTGAGCTGTATCCTCCACCTCCTTCTTAGGTGTCAAAAGGACTTTGTGCACTGTCAGTGACTTCCCACTTCCGATGTCTTCATCCTCAACATCACACCTCTGCGCCTCAATGATGTGAGCTTCTCCTCCATCTTTCGTCTTATCTGGACACTCAAATGACTTATGCCCATTCTTCCCACATGTAAAGCATGTGATCACTCCACCTCTTCCTCTACCTCGACCTCTAGTACGAGGAAGTTTGTTTGCATCAACATAATCTCCCCGCTGATCATTTTGTTGTCCTCTCGGTTCAACATATGGCTGCTTCTGCGAGGTTTCAACTCTTCCAACCTTACCCTGAGGTTTCTTCCATTCCTCCTTGGGATTTTGATACTTCTCCTGGGCAACTGCCTTGCCTCTGGGCTGACTTCTGCCTCGCCCTCGTTGACCTTGCTTACGACTCAGCTTCTCCTCGGCTTTCAGAGCCATCTGGTAAGAATCCTCAACAGTCTTGATGGTTACCATGCTTAATTCATCCTGAATGTCGTACCTCAGACCATTCAGGTATCTGGCGACTTTTTCATCATCGCTCTCCCGATGACCTGCTCTGATATTGAGCCTATAAAATTATTCGATGTATTCCTTCACCATCATCAACTTCTATCTCAGGTTCTTCATTCGCCTGAACAGTGTGATCTGATAATCCCTTGGGATGAACTTCGATTTCATCTTAGCAATCATTCGATCCCAGATTTTTATCTTCTGCTTGCCTTTGGAATGCCTATCTACCTGTAGCTCGTCCCATCATAATGTTGTATGTCCTTTCAGTTTTGTGACAACATGCCTTACCTTTTTATCCTCTTCGATATCTTCATAATCAAAGTAGGTGTCAAGAGCTCTGATCCAGTCCAACAATACTTTTGCATACAGACTTCCTTCATAGACTAGAATGTCCATTTTGGTCTTTGAGCTCATTCTAGAAATGGCTTTAATCAACCGCTCGGTCGATGTATCCTCTGCTGTGACTTCTTCTTCATGTCCAACTTCCTCTTCAACTTCGGAATCGCTAAGATCCCCTGCACCAGCTGTGCGTCTCTGCGCTGCCTCCATGTCTTCCAATCTCGCTCGGAGATCTCTCATCTGTCTCTCCATTTATGGATTTCTTGCCAGCCTACCTCTTCTTCGCACATCCTTGTCCTCTGGACCAGGCGACTGTCTCTCTCTTATGCGCGGCATGGTGAAATCCTCTTCTCTCTGTTATAGAAAACAAAGAGTCTTCCTGCTCTGATACCACTCTGACGACAACTGACCCCACCCCTCGGAGTACGATCTCTCTCACCAGGACCTTCGTTCCTCTCGGCCCGAAGAGTGTCAATACTCTTCTATCTCCCAATCGGAAGATCTGTGCCCACAGTTCTTTCCATGCGACCCTCCTTCCTATTACTCGGAGGATCGGAACTTCACTGCTTTGCGAGTTCTCGATCTATCTTCTGGGCTCTCGTATCCCCGAGACCCGATACGCCAGGAAACACTGACTTCTCTCTCCTCTATTGGAACTTCGCTTTATCGCTCCTCATGACTTGTGACACTAAGCACTCGGGATTCAAACCTCTGAGACCCGATGCGCCGAGATGCCATCAACTCGCGATCTCGCTCCCTCGCAACTTCGTCACTTGCACGGCCAATTGAGTCCTGCCTCGACTCCCGATGCCCGAGACGTCGAAATGATGATATCTCGCGTCACCTGCCATGTCACTCTGTTGTGGACCACACTATCCACGCAATCATCGGGACTTGGCTTCTCACCCTCTCACGATTCCCACGACCAAATCTTCCGCTTCTTTCTCAAGAACTTCCAATATTCCGATCCATGAGTCGAACTATACTCCTCGTGATCCCGATCGACGCTCCTGCCCTTCTGAGCTTCGAACCTTTCTCCACGCTTGCACGACAACCTACGGTTATCCACGCAATCCAACAACCCACCAGTCTTCACGAAACCTCCTTGGAGGATTTCGACTGTCCGCTCTCCTTCTTCTTACACAATCCACGAATAGGAAGTGCCTCTCCACGAGACTTGTTCGTGAACCCACGATGCTTCTTCTCAACCTGTTCACACAACTTCTGTACCGGTCCTTCAACGAACTTAAAGGCCTATCTCTCTTGAGCTTCCACGACTTCAAATCCCTCAGGAAGAAACGTTTGCACACAACCTTTTGCGGAAAATATTCAATCATCACTAAGTAATGAAGCCTTCGATCCTGCGTACTCCTGCAACAGAAATCCTTCAACTCTTTACTCAGAATCGTCAACTCTAAGTCTTCATCCAACCTGTGCACGCCTTGCATGGCTTCAGTGCCAAATCTGCACTTCTGATAACTTAGAACAAAAGCTTTCTCTACTTGAACCCTACAGTCACGCACTCCTTGCGGACAATTCAACTGCACACCTTGCAGGAATCTCTGGTTCAAGATAGAGAAACAATTGAACTAACTCCTTGCTCTCATAGGTTTCACCGCAACCATGAAATCACATACACAACACATAAAAGCAGATGTATGACAGAAAACAAACATTCATGAGCATAATATCAAAAATACACAGAGACGAACACAAACCATGAAATTGAATCAAAGCTTTCTTCTATTAATTCAATGTCTGTACATGGAGTGTTCTCTACACAGTTCTCTGCTTGCTCTTCTTGCTCTCCTGAATGAATTCTGAATTTCCTTCATGTGTTTCAATGTACAAAGGAGGGTGTCTATATCCATTTTCCCTCTCGATCTCTAAAGCTATCAAATCTACAATTAAATTTTTATCTAACTTTACATTAAATCTATTAAATGCCTCATCTACCTAAGGACGAGAGCTTATCCACTCAAGGTCCATTACATATACAAAGTGCGCTTCATCAAATCAACTCATTAATGTTTGCGCAACAATATCAAGGTGTTTTCAAAAAGAGATTTGGTGCTGGCTTGTCCAACTATCTCCCGCTTGATGTGCTAGCTCGTTTGATGTAGGCAATGATCCTGCATCAGCCATCATATAGACCTTATACCAAGAGAAAGTTTGCCGAACAAAGCAGCGTACAGGTTGACACCACAGGAGAACGAAGAGGTCAAAAGGCAGATACAGGAATTGCTAGATAAGGGACTGATCAGTGAAAGCCTAAGTTCGTGTGTCGTTCCAACGGTACTAAGCCCAAATAAAGATGGAGGCTGGAGAATGTGCACAGACTCCAGAGCCATTAAAAAAATTACCATCAGATACAGATTTCCACTGCCGAGAATGGATGATCTGATGGATTGCTTAAGTGGAGCAAATTGTTTTTCAAAAGTGGATTTGAAAAGCGGATACCATCAGATTCGCATGAGAGAAGGCGATGAATGGAAGACAACCTTCAAAACCAATGAAGGGTTGTACGAATGGCTAGTCATGCCATTTGGTTTGATGAATGCACCAAGTACATTCATGAGGCTGATGAATGAAGTGATGAAGGAATTCATTGGTAAGTTTTTCATTGTTTATTTGGATGACATCTTAATTTTCAGCAAGTCAAAAGAAGAGCATCTGAAGCATTTGGCTGCAGTAATGAGGAAGTTACAGCAAGAGAAGTTGTTAATAAACATGAGGAAGTCTTCATTTATGAAGAGAGAACTCATTTACTTGGGGTTTTTCATATCGGCAAATGAATTGAAGATGGATCCAAGTAAAGTAGAGGTGATTAAAAATTGGCCATCACCAAGGAATGTTTTCGAGGTGAGAATTTTCCACGGATTGGCAAGTTTCTACACGAAATTCATTAGGAACTTCAGTGGAATTACTGCAGAAATGATGGACACAGTCAAGAAAAGACATAAATCTTTTCATTGGACTGATTCAATCTTTGTGGTGGTTGACAGGTTCTCAAAAATGGCACATTTTATTCCATTCCAAAAGACCAACGATGCGACTCATATCGTAAACTTGTTTTTTAAGGAGATCGTTAGACTTCATGGGTTACCCAGAAGCATTGTATCGGACAGGGATACAAAGTTCATTGGACATTTCTGGAGGAAACTGTGTAAGAAGATGGGAACTAACTTAATGTTTAGTTCAGCCTATCATCCTTAGATGGATGGGAAAACCGAGGTGGTGAATAGAAGTTTGGGAGATTTACTCAGAAGCTTGGTGACAGAGCACCATAACAACTGGGACAACGTGTTACCACAGGCAGAGTTCACGTACAACGATTCAGTGAATCAGAGTACAGGGAAAATCCCATTTCAGATTGTGTATGGGACACAATCGAGAGGATTTTCTGAACTCAGGGAGTCAGAACAAACTGTCACAAAGAGTGCAAGCACTGAAGAATTCGCAGAGGCGATGGAAGATCTTCACAGCAGAGTGAAGCAACAATTGCTGGAGTCAAACCAGGAATATAAACGCAGAGCGGATCAGCATAGAAGACAACTTCAGTTCGAGGTTGGTGATCTAGTTCTGGCGCATCTGAGGAAAGAAAGGTTCCCAAGGGGAACATATAACAATCTCAAAATGAACGAAATTGGGTCATGTAGAGTCCTAAAGAAATTAGGAGAGAATGCTTATGAAATTGAATTGCCGAATGAGATTGGGATATCTTCGACATTCAATGTTTCAGACTTATATCCATATAAGTCTAAGGACACAGGAACTAGAAATGATGAACAACCAGAGATCCAGTGGCAGAAGCAGATGCCGATTTTAGAAAGGCCACAGATGGAGCGTATACTTGACAAGAGAGTCAGAAAGAGAACCAGACGAAAGCAATACTTCGAGTATCTGGTGAAATGGAAAAATCATCCAGTGGAAGATGCTAGCTGGGAGACAGAAGAAGTTATCCAAAAGCATGGACAGACCGTGCAGGAGCTCATGGATAGGAGCCCATGAAAGTTTTCAAGCCGAGGAGTATGATGCATGAGCATCGCCAACTCAGCAAGCGAGCCATCACATCAAGCGAAAAGTTCAACTGGATAAACAAACCCAAAATTTGAAAAGTGCTTTGGGAATGTAGCGCAAGTCTTAAATGATCTGTTATGAAGGAGCACCTTTTGTATGTTGTATCAGACCTCGAACCATACGCTCTTGTCTGAAATAGATAGGAGGCATTTAATAGATTTAATGCAGGTAGATAGATGTTTTAAGTCTAGATTAGACAGTTTTAGATTCTGAGAGGGGAAACGGATATAGACACCCTCATTGTATGATTGTAACATTATCGAAGCTGGAGAGCAGGGGATCAAACAGATAATTGTATGAAGAACACCCATGTACAGGCAGTTTGAATTAATAGAATGAAACTTTGATTTAGACCCTGGTTTGTGTTGTTTTCTCTGTGTATTGTTGATGTGCTCATTTATGTTGTTTTCTGGTTATGCATTTGCTTTATACATGCTGTGCATAAGGTTTCATGTTTTCATGGAAGTCTGAATAGGAGACAGAATGAGTTTCAATTGTTTCTCAATCTGAGCCAGGAGATTCCTGCAGAGTGTGCAGTTGAATTCATCTGCAGGGAGTGCGTTGATGAGGCCCAGGAGTTGAAATTTTGTTTTCATTCTCCCTGAAGTTGATTTGGGTTGTCGAAGCCTTGCAAAGAAGGTGCACGCTAAAGGAAGAAGTCTTAGTTGTTAACCTGAGAGGAGAAGTTAAGGACTGTTGCTGTAGAAAATGTGCAGAGTCTGAAAGATTCGACACCAGGGAAGCTGTTGAACACCGCATGCAAGGATCATGCGCAAGACCCTCTGAAAGAGTCGAAGTCGATAAGCTCAGGAGATATAACACCTTCATGATAGCTCCGAAGGAGAACACAGGAGTCTGTGTAGAAGAAGGCTTGAGCAGAGGTTGTAAGCACAAGCGTTGGAAAGGGATTCTGGAAGGAACACTTAGTCATTTCCTAGAAACCCCTGAAGGAAGGAATCAACGTTCAGGGTTCACAGAGGAGCCTTGCGAAAAATCCCATCAGCCATTAGATCCTGAGGAGATGCGCATGGGTTAAAACCAAGCGTGCAGAGGAGGAACCCAAGAGCCATCGGGATTTGACTCATCGGAGAATTGGGGTTTTCGAGAGAAAGAAACTCTCACACATCGGAATCGCGATCCGCGATTGTCCGACGA
Source organism: Picea glauca (assembly GCA_000966675.3). NCBI lineage: Eukaryota > Viridiplantae > Streptophyta > Pinopsida > Pinales > Pinaceae > Picea > Picea glauca. Next base: position 1,001,062 of record JZKD02S2348534.1, on the reverse strand, counting down.
GATCAGAATCGTTCAACTCAAGGACGTGTGTCCGAGGATCCAGCGGAATCGGAGTTCAGAAATTCAGGATTTCTGGAGTCAGCGCATTGCGTATGTTGAAATCACGATTCGCGATTTCCCGACAAGGTTAAAGACACCTAGTGGAGGATAGGTGTCGGAGGGTTAGGTCTCGCCCTGAGGCGACGACAAGTGGCATCATAATTCGGGGATCAGTGTTTGGAGAGGACCGTGAATTTGTGTATCAGGAATCGCGATTTCCCGAAACGCAATTTCCCGATCACTACGGGATTGTGGGGCCCAGGCCTTGCCGCGGACAGAGGACAGGTGGCATCGAAGATGGAGGATCGGGGATCCTGGGGACGTAAGTCCTACACACTTTGTTTTCCTGAAGTCCGACTTCCAATAGAGGAAAGACTATGGTTTGGAGGGGCTAGCAGTCACATGTAACCGAATAGTGGAGAGGGATAAGGTGTGTAGGGAGCGTCATCGCAGATCGGGATTCGGGGATTCACGAGAGTAACTCGTGACAGCGTAAAATCTGATTTCCCGATGGGAAAATTCTTGATAGAAGACAAGGAACTGTGAAGTGAACATACCATCGGGTTTTCGGGGATTTTGAAACCCGAGTGCAGGACTCGAAACCACGTGGGTTCTGATTTCTGATTTAAAGAAGGGAGATCACGAAGAGCATACTGTGGGTGCCGAGAATTTCTGATAGGAAGTTGAAGAGAAGTTTATCTCTTCGGGCCTTGGGAGAAAGAAGGTCCTGGGGGGAAGCAGAGCATGCGTCGGGTGGCGTCTGCGTCACAATGTGCAAAAAATGTTAACGAGTTCATGCTAGTTTAAGGTTCAACTAGGGTTGACCACGTGATGGCCACATAAGGGTGGTCATCCAACTTGCATACTAAACTGAATGTACTATCTTCCACATGGCCATCGAGGTAATGTATGCACTCATTGTGGTGGTTATTTCACTCTTAACATCAACTCATTTTGGCCTTCTAGTTCATATCAATGCCAATTCCAAAGTGATTTAATACTTGATTTGTGGCATACAAATATCATAAGAGGACAACTTGCACCCTTCATGGTCATAGGCGAATTTCAAACAAAGTTCATTTGGCTTGATGGATTCTCATATTCCATCATTGTTTCCTTTATTCATTCCACAACATAAAAATTATTTGAGAAGAAAGAAAGAATTTCTATCTCTATTTCCTCTGGTAACACATTCTTCATTGGTTTAATTGATAGAGGTGGAAATAAGAGGTTAAATCCTTTTCCTTCCCCAAGGGTTTGTGAGTAGAATTGAAAGGAGATGGTTATGGATTTGGATTTCTAGTAAAAGGGGATCCTAGGTTTTCAAAGGCGATGCTTATGGATTTTGACACGAGATTTCATTTTCAAGTATCATTTTGAACAGAGTCCAAATTTTCTTTTCTCCTTTTTAAAATCTTAGTTAGCTTTTAGGTTGAGAAAAGAAAACAAAAAACAAAAGTCATTGCAGATGCAACGTTTCTATTTACCAACAAATGTTTTCATTGAAGGTTTGTCTGTCAACAAATGTCATTACACATTGCATGGTTTTTAGACATGTAGGGGTTCTAGGGTTTATCAATTTATTATATTACGCTCAATGCTTTGTGCAAAGTTGTGTGTCCGTGTTAAGGATTGTTTTTCCTTGAAAATCCTCCTAGGTTTTATTACTAGAGAAATTTGTCTAGCTTCTATTCTGATGACATTGGTGTTTCTCATTTCATTTGTTTTGGTTTTAAATCCAAGCTCCAACATTTTCCTCAGCGTAGTTAGGGTTATATTGTTGGATGTTGTAAATAAGATGTTTGGTTTTATTATTTCATTTGTTTTGGTTTTAAATCCAAAGTCCAACATTTTCCTTAGGGTTCTATTGTTGGAAGTTTGAAATAAGATGTTTTGTGTTTGTCATTTCATTTGTTTTTTTTTAAAGCCAAAGTTCAACATTTTCCTCAATTTTGTTAGGGTTCTATTGTTGGAAGTTTGAAATAAGATGTTCAACGATTATTTAATTGACTACATTTACCACAATTACTTATTAGTAGACTTGTGTTTTATTAGTGAATTTTTATTAATGAATGTTATAGATGTTTGACAAATGGTTTTGCTCAAAAATACTTTTTAGAGACTGTACACTTTTGGTTATAATTGTATGCAATAAATACTTTGCACATTCATGAAACATATATCATAAACATATAATAAGATCTCTTGAAATATCACTCAAACAATAAAAGAATGATCAACATAATATGAATAAGGGAATCAAATTTTATTTTCTTTTTAAAATAAATTTATGTCGTCGCAAGAGCGACGACTGTAACGATTCTTGTGACGAAATATCTATACTATCGATGAAAAATATTCATCTATAGTATATCTATTTCGTCGCAAGAATCCTTACAGTCTTCGCTCTTGCGAAGATGCCTTCGATAGCTGATTCATCACAAGATTCTTCACCTTGTCGCTCTTGTGACAATCTCCCTAACTTGTCATGTGTGTGATGATGTCCCTACCTTGTCGCTCTTGCGACGATCTCCCTACCTTGTTGCTCTTGTGATGACGTCCCTACCTTGTCTCTCTTTCTACGATTTCCATTGATGGTCACTCTTGCGATGATTTTCCTACCTTGCCACTCTTGCAACTATATCCCTTATTTTTCACTCGTGTGATGATATCCCTTCTTTGTCGCTCGTGCAACAACTTCCTTGTTTCGTCGCTCTTGCGATTATTTTTTAGGTTCATCGCACTTTCCATGACACATGAAGTGACCTTTGGGAGACCCAATATTCGTCGCAATATCCATGACATAACCTCGCAAGAGCGTCGAAAGAGCCACCCCAAAATGACCCAAATTTACTAGTGCCACTTTGAAACATTCTATTTGAACTTATTGAACTAACCTAATAGACTTGCAAAAGTGAAGGGTATAAGGGTTAATTTTTAAACACTCATGTGTGCATGGATATATATTTCTAGGTTACAAAGTTTGGGGAAAACCGTCAAGTACTTCCCCTCATTTCAAGGATGGTACCCAGGGTAAACCCTAGAATCTTCAGGGCACAATGTTGGTTAACAACAAGGCTTCAAGTTATTACAAAAATATACTCATATGAGCTCAACATGTTATTTTATGAGAATTGAACCTAGGTGGAGAGGATAACAATCATTCCTCCCAATTACCCAAACTAAACCCAATTAACACATACACATCACATATGAAATACACATATATTAAATAACTTACTTATCATAAAAAAAAAAGTAAATATACTTTGTAAAAGTGGAAAATAAACTATATAAAATGAATACAAATGAATACAACATTGTTGATATCTTATAACAACATGATTCAGAAAATATTTATATAAAATGAATACAACATTATTACTATCTTATAACAACATGATTTAGAAAATATTTATATAAATTTGAAAGATCACCTCCATTGAAAGCACCCTAAAGGAACATGCAATGTTCACTACTTGATTAATGTTGGAAGATGGTCAAGTTAATAATGTAGCACCCTATATTCTTAATGTTGATGTTGTTAGCCATATGATTAAGATATATTCATCATTATTTTATAATGAGTTTATTTTTTAAAATTATTGTGAATCTATGTGTCATAACATATTATCATTATGATTTTAATGGTTTTATTCTTAGTTTGGTGGTGAAAAATAAGACATTACATATTTTATATATATATAATTTTAATTTTAATTTTGATTACTCATAATTTGATAATTTGGTAGTTTTATTGTAAGAACTAATGAAATCTAGTTTTAATTTTAAAACTTAGTTATGAGATTTTGAAAATAATATAAATTGAAATATTCATTAAATTTAAAACAAAATTTTAATAATGATAGAAGTGACATAATTATAGATAATTATGACATTCAGAATGAATTACTGAAACATTAATATTGGAATACTTTATTTCTAGTGGATGTGTATTCCTCTTGATCCTTAGTAGAAATATTGACTAAACTTAAAAAATTTAATGATGGTAAATGTGACATGATTATAGATAATTGTGACATTCTATTTCTAGTGGAAGTGTACTGCACTTGAAAATAATGTAAATTGGAGTATTCATTAAATTTAAGACAAAACTTTAATAATGATAAATGTCACATAATTATAGATAATTATGACATTCCAAGAATGAATTACTGAAACATTAATATTGGAATACTTTATTTCTAGTGGATGTGTATTGCACTTGATCCTTACTAGAAGTATTGACTAAAATTAAAAATTTTAATGATGGTAAATGTGACATGATTATAGATAATTGTGACATTCTAGAATGAATTTGGAATACTTTATTTCTAGTGGAAGTGTACTACACTTAATCCTAGAAGTATTGATCGTAGTATCATGTCATTGTTTAATTGGAGAAATGAGTACAACATATAAATACAAGTAATTATGATTTAGTTTATTTAGGAATTTAATATAAGTAATTATGATTAAGTTATTTAAGAATTAAAAAACTTGAGATTTTATTTTGTTTATTTTATATATTTTATATATTGAGAATTATTTTGTTTTGTATATTGAAAATAATTTAGGTAAATAACTTGTTTTTATGTAATAATTAATTATTATTATTTATTTTGCAAAAATGTATGGCTATAACCAAGTGGTATGGAAAAAATAATGTGTATTATTTTTTTTAATGTGAAGGTTGAGAGGATGATGAAAAATATGTATTGTTTTTTATGTGAATGTTGAGAGAACTATGAAAAATAACAATTTCACTTGTGTTGAAAGGTTAATGAGTAAAACATTGCATGTGAGTTGCATGAGGATAAGTAATAATTTCATGTCTAATTAATGTGGATGGAATTTTGTTTTTAAAGTAAAAATATAGAAAAAATTGGAGTTTCACTTTCAAGTTAGGATCACCAATCAGTTAATTGAGATGATGATATGGACATGATGATAGTTTGTGGATGAAAATTTATTTAAAAATAAAAATAAAAAATGAGAGTCTCACTTTTAAGTTAGGACCACCAATGAGTTAATTGAGATGATGATATGGACATGATATTAGTTTATGAATGAAATTTTATTTTTAAAATAAAAATAAAAATAGAAAATTCGGAGTCTCACTTTCAAGTTAGGACCACCAATGAGTTAATTGAGATGATGGGACCAACATTGAGTTAATTGAGATAATGATATTAGGACCACCAATGAGTTAATTGAGAGGTTGATATGGATCTGATGATATTTTATGTCCGGTCAATGTGAATGAAACTTTATTTTTTAAATTAAAAGATATAAATTTGGAAAGTTTCACTATTAAGTTAGGATCCACCAATGAGTTAATTGAGATGATAATGTGGACATATGCTAGTTTATGCATGTTAAATGTGGATGATTTTTTTTTTTAAATTAATAAATATAAATTGGAGATTCTCAATCTCAAGCTACGACCCACTAATGAGTTAATTGAGATGATGATATGGACATGAGAATAGTGAAGTAGATATATTTAGAAAATATTATATAAATATGAAAGATTACCTCAATCAAAAGCATCCCAATAGAGCATGCAATGTAAATGATGATATGGACATGATAATAATAAAGTAGATATATTTAGAAAATATTATATAAATTTGAAAGATTACCTCTATTGAAAGAACCCCAATGGAGCATGTAATGTAGACTACTTGATAAATGTTAGGAGATGGTTAGTTTAATAATGTAGCACCCCATATCCTTAATGTTGTTAGCCATGCAATTTTATAATACTCTATTTTTAATGAAAGTGTGTTGATCTCAGTATCATGCGATTAATTATGTATTGTTTAATTGGAGATATGATGACAAAATATAAATATGAATAATTATGATTTAGTTTATTTTGAAATTTAATGTTTTTATACTTTATTTGTGTTGTATTAAGAATATATGGTGAACAATTTATGTATAAATAATTATATTTATGTGATAAATTGTAATTAATTGTTATTATATATTTTACGAAAATGCATGGCTATAATCAAGTAGGATGGAGAAAATAATGTATATTATTTTTTATGTGAATGTTAAGAGGATGATGAAAAGTAATAATTTTATGTGAGTGTTGATAGGTCGAGGAGTACAAGATTGCATGTGAGCTTTGAAAGGATGAGGAGAAGTTGCATGAGGATAAGTAATAACTTGATGTTAGAATTGGAAACATGTCTCATCAATGTGGAAGGAATTTTATTTTTGAAATTAAAAAATAGAAAATTTGGAGAGTCTCACTTTTAAGTTAGGACCGCCAATGACTTAATTGAGATGATGATGTGGACATGATGATAGTTTGTGTTTGGTAAATGTGGATGTTTTTTTTTTTCTAATTAAATAATATAGAGTTGGAGAGTCTCACTCTCTAGTTAGGACCTACCAATGAGTTAATTGTGATGATGATATGGACATGATGATAGTTTATGTTTGGTTGATGTAGACAAAATTTATTTTTTAAATTAAACAAATACAAATTTGGAGAGTCATTCTCTCAAGCTAGGACCCACCAATGAGTTAATTGAGATGATGATAGGGACATAATGATACTTTATGTCTGATCAATGTGGAAGAAATTTAATTTTTAAATTAAAAAATATAAATTTGGGGAGTCTCACTCTCAAGTTAGTTCCCACTAATGAGTTAATTGAGATGATGATATGGAAAACCCCCAAGTACTTTCACTCATTTCAAGGATGGTACCTAGGGTAAACCCTATAATCTTTAGGGAAGAACGTTGGTCAACAATAGAGATCAAATTCATTACAAAAATATACTTGTTATGAACTCAGCATATCATTATTGAGAATTGAATCCAAGTAAAGATGAATAACAATTATTCCTTTCAACCACCCAAACTAAACCCAATTTACATGAGCATGATAATAATTTATGTAATTATAATTCTAAAATATAAATTATTATATTAATTAATACTTTAATGCTATAAATTGCATTAAAAAAAAATTGATTTAAATTTTAATTATTATGATCTAAGATGATGATTGATATCATGCATATTACTTTTGAGCATAGTCATGATGTGGATGAAGATCTCGTGCTCTATAATCCTTTATCCATAAGATTGTCTTGAAATTTCAATACAACTATATTGACTTCCTTTTAGGTGTTTTTTCTCAACATACGAGACACATATCATGATACATGAATAGGAAAAGTTGAACATGGTGTGGTCCACATTTACTTGATATATTCAAATATTAGTTGATTTGTTTAATCACAATACAAGTGGAACTTCTTTCTAATAAATTTAGCATCAGGCTCGTATTAAAATCAAATGCCATTACTCTCATTTATTATTATTGCCATTTTAAAAATCTTTACGTAAATAAAAATAATAACATCACTCCACTTTTACCAATGTAAAAAGCCAATATTCATTATAAAGTAAGTTGGTGTAACATATTTTAATAAATTTGGCATCATACTCATTTTAAAATCAAGTGCCATTGCTCTTATTTATTATTATTGCCATTTTAAAAATGTGTATCTAAGTAAAAATAATAACCTCACTTAACTTTTACCAACTAAAAGCCAAGGATAAGTTCAAGTCAAATGAGAATGAATGTGATATGGAGTACACCTCATTTTATTTTTATTTGTCCAGGAAGGTCCTTGAGCTTTACATTAATAGTTGGAACATGTGCTGAGAAGATCCAATATTTGTTACGAATATAAACACTCATAAATATAAAATACTTTGAAATGGAATATATGGAATAGAGTGAAGGTCCATACAGATCCAATATTTGTTACGAATATAAACACTCATAAATATAAAATACTTTGAAATGGAATATATGGAATAGAGTGAAGGTCCATACAGAAGAAGTGAATTGCATGATATTAAAGGTGGAGTAGGACGATTAAAGAAGGAACCTTAAAATAATGAGTTCCGTTGTTGTTAAAGGAATTCTTAGGGTCCCCATTGCTTTTGGGGAGTAATGCATGATGGTGAGGGCTATATATATTATTAACAATTTTGGTTTTATGTTGGGTAAAAGATAATGATTTTTTTCTTACTTTTTCGATGAATAATTATAATTTTTAATTTGTTTTGGAATGAGTTAATAAGTGAATAAATTAATTTTTTTTTTTATAAGTTTGATGAATAATTATAATTTTTAATTTCTTTTGGAATGAGTTAATAAATGAATAATTTTTTTTTTTTTTTTTAAGTTTAAATTTTTTTTAAGGTAAATTTTTTGTGCATTGTCTCTGTGATTGTAAAGAGGTTTTATTATATTGGTCATTGAATCAATAAATTTGCAAGAATGGTTGTTGAAATTATTCACTATAAATTTTCCTGTGATTTTTTATTTGGTAATGGACTATAACTGAAACATCTATTCATATTTAATGCAGTTGTATATTTCTTGTTGTTGTGTTAGTTTCTACTATATGATTTTTATATATAGGCCACAGGCCCTGGGTCAAGTGGTATCATGGATAAGTCTATAGTTCTAAGAAGGAAGAAAATGGGATTTTTTTATTTCTAGGAGAAATATTTCTAGTTTGTTATGAATGGTGGTGGTTGTTCTAACAACTATAAATTATCGGGAGACTATTTATGTATTGAAAAAAATATCAAGAGTGGTTTATGAATGGTAATTTGAGTGAGAATTACTAGGAGGATTGGAATAAGTATGCTTCACAGGAGAACAAATCAAAGAAATGATAGAAATTTAGAAATGGAAGAAATGAGAAGAAGAATTGAAGAGTTACAAGCCAAACTTGTTGGTAACACTAGAGATGCCATAAAAGTTGGTGAGTGAGATGCATAATTACTTAATTGTAATACAAAATGGTTAAGTTTGACAGATGATTTGGGACAGAGCAGAGTGATTTTAGGAAGGAACCAGGGGGTGTCCTTGAGATTTATTTCTTCCCTACAACTACACAAGAGTATGTGCAAGGGGTGCAAGCTTTATGCAATATTAGTGATAAACAAAAAGGGCAAGGTGGAAGGATTAGAAAACCCTCCTATAGTACAAGAGTTTGCAGAGGTGTTTCCAGAAGAGTTGTCAGGTTTACCGCCCGAAAGAGAGTTGGAGTTTACAATAGACTTGAAACCCAGAACTGAACTTATAGTGAGAATGCCTTACTAGATGTCAACGCCTGAATTACAGGAGTTGAAAATGCAATTGAAAGAATTGTTGGACTTGGGACTTATACATCCAAGTGTGTCACCTTGAGTTACACTAGTTATTTTATTTATAAATAAGGATGGATCGTGGAGACTTTGTATTGACTATCGTCAATTGAACAAAGCGACGATCAAGAACCAATATATGTTGCCAAGAATAGATGATTTGTTTGATCAGATGAAAGGAGCGACGATGTTTTTGAAGATTTTATTGATATCAGGATATCACCAATTATGGATTAAAGAATAAGATATCCCTAAGACCGCATTTAAGACGAGATTCATACACTATGAGTTTACAATTTTACCATTCGTATTGACGAATGCCCCCAGGGTATTCAATAGTTTGATGAATGGGGTGTTTCGTGAATACTTGGATAAGTGTTTTCAAGTATTTATTGATGACATATTAATTTATTCTCGGACGAAATAAGAGCATGAAAAACATTTACGATTGTTCCTATAGTGTCTACAAGAAAACAAATTGTACGGGAAACTATCAAAATGTTCTTTTTTACCAATCAAAGATTCATGACTTAGGACATATCATATTTGATGAAGGTATCGTCGTGGATCTAGTGAAAGAAGAGGCTATTATGGAATGTTCAACACCAACAAACGTTTAATAAATACACATCTTGATGGGTTAAAAGGATATCAAAAATGATTCATCGAAGGTTTTTCAAAGATAGAAAATCTGATCAAGGAATTGCAAAAGAAAAACAAGAAGTTCGTTTGGACGGAGAAATGCGCGGAAGAATTTCAAAAACTTCAAGAGTTGTTGACGACAACACCATTACTGAAAGTCCCCAACATGGAAAAAGAATTATTGGCATGCACAGATGCATCCAAGGAAGGTTTAGGCAGAGCTTTTATGCAATATGGTTGAATGATCACTTACATTTCAAGGAAATTGAGAAAGCATGAGGAGAAATATGAAACACATGACTTGGAGTTATTGGAAATTGTATATGTTGTGAGAGTTTGGAGACATTATCTGATTGGACAAAAATTCGAATTAAATACAAATCATTGTGTATTGTATCATATATTTACATAGAGTGAATTGAATGTGTGAAAAAGGCATTGGTCATAATTACTTAGCGAATACAACTTTGAGATTTCTTACATTAAAGGAATGGTGAATAGTGTGGTAGACGCATTGAGTCGGAGACCATGAATATTCTCGGTAATAATGCTTAAGACAAATCTTCGAGAAAAGATTCTAACTTTATAGATAGACAATGATTGGTAAAAGGATGATAAGAATAATATTGGACAATATACCATGATGGTAGCGAAGTATGAAGGTTATTCATTAGACAACGATGGATTGTTGATACTTAATGGAAGAATTTATGTGTTGCCTATTGATGAATTAAAAATTTTGATCTTAAGTGAAGCACATCGAACAATTTACATGGCTCATTCGAGAGTCACGAAGATGAAGGAAGACCTTAATCCTTTATTCTTATGGAAGGGAATGAAAGAAGACATAGTTAGTCACGTGGAGATATTTTAGAATGTCAGCAAGTGAAGGTTGAACATAGACATCCAACAGGATTGTTACAACCACACGTTATTCTAGAATCAAAATGGGAGGTCATTTTGATGGACTTTATCGTTGGATTTCCACTAAAGGAAAGGAGGCATGATTCAATTTTTGTGGTAGTGGACACTCTGATGAAGAGTGCACACTTTATCCTAGTATGTACTATGTATCAGGCACCAGACATAGCAAGAGTATTTGTCAACGATGTTCTGTGATTACATGGAGTACCAAGAAGGATCATATCTGATCGAGAATTGTTGTTTACAAGAAGGTTTTGGACCAGTTTTCAAGAGGATTTGGGAATGCAGTTGAATTTGAGTACATTGTATCACCCTGAGACAGACATACAAAAAGAAAGAATGAACCAGATTTTGGAGGATATGTTGTGCATGTATGTAATGGATCAACAAAAACATTGGGAAGACTTCTTGCCACTAGTAGAGTTTGCATACAACAACAACTATCAGAGTACAATTAAGATGGACCCATTTGAGTTTCTTTATGGATGACCATGTCGAACGTCATTGAGTTGGGATCGACTTGAGGATAGAGTGTTGGTAGGACTGGAAGTGATTCAAGAAATGGAAGAACATATGCAATCGATAAGATAGAGGATTAAAGAAGTGCAAGATCGACATAAGAGTTATGTTTATGCACATGGCATTCATTGCAATTATGAAGTTGGTGACAGAGTATTCTTGCAGGTAAAACCACACAAGAGTTCAGTCAAGTTTATAAAGGGTGTTAAACTCTCTCCTACATTTTTGGGAGCTTTCAAAGTAGTGGAAAATAAAAGACCCATGGCTTATCAACTAGCCTTGTCTGATTCTTTCAGGTGTATGCATGATGTATTTCATGTATCTATTTTAAGACATTATATTAGTGATCCTTCACATGTTATTGACATGAGTTCTTTGCAGATGTTGGACGAGGGTGCTCTCATGGAAGAGATAATCTTCATTTTTCCATCACATTCAACAATTACTACGTTGAATAGTCGATTAGGTCAAGGTCTAGTGGGACAACTATAGTCAACACTCGACTACCTAGGAGGACACATATGTGATGTGTCAACAATTTACTTACATATTTGATAGATTAGACATATAGTTCTATGACAAATACATTTTTTTACTTGCATTTATATATTGTACATACTTTGGGATGAAGTTTAAAACAAGAGGGGGTGTATGTAACATCCCTCTCTATGGAGCACACTTTTATTGACTTATTCTTTGAGGACACTTTCATGCAAGTGATCCAGTTATGGTACATTGTGATTTCATTTCGATTATGGATTATACATGATGTTGATGATGTGTTGTGACTTGTCATTATTTGATGTATAAGTATTAGCATATGCTATTAATGAGTTTTCCTGAGTGTGAAAGACACATGAAAGGTTATGGATGCTGATGGAATCAATGGACTTCCTTGGACTTTGGATTGAGTCAGGGAGTGAATTGTATTTTTATTGAGTATTTCATTTTACGCACTTGTGACATATGATTGATTACAATATGATTTATGTATATGGATTATTGACACGGTTTTTATCAGTGGATGTAGGCTTGAGGATGTTTGATAATTTGACTCACATAAGGAGTAAAGGGGCCATGCACAGAAACCAGACATTGAGGGAGAGGTGTGGAAGCATCCTTTTCACATCCTACTATCACTCCCTCCATGGAGCGAATGGTAGGTTGACGATTATCTAATTTGATAGGTCCATGATGTCATGAAGGTGGACTGAGATAGTCGCTCATGAATATTTCTAAGGAGCATGCAATAAGGAAGAGTCCTTATAACTTATAAGACCTTAGTCTCTCACAAGGTAGACCGAATGGAGTGTTGACTCCAAAGGGTTGGAAAACTTCCAAAACTAGTCAAAGGCAAGAGGAACCCTTGGTGCACAAAGGTTCTTCTTGAAGGGCACATCGCGTAATTAAAAACTTGAGTCAATAAATCTAGGTGGCCTATAAAAAATTTAAATGATTAGACCTTGTTGGATTAAAATAATTAATAAAACAATGGATTTATTAATTATAAAGCCCAATAAAAGTCTAAGCCTAAGTCTAAAACTAAGTCTAAGTCTAAATTTTATTAAGGGACTAAATTAATTATGACATAAGTTAAAATATTGGAGAATAATCAAACTCTAGGAAAAAGGGGAATAAAATCTAAAGATTGGATAAATTGCACATGTGTGCATGAAAATAATAAAAAAGTATTTTTAAAATAGAAAGAAATAAAATACGAGAGAATAGGTGTACACATATGGTGCAACCCCCCTTCTCTCCTAGGGGTTGCGTGACCTCTCGGTCAAGGATCTTCAAAACACTGAGTCGAATTAGCTCCTTGGGACCATGTTAGCCCCAACTTGATTTAACACAGGCCCTGTTTATATGTTTAGGCGCAGGTCATATGGAACCCGCGATCCTTTTCTTACTGCTTTCTTTTTAAAACCTTAAGATGAGGGGTGGTTAGGATGTTTTATCCCCATTTTCTTCCGAAGGTCTCTGTTGGCACATAATTGATCAGACCAGGGTCCTTCTCAGGTTACCAACAAAAGTGTTGGGTATGTGTTATATTCTTTGCATGTGTGTGTGTGGGCGCGTCAGATTCGACAACTATGTCTAATGATCCCTCTAGTAGTGTTGTTTAAGTCATGTGCACCGAGTGCTTTCCTAGGGGGGTCTTAGGGGGGGACAAGTATGCCCACCCCTGGTTACACGTAGCGTTCGGGGAAGCGCCCCAAAATTTTGTTTTTGGGCAGTTTTTGCTATTTTTAGTAGTTTTCTAAATTAATCCTGGATTAAGGGATTAGGGTTTTGGTATATAAGGAATACCTAAAAACATTGTATATATTGTATGGTGAATGGTGAAATTTGAGATAATGAGTATAAGAAAGGTTTTCTCGTTTGAGGGTTTCCGGTATAAAATCTTTGTGTACTCTATGTATGAGTCATTGATTAAATTCTATTTTTTCTTAGGAATCTATATGAATTTATTTACTTCATAGGTTTAAAACTTACATGTGGTATCAGAGCTCGTTTTTGGCTTCAGAGGGACGCCTTTGTTGTTGAGGTTTTGGCTCGGTCTTGATAGATCAAGTTTATCTTGGGTCTATGATAAACCTGGGTTTAGTGGGAGCTTTTGCAGTGGTGATTTGAGTGCAGAAAGAGGAATGGAAAGCTCTTCTAGAATCAAGATAGAGAATTTCAATGGTAAAAACTTTGAGATATGGAATCTAAAGATGGAGGACCTTTTTGTAGACAAAGAACAATGGATCGTTGTGGATCCTAGTACACAGCCTACTGGTACATTGTCTACTAGAACACAGGCTACTGATACACAACCTATTAGTACACAAACTACCAGTACACCACCTACTGGTATGTAAAAGGAATATTGGGAGAAGTTGGACAGAAGAGAAAGGAGTACTATTCGACTCTGTCTGGAAAATTCGGTGTTGTTGAATGTCTCAGGAGAATCTACAGCCAAGGAACTATGGGATAAGCTGGGGAATTTGTATCAATCAAATTCCCTGGTAAAAAAGTTGTTTCTTCTAAAGAAGTTGTATCATATTAGGATGGAAGATGGATATTCTATGACAAAACATATAAATGCCTTTAATACTCTAGTAAGTCAACTTGTCTCTGTTAATATTACAATTTCAGAAGAAGATAAGTGTATTACTTTGTTATGTTCTTTGCCAGACTCTTGGGATAATCTGGTTGTAGCAATAGGTAGTACCACTCAATCTACATTGAAGTATGAGGATGTAGTTGCATCCTTCTTATCTGAAGAGATGAGGCAAAAAAACATGCATGGTCATAACACATATGCTTTATTTGTAAGAGGTTATACCCAAGACATGAATCTCGGTAAGTCTTCGGGGGGGGGGATATCTAAATCTATAGGTATATGTAAGTCTCTAGGAAAATATTT
>JZKD02S2348534.1:921110-986277 GCA_000966675.3 Picea glauca | reverse complement strand
AGGAAAATATTTGAGGAAATGTTGGAAGTGTGGTAAAATAGGGCATTATAAGAAAGATTGCAAGTCTAAGAAGGTTGAAAAACCAAAGGGATCTGATAGCACCTCTTCCACAGAGATGAAAGCCTCCACTGAATAAGGAGGTGATGTTTACCTGGCATCTACAGGTACACATGCAGACCATGATGTATGGTTGATCGACTCAGGTGCATCATACCACATGAATCCTCACAGGGAGTGGTTCTTTGAATATGTAAAATATGATGGTAGTGATGTATTCCAAGGAAATGACTTGACAACAAAAATCATGGGACGTAGAAGGGTTAAGTTTCTGCTAAAATATGGAAGGATTAGAACACTCCTTAGGGTTCTTCACATTCCAAAACTAGCCAGGATCCTAATATATGTAAGCCAATTGGATGATGCAGGAGTGAATACTGTATTTAGAAAGAACACTTGCAAGATGGTACGAGGAGCAATGGTGTTGATGAAGGGAGTTCGGTGTGGAACTCTTACAAGTTGTTGGGAAGAAATTATACTAATGGGTGCAATGTTTCTATTGTCCCTAAGAAGAGAAATGAAGGAGACAATATCAATATTGTCCCAGAAAAGAAGAACATGTTGTGGCATCAAAGACTGGGGCATATTGGAGAAAAGGGCCTTCGAGCACTACACGGTAAAGGTATGGTTGAAGGTATGGCTAATTTCACTCTGGATTTTGATTTCTATGAACATTGCATATATGGTAAACAAAATCGAGTAAGATTCCCATCTGGTGCTACAAGAGAAAAGGGGATCTTAGAGTTGATACATAGTGATGTGTTTGGACCTTTGTTTGTTCCATCATTAGGTAAGTTTGTGTATTATGTTTCATTCATAGATGATTTCTCAAGGAACACATGGATTTATTTTCTTAGAAATAAATCTGAGGTATTTGATAAATTTAAAGAGTTTAAGGCTCTGGTAGAAAATCAGACAGAGAAGAAAATAAAGGTATTGAGAACAGACAATGGTGGAGAATTCTGCGAAAATGAATTCAAAGAATTCTATAAGAAGTGTGGTATAGCAAGGAACAAGACTACTCCATACACTCCTTAGTAGAATGAAGTTGCAGAAAGGATGAACATGACACTGATGGAAATATCAAGGAGCATGCTCAGCAGTGCCGAGTTAGGACAAGAATTTTGGACAGAGGCAGTGGGTACAACATGTTACCTAGTCAATCGATCACCCTCATCAACGTTGGATGATAAAACTCCACATGAGGTATGGAATGTAAAGAAACCCTCTCTTCGACATCTTAGAGTGTTTGGTTGTGATGCTTATGTACATGTTCCAAAGGAAAATAAGAGTACGTTGGATAAAAAGGCTGAAAAGTGTATATTTATTGGTTATAAAGATGGTGTGAAAGGTTATAAGCTTTGGAACCCAAAAAATGAGAAGATTTTTTACAGTCAAGATTTTTTTCTCAGAGAGGTAAAAGATGTTTCCAAATAGGAATTCCTACCAAGGCCAGAATAACCTGAGAAAATAGAGCTAGAGTTGGATGATGCAAAATCTGAATCATCTGAAGAAGATGAAGCAGTAGAAGAAGAAGAAGAACCTCATACCCCAGTATGGAGGAGATCATTGAGAGAAAGAAGGCAATCAAAACAGTATGGTCCACCTGATTTTCGTTCCAATTTTGCTTTATCTATTACTGATGATGATCCCAAAACTGTCAGGGAAGCAGTGAATTCAAGGGATAGTAAACTATGGAAGAAGGCCATGGTTGAAGAAATGGATGCCTTGGATAAGAATGAGGCATGGGATATAGTTGAGTTTCCAGTTGGAAGAAAATCTGTTGGTAGCAAATGGTTGTTTAAGAAGAAGTTTAATGCAAAAGGAAAAGTGGAGAAATACAAAGCTCGGCTGGTAGCAAAAGGTTATTCCTAGGTAGAGGGAATTGACTTTGGTGATATTTTTTCTTCTATTGCTAAGTTAACTTATATTAGATTTATTTTATCTATTGTTGTTTCTTTTGATATTGAAGTGGAACAGATGAATGTGAAGACAACATTCCTACATGGGGATCTGAAAGAATAAATCTACATGAAGCAGCCAAAAGTATTTGTAGTGAAGGGAAATAAAGATTTGGTCTGTAAGCTAAAGAAGTCACTATATGATCTGAAGAAATCACCTAGGATGTGGTACCAAAAGTTTGATACATACATCCTTGAATTGGGATTTGTGAGAAGCAGGGTTGATCACTGTGTATATTCCAAGCAGGTTGGTAATCACTTCATTTATGTAGTGTTGTATGTTGATGACATGTTGTTGGTAAGAAATAACATGGATGTTATCAAGGAGGTGAAATTGCAGCTATCCTCCAAATTTGACATGAAGGATCTCAGTGCTACTAATTTCATTCTGGGAATGGAGATTAAAAGATATCGTGCAAACAAGAAACTCTGGTTGAATCAGAGAAAATATGTTGAGACGATATTGAAAAGGTTTAATATGCATGGAAGTAAATCAGTCAAGGTTTCTATTCCTATAGGTGTAAAGTTATCTACAGATCAGTGTCCCAAGACACAAGAAGAAGAAAAGGACATGTCCCATGTTTTGTATGCTAGTGTAGTTGGAAGTTTGATGTATGCAATGGTCTATACTAGATTGTACATTGCACATGTAGTGGGAATTTTGAGAAGTTATATGTCAAAACCAGGGAAGGAGCATTGGACATCAGTAAAGAGGGTCTTCAGGTATCTTCATGGCACTACCAGTTATGGATTGTGCTACCAAGGACCAGGATTTGACAGTGTGGTGGACATACATGGCTTTGTTGATGTAGACTGGGATGGAGATATGGATAAAAAAAGATCTACAAGTGGGTATGTGTTTAACCTATTTGGAGGAGCAATTAGCTGGATGAACAAAAGACAGGCTATAGTGGCACTCTCAACTACAGAAGGTGAATACAAGGCAACCACTCATGCAAGCAAGGAAGCGGTATGGTTACAAAGATTGTGTTCAGGTATTGGGTTGGTACAAAAAGCAGTGAGAATATATTGTGATAGTCAGAGTGAAATATTCCTAGCAAAGAACTTAGATTATCATTCAAGGACAAAGGATATTGATGTTCAGTATCACTTTGTGAGAGACATGGTTGAGGAAAAGAAGGTGTTTCTAGAAAAGGTTGACACTTTGAAGAATGTTGTAGATTCATTGACAAAGTCTGTGAGCACAAAAAAATTCTCTTGGTGTAGAGAAAAAATGGGCATTGTTGCCCTGGATTGTTTCCCTGGATTGTTGACTATATAATCCCCTAGACCCCTGGATCCAAAGAAAACAACAAGTGGGAGAATGTTGGGTATGTGATATATTCTTTGCATGTGTGTGTGTGGGCACGTCAGATTCGACAACTGCATCTGATGATCCCTCTAGTAGTTCTCTTTGTGTCGTGTGCAGTGGGTGCCTTCCTAGGGGCATCCCAGGGGGGGCAGGTATGTCCCCCCCTGGTTACGTGTAGCGTTTCAAATTTTTTTTTGGGCAGTTTTTGTTATTTTTAGCGGATTTTGCTATCTTTCACGGTTTTCTAAATTAATCCCAGATTAAGGGATTAGGGTTTTGGTATCTACGAAATACATAAAAACATTGTATATATTGTATGGTGAATGGTAAAATTCGAGATAATGAATATAAGAAATGTTTTCCTGATTGAGGGTTTCCGATATAAAATCTTTGTGTACTTTGTGTATGAGCCATTGATTAAATTTTGTTTTTTCTTAAGAATCTATATGCATTGCTTTACTTCACAGGTTTAAAAATTACAAAAAGGTACCATGTAGTCTATAGTGCTGTCATTTTCATCTCCTCTGAAGAGAAGAACTCTCACTCGAAGCAAAACCAAGACAAAAGGATAGGGAAGGGCAAGGAGAATACTTGGGAGGGTTTCCAGAACCTTCAAGACTCACCATGATCTTGCACAAAATAGACCAATTACAGATCAGATATGAAATGATGCATGCAAGAATTGAAGATACTTAAGTCGTGAAAAGAATTCATACACAGAGACATCATATTGAGCTTATCAAACATAAAGAAGTATTGTAAGGATACAATGCATAATCATAAACATAGTATGACACACTATATTTCAAAATTTCGAGTCCTTCTTCATCTATTATCTTTGGAACTCATTGGATACAATCTCAGAGATACAACTTGGTATTTTATTAAAAACTTCTAACTCTGGAATCATGTCACAGATCTCTATTTACCCAGAACCAAATACAAATTACATGTACAACAACTTATTAACAACGAAAAAAATCAACATATCAAGAACAAGAACCCAGAGCTAAGAGAGAGAACCTGAGAACCCAAGAACCCCTTTACAATCATATACATTCCATATATATAAATTGATTTGGATCTTATGTCTTTGGGCTTGCATTCTTTCTTGTTCTGCTATAAATTCTTTTGCCTTGTTGGCATTGCATTGTCCTTTTCCGCAGCCAATTTATGTTACTTTTCCTCGCTCCACTGTCAAACTTATTTTGTATCTTGCGCAACTCGTGCTAAACCAAAAATGGGACTGTATTCCTTCTTACAAAGATTCAAATATGAAAATGAAGGGCCCAATAGGCTCTGACCACAAGCCTTGACTCGCCCTCAAGTCAGGTACTTGGCTCTTTCGCAACTTCTAGGAGTAACTGTTGCTTTCCCATGTCCTCCTTGTCCTCTTTCCTTTCCTCTTCTGATTGCACTTTCTCTTTCTCTACCTCTTCAAAGGAAGGGCCCAAATCCGGGAGCAACGCTAAGTCCCTCTTCTTGACTTCCTAAAAGCTGCCAACTTTATCCTGCCATTTCCTGGCAAGGAGTGAGGCCTCGACGATGAACTATTGGGTTGCATCTATAATACATCCTTTGGGCTTGGATGTGACCAAAGAGTTCCATTCAGAGTCTATTGCTGCATCGACCTGATGCATTTTCATGTATACTGTCTGAATGACAGGTCAAAATTCGTGTAGCTCCTTCTTGGTTGTGGATTGTGCCTCAAGCAGAGCATTGAACTCATTATTTGCTTGTTGGATTTGATGGAACTTCTGTTATTGTTCCAACGGATCCATAGTGACCGCAACTTCGTCATTCAACAATTGTATTCACGCACACACGTTCTCTAGAGTCTGGTTGTGCCTAGAGATAATTCCCATCCAATCACTGACTTCCTGGAATATCTTTGTGCACTCAGATGTGCGCTTGTGTAGTGATGCTCGAGCATTGTTTTCTTCTAGCACTATTTTCTCCATCTTCTCTTGCAGCTTTCAAAGCTGTTGTTCTTCTTATTTTTGACTCTGCTGCAAATGCACTTCCATATGCTCTATAGGAATGTCCAATTGTGATTCTCCTTGGATTAATTTGATCTGATGCTCTGTCTCTCCTACATCACTAGATTCTGGCAATTGGGGTGAGACCTTCCATATTTCCAACCAGGCTTCAAAAAGCCTCTCATGAACTCTTTCCAGTATGTTCTCCACCTAGATCTTGGTATGTTTTTCCTATTTCATGCACACTTGACCAAGGAGCACTTGCTCCCTTGCGAACTCTGTAGACATTTCGACCTGTTGGAGCCTCTGCTCTAGTTGATCAGTTGAGGATATGATCATCCCAACTAGCTACGTTGTTGGCCACTGTGCAAGGTCATCGAAAGAAGGGGTGGTGTCCCTAGGTGCTCAGATGTGTAGTGGAAGTCCATTGGTCATTGAGTGCTCTGAGGGAGTCTCTACCTCCTCCTCTCCTATAGATGGTCCTTGCACAAGCCTCAACCTCAAAACTGATGGTAGGAGTGTTAGAACTTATGTTCTGGATAGACAAAGTTACAACAACTTTACGCACTACTGAGGGTTTTGGAGAAATAGCTCCATATTTTCCTACGCTGACGTTGCGCTTTGTCCTGGAGTATTCTCAGGTTTCTTATGAACCTCTGATATATCCACCTCTTTATGTGCCTCTTCTTTCGAAGTTGCGCTTCCCATGGCACCCTCAACCTTGGTCATTGAGGAAGTGTTCTAGGGACTTTAGACTTGCAAATTTTCTACTGTTTGCATATTTGTTGAAGATGAAGTGTCCTTATGCAGCATAAAGGGTATATCTGTTGGTCCTCATATTCAAGGTTCAGTTCGTTCAATTGTATCCTCTTCTCGGGTATTTCTGGATTTGGACCAAGAAGTTATGGTCTTTTCTCGGGTATCTCTGGGTTTGGACCAGGGAGTTCTGGCCTTTGCTTAGGTATTTCTGGTGGATCAAGCTACATGGGTTCTATATCAATAGTTTGGGGTGGAATGTCAGTTTCTAGAGGTGTATACTAGGGTTGTGGTGGTGATGGAGGGTGCTCAGTGATGATGGTGGATGGAGTGGTGTCAGGCTCAGGGTCATCCTAGATATGTATGATAGGGGATGCTAGAACCACTGAGCGAGTGCAGGGGAAAATCGATGAAATGGGTTGGGGGTTCAGAACCTTGCTCGATGAGATACCCATCTTGGTTTTCTTGGCCAAGAGCCATGTGATGAATGCAACACTAAGGATTGTGTTGACATCCTTACCTGTCAACATAGATTTCTTTGCAAGTTGCGGGAACATTGGTAGTGTTCTTTTCTTGCGCTCTAGTAGCTGCATCTCTTCCTCCTCTTCTGAGTTTGTCTGTGCCAGAGCTTATTTCTTCCATACCGTTGGGATGGAACTCGGTCCTACCCATGATTCCTGACCTTTCTTCTTCAACATCTCGACGGGAAAAACATAATGCATCCCCAACTTGCATGGGTTGTGTTTGACTCCAAGCCACGAGATCACCTCTTTGTCAAAGGCCTCTTCGTCCAAATAGAATGGAACCATCCGTGAGTGGAATTCCTCCCTGTTTTCATACCTCAACCACACAAATGTATGGTGTTGGTTCATGTTGAATGTTATGTTCCTCGTATTGCAGTTAAGCAGCTCTTGTGGAATGCACAACCTCTATATTGCGTCAATTAGCCTATTGTACCACTTGGAGAATGTCGTTTTGTTGAAGGTGGTGTTCTCCGAATCCACCCTTGAATGCCAGGGCTCAAACATTTTTTCTAAGCACCCCTTATTTGCTAGCACCAACAGTCTTCCAGTGGGTGGCATCCACTTGAGAATTCCAAATGCAAGAAACAAGTATCCATAAGTGAAATTACTACCTTTCTCCTAGGCTTCCTCATAGGCCATAAGTAGTTCCTCCAATAGGTGGTTGCACCAGTTGAAGACAGCGCCATTGGCGCAAACATCCACCACTGATAAAGCATCCAATGTGCATTCTCCCTTGTAGTAGGACATCATGAATTTTCTAACTATGATTTAGCAACCAGTCGTGACCGTCTCGGGTAGTATGGGGTCAATGTTGGTTGTGCACCCCCCCCCTCTCTATGTATGAAACCTCTCATATAGGATGGGATCCCCTTTCTTCTTGTCATGCTTGTTGGTATGATGGAACCCTTTGGACACATCCTCGCCCTCGAGGGACATTCCAATAAGCTGGTGAATGTATTATGTGTGGATTGGATATATCATATCCAACCATAGACCTTTGTCATGCACCTTGCTGATCAAAAAATTGGTACACCTCACAACTTCACCAGCGGTGTCAAAAACTGGTAAGTCCCTGAGGTTCATGATGGTTGAATTGAACAGATTGATGAATTCAGGCTTCGACACAAACTGCATGCCTCCGAACTCATCTGGAGCGATACTCCAGAAAAAATCTATGTCATGTTCATGAACAATACTTGGTATGTTAATTTGAGGTCGGGGATCTTGACTTGCTCCACCTTCCCCTTGAGATCACCCATGACCTCAACTTGGGGGTCACAGAGCTCATATGGTACTGCATCCTAGGAAACGGTGCTTCGGCTCCCTGTAGCTCTCATCATTGTGATTCTGAACTATCAATAAATTTCGCAGGAGAAACAAATATTGCGGATCACGACTAAGGGCCGAGGGATTACGTAGGATTTCTCACTCTTCACAATTCATAAATCTCTAAGTGATTTTTGGGAAACAATGTGTCCTATAGAGATATATTAGAGCCTTATACTCAGGCTTAGTTGGAAAGTTCAGTAATAATTGTTATTCATCATTACCCTATAGACGCAACTTGGATCTTAGTTTTCCGGCGGGACTGGTTAATGGGGTAAATCCTATTGGGAGATTCTGGCATTTACTGTGCAAGTTGGACAGGGATGTGGCTGATTTTAGACCTTACTGTTTGATGGATGAGAATCATGGTGTGAATATCGATGGTATATTTGTGTATCATGGCTTTATGGATTTACTGAATTCAGACAGGATACAATAGTAGTAAATTAGTAATAAAGGTTGTGACTAGAATGGGTTCGTGTGGCACATGGACTCAGATTGCTTCTAGATTCTCTCTTCCTCCGAACACAAAGGGGTCCCCATCACATTTAATGAATTCTATTAATAAATTTGTGGCTCTTCTGATCCTACGCTGCTAAGTAAGAATTTCTGCATCAAACAACACTTTAGAAAAAAAAAAATGAACTACATGTCGCGGCGAAACACTGCACACGTCAAATTTATTAACTGAATTTATAGAAATTTCAGAAAACCTCAAATATAACTACTATACATGCTGCTTCAAACTAGAGAAACAATCCTTTAGCTCAGTTCTGAGACATATAGGGTTTCAAGTGAGTGCCATTCACCCATCATGGCTGCAACATACCATCCACTTGTACAAATCTGACTTGTCAAAAAGGTTGGATCTCCACAACTATAAATGGTCCCAACCAATGCATGTGCAACTTTCCTGGATGCTTATGGTACGAACTTTCATAGAGTAGGACCTTGTCTCCTTGCGCAAATACTTTAGTCTTAATGTGTCTGTCATGCCAAGCTTTTTGCCTTTCTTTCTCAACTGATTGATGGAAGTATGTTAAAAACCTGGTCTCTTCAAGTTCTTGTAACTCCATGAGCCTCTGCACAAATGATTCTTCCTCCAAAATGTGTGTGATCTATGCAATGTACAAACTTGGAGTAATAAATTTTGCAGGCACCATAGCCTCTTTACCATAAATTAGATGAAATGGAGTGTACTTGTGGAATTTCTTTGTGGTTATCCTGTAAGACCATAGTATTGTTAGAACTCTTCCATCCCAATCTTCCCTATTTGCACAACAAACCTTCATTAACCCTCTCTCTATAATCTTGTTAAACGCCTCTACTATTCCATTAGCTTGCGGGTGATAGGGGCTACTTTTATGATGTTGGATCAAGAACTCTTTTGTAATATTTTCTATGGTACTACTGATAAAATGAGCTCCCTGACCACTAGTCAAACTCCTAGGACATCCAAATCGAGTGATAACATTTTCAAATATTAACCTAGCAGCAGTATCGGTCGAAAAATCCTAAACAACAGCTACCTCAGCCCAACATGTAAGGTAGTCAATTGCGACAATAATGTACCTAGCCTTTGAATGCTTAGCTATGGGGTTGATCGACCCAATGAAATCAACTTCCCACTTCTCAAATGCTTGTAAATATCGAATTGGTTGAAGCGTTAATTCAACTCATCGTGATGGCTTACCCACTCTTTGTCAAACATTGCATGATCTAGCATATGCCTTTGCATCCTTGAAGAGTGTGGCCGACCATAGTCTAGCTTGGATGACTTTCTACGTAGTGGCCTTTCCTCCCACATGACCTCCTGCATTACCATCCATTGTTGATCTTTCTTCTCCTATCAAAATAAAACCTAGCGATCCTAGTTGTGACCTACCAGGGGATCCCAATATTCTCCCTATACTCGCACTTCCCGGTTGTGAATGAATAACTAGTTGTACGGGAACATAATTATCATAATAAGGTAGTATCGAATTTACCACTTGTATAGAAGACACTTTGGGTATGGGTGATTCGGGGCTGGTGCCACCGGCTTCTAGGAGAGTTTCTTTGATCTAGGGGGTCTTTTTCTCTTCCTTTGGAGCAGTCTCTTTAGTCAGATTCCCGATATTTCATGGCATCAGGATTGAATCTTCTCTTTCCTCTTCAATATCCATGTCAACTTCCTTCTCCCTTGCTTCTACACCTTCTCCTTCTTGTCCACCCTCCTGGGGACTTATTTCTCTTTGCGCTTCTCTCTCACTTAATCTTTGACTAGCCAGTCTTTCCTATCTTCTCATATTCCCCAACTCTTCCATCTATCCTTCCTCTACTTTTCTTGGTCTGACATCTTTCCGCAACTTATTGGATTGTTTTGTTTTTTTCTTTATCTTACCGTGCCACCACTTTTCAACTATCGTTTCTCTTTTCAAGTCTCCCTCATCTCTTGAGTCCATTTCTTGTTGTTTCCCCCCATTTATAAAAGAAACCTCTCCCCTCTTTTAGGCCATGACTCCACCCCAAAATTTCCCTACCCTAAGTGAGGGTGTTGATGCTACCATCTTAGTTGGGGACACATTCATCATCCCCTCTTCCATCAAGAAAACCTTAATCCACAGGGGGATTTCTCTCAACTTCCCCTTGAGTCTTTCTTGAAATTCTCTTCTTCTCATGAAACATATCGATGATTCTTAGCTGCAAACTCAATAATGTATCCTTCTAATGTAACATTAATCCAGAAATCAATCTCTTGCATGAATGGACGATCCAACCGTTGAAGTGATGAAATATTTTATGTATCCCAAGTACAGGTCCTCTTGACTCATTCTTGGAATTTTGGAGCTTCTTGGAGCCTATATATCTAGTGGAAAAGTTCTTTCGGGAACTTAACCCATAATATCTTGTACTGGTCGCTCGATATTTCTAAGTAAAAGACTACCTCCCATGTATATTTCACATATTTTCCTCTTCGTTGCGCATCTTTCCATATCAAGGCATCACAATTTCTCTCCCACCATTGGTGAATATTAGACCTATGAATCTGCGGAAGCATTCTCCCTACAAGTTCCCTTTTAATGTAGGTCCCGGCAAAAGAACCATTTTGTTTGCGTGCAGTTGATCAGACCAAGGTCCTTATTAGGTTACCAAAAAAAGGTACCATGTAGTCTAGAGCACTAGCATTTGCATCTCCTTCGAAGAGAATAAGTCTCACCCGAAGTGCAAACAAAACATGAGGATAGGGAAGGGCAAGGAGAAAACTTGGGAGGGTTCCTAGAACCTTCAAGACTCACCATGATCTTGCACAAAATAGACTAATTACAAATTAGATATGAACTCATGCATGTAAGAACTGAAGATACTTAAGTCACGAAAATCATTCATAGACAGAGACATCATATTGAGATTATCAAATGTAAAGAATTACTATACAGATAAAATGCATAATCATAAGAACGGTATGACATATTATATTTCAAAATTTCAAGTCCTTCTTCATCTATTATCTTCAGAACTCATCGAATACAATCTCAAAGATAGAACTTGGTACTTTATTACAAAATCCGAACTCTGGACTCATGTCACAGAGCTCTATTTACCCATAACCAAATACAGATTACATGTACAACATCTGCTTAACAACAACAAAACTCAACATATCAAGAAAAAGAACCTAGAGCTGAGAGAGAGAACCCGAGAACCCTTTTACAATTGTATACATCCTATATATCTAATTTTATTGGGATCTTTTGGATTTGGGCTCGCATGCTTTCTTGTTTTGTTGTAACTTATTTTTCCTCGTTGGTGTTCCATTGTCCTTTTCCACAACCAATTTCTATTACTTTTCCTTGCTCCACTGCCTAGCTTCTTTTGTAGTTTGCACAAATCGTGCTAAACCAAAATTGGGTCTTTAGTCCTTCTTGCGTAGATTCAAATCCAAAAATGAATGTCCCAACATGCTCTTCCTCTGAAGTGCACCATCCAATGACACTTGTCTGTCCTGGATCAACGGTCACAACCGACTTCGCTTACTCAGGTTTCACGAGTCTTTGGATACTCCTCATTCTTCTTTCCTCTGAAGGGATCTTCCTCTGAATCTTGTGGATCTCTTCCATGTGTCCTCCTTGGATCCAATGGTCCAAATCTCTTTGTCCTTCGCGACTTCGTGAAAAATTGACTTTTGCTCTACGTAAGACTCTTAGAGCTCTACCTTCCAAACTCTCCAATCTCTTTCCATGTATCCCTGTTGTAACCAATGGATGAGATCTCTTTGCGGCTTGAGAACTTCGAGAATCCCCACTCCTCAAACACTCCAGATCCTTTGATTCACGAATTTTCAAAGGAACTCATGGGTAGCTACAATGAAACTCTCCCGGATCTAATGGTATGGAACAATCCCGCTCCCTCCTGAACGAATATTTCTTGTTGATTCACACAATATTCAAGGGCTCCTCCCTATTGAAGGATTCTTGCCCGCTATCTCTTCTGAGATTGTTTCTCTTTCAAACTTTCACTCCTTAGAGTGTTTCTTTGACACTTATTTGAATTTGATCCTGTGCACACCTTGCAACAGGTCTTCTTACACAACTTGATTGCTCCTCCTGAACAATGTGATATTGAGTGTGTTTCTTCCTACACACAATCCTTATGAGGTTCCTTTGCACTCTTTTAAAATAAATTAAGTTACTCCTCCTGATATTTTTAGTTGAAAGACTTTGTCAACACACTCCTTCTGGACAATAAGAACACCTTTCTTACAAATATTAATGTTATCCCTTCTAAGCTTCAAAGTCAAAATACTCTGCCAATGCACACCTTGCAGATGATATGCACTCCTTGCATAATCTCGTGAAGAGAAACAATTGAGACTTATCTAATGTATTACAGATTCATACATTCAACCATGTAAATTCATTCCTAAACATAAGAACAAGAAAGTAACAAAGAATTGCAAATAAACAAAAAGCCTACCATTCATTATTTCAGATAGACACAACAATAGAAACACTAGTCATTTGGAACAATGCTCCTTTGTTATATTCATTCAACTGAAAATATACATGTCTCCATACCCTCTAATAATATTCAACAACTCCTAAAACATATACAACGACAACAACTACAATAATAGCTTCAACAACGTTCAACTAAAATTCAGTAGTCGCTTCTGGGAAATAATACACACATTTATACAAGAGGGCTCATAGATTTTTTCCCGCCGACTTCCTTAGTGTTATCCTATAGAATTAAAATCTATAAACTAATAGTGCTTTATTAAAATAATTGTTCGAGGAAGACAGATAAGAGAAAGCACTTCAAATCTGTAATGCAATCTACTACATTAAAGAAAAATACATTCCCCATCGATCTCACGCGATCGTCCATGTCTAAAACATTTAAGATGTTCTTAAATTACAATCTTTTCAGAATATTTGTGTGATATGCTTTCTTAAATTCAAAATTATCACTTCAAAATACGTGCTAGTGTGCTAAGATGTCCTCCACTCACGCTTTGTTGGCGATGCTCCTGCATCAACATAGAATAGTATCTAGAGTCAAGATACCACTAATCTAACTAGAAGAAGACTCTTATTCCAACTCTAACTAATATCTTGTTAGGAGACACTCATTAAATGAGAATCTGGGGAACAAACAAACACCTAAGAGAGAAAATAGGAACACATTGGGGAATGTGAGGGAAATTGACTTTTTAAATAAAACAAAATTGGTATTTACTTGTGCAACTTGGGGAGAGTGTGACAAGTGTGTGGGTGAATAATCCTAATTAAATTAATTAAAAGTTAATTAATTGTGCATGTGGACATGTGTCAATGAGAAAATTTCTATAAAAACAAATGGTGTAGAAGGGAAAAGGGATCTTTGATTCTTGGTAAGGTTATGATGCAAAAGTTGTTTTGACTGTGTTTTACTTGTGAGAGTAGGGATAGCAAGCTTGTAGAGAGAGTGGAATCTCTACCTTGTGAGGCAAGCCTTGGAGATATTGTTGTTGGTTTCTTGTGTGTGGCCCCTTTGTGGCTTAGGGGGCTAAGGGGGGAGAAGAGTACCCCTGGCATTGGTTGGGAGGTACCGGTGAAGTCCTTTGATTAGTAAGCGAAGAAGTGAAGTGCACAAGTTTTTCCAGTTGGAGATCTTCATCAACTGTCGATGAATCCTTGGTGGAAGTATTTAAAATTATTTATTTTCTTATGTTTCAATATGTTTTATTCATCAATGTAGTTGTAACTATGATAGATCGAGTGTGTAATTGAATAATTATTTAGGTCTCTAAAGGTACAATCTAATTATATGTAATATGTTGTGAGCACTCTCAATTTGTAGTAATACAATTATGTCGATCTAAATTTTACACATTTTATTATTGGTTGTAATTACATGTCCAATATATATTGTTCAACTCTTTGTTTAATAGCCTATTTAAATAAATTGTTAAGAAACATATGTGAGTTGATTCGGAAGGGTTTTATAAAAATAAATCTATTAGTTATGTAGTGTCACTCTGTTCTGAACAGTTATTGATTTAGATTGATTGGTTCAAATAACTCTATGTAGTTTTTGAAAAGTTGACTATAATAGAATGATTTCCCTCTACATCAATGCAATGAAATAAATCGAAATTATCATGTATAATTTATTAATCGTTGAGATCTTCAAGTAGTTGAGGCACATGTGCATGAATACAGAGTGGTAGAAAATATTTTGACCTTATCTTTCTGTTATCACCTGCTAATTTGTATTAATTTTTCCCAAAGCGTCTTGTCCTTATGTTATTTTTCCACTCAGACTTTCAAAAATTTTCACCATCTCCGTCAAGCTCCCATAACCTAAATCCTTCACTCAACTGATCATCCAAAATAGTCATGTAACTCATGAGTCAAAAATTGGTAAATATCCCAAGCCTATACCTAGCCGTAATTCCTATCTAAATCCCTTAGTTCCATAACTTCATTCATTTTTACCGTTATTTTCATATTCCTGTTGAAAATAAAAAATATGCCTTTTATTAAGCACCCTTATCCCATCCACAAAATCATGTGTTAAGCCTCATATGCCCAAAGTCCTTCGAAAATAGAAAAAAGGGGTTTTTTATTATTAATATAAATATTTTTATACTTATATTAATATTTAATCCAATATTTAATTTATGAAATCACGTCAAATCATCGGCACGAATCTCAATTTATAATATGGAAAAGTCAAAGGTTGGATGGAGGGCACACATACATATTGAGGATTAAATTAACGAGGAGGTTAATTATGTGAAGGCGGACCGGGGAAAACTACCGTGGTTTATTTGGTGGACACATGTTTTTACGTGGATCACATCAGAGGTAAAAGAAGTTTGGATTAAACCACTTTTAGCCCAAGCCCGATATAATAAATGCAAACATTTATCATATGTTTTATGTGCGGATAAATGAGATTCCTTCTCATGGTGAAAAATGTTTTACAGAGGTAAGATTTAAATTTTACAAATCAAGGAGACTAATGTTTATTTCCATGGAAAATAATTAAATGGAAGATGCACATGAATGGAAAATTGGATAATATTTCTCCAAAGGTTTTACAGAAGTAAAAGAAGAAGATAAAATGTATTTTTCCAAAGACGGTAAATTGGAAAAACATTACGTCCCCGAGGTGTAGGACAGTCGGTGACAGAGTGTGTTGTTAAGCCACTCCGTGATGTTAAAGTCACCGGTTCGAAACCTGCGGGGACAACTAATCCAACCATGTTAAGGGTTGGTGTGGCTCAGGCCGGGTGTGATCCCCGAGTGATTTTGACGGATTAGATGCCCCTGAGTCGCGGTTTCTCAAGCCACAGGTTAATCGCAGGTCCTGCACAAATTAACAAACAAAAAAAAAATTGGAAAAACATTACACAATAAATGTTTTTCCACAGTGAAACGGTAAATTGGAAAAACATTACATAGTAAATGTTTTTCACAGGGAAATGGTAAAAGTAAATGTTTTTACAATGAAATGGTGAATTGGGCAAACAAGACATGGTCTTAAAAACCACCAGCATGATATAAATTATGGAAATTTAATTCTACATGATAGAAAAATATTTGGGAGTTATTTTTATTTCAAATATATTATTCTCAAATGTTTAATGAGAATATGGATAAATGAAATTATATTTGAAATATTATGAGTGAAATTTCAAAGAGAACGTGGCAGAGGAAGGAGCTGGAGTGTCAGAGGAATCTGTAGGGATCATGAAACGTTTTTCTGAAAACTGTCATTTGTAATCACTGTAGAAGTTGAAACGTTTCATTTCAGTTATTGCAACCAGTTGTACATTGAAGTAACTCGAATTGTATAAGTGTTAGAGGTTCTAAGTGTATTAAGAGAGGGAAGAAGTGTAAGAGAACCTTTTTGGTTGTATCAAACTTTATTTGGAAATTTTCTGAATCTGAATTGAATACAAATGCAAAAGATTTTGAAGTCTCTATGAAAAGATTCTAATGGGTGGTGATATGAGCTTTGTTTCCTTTCATCATATGTATTTCTTGTAGCCTGTCATTTCATTTAAATTTTCTTCTGTTTAAATTGGAGAGATTAAAGGCCCATAATTCATCCTGTGACGCTCTTGGTCTAAGAAATTTAAACTATGTGATTGTCTTCTTAACTTATTCAGAATTTATTTCAGAAATGCTCTGATGCAGTTATTTGTCTTCCTTATCTTCCTACACATATTTTTATTTCAAGAATAACTCAGATTCATCACCTTATTTAGCCTTTGTCCTCTAGAGAGTTCTATCAGTCTATGCATTGTCTTCGTTCACCTTCAGAATTTTGACTCCATACCCCATAGTGTTCCCCTCTTCTTCGCCAACAACTCTATTAAAAATATCCCAAACAAATCAAATCTAGCAGCCGGTTTCCATAGATATATCAAGTCATGAGAGATCCCTCTCTGATTTGGGCAGGCTAGTGCCTCAGCTCTAAATCTGGTTGAAACAGTTACCTCCGTCATTTGTCTATTCAACCGGACATAATTTACAGAGTGATAACATTTTGGCACCATTGTTGGGGATGAAATTGAAAATTTTTCCCTGGGAAGAATGACATGGTTGAGTTCTAAGGTCTGAGAGCAGAAGACACTTAGGCACATATTAATTGTATTCCTACTCCGACGACTCCACACATCAAAAAATCAGTTTGAAGGTGATTCCACTGGTAGAAGAATCCATAAATGTGAACTTTCACTGGCAACTCCACTCTCAATGCAGAATCCATCTTCCAAAACATCATTGGTGACTCCACTGCCCGAAGATTATGTCAATATATTCAAGGTATGCTCCAATGAATCACTCTCATATTCTTAGCTTTCCAAATCGTATTCCTCAGATAAATTGGAAAAAATATTTTCCTAAATTCGAAGATGGGAAAGGAAATGATGTTGCCTTGCACTTGATTAGATTTCACATGCACATATGTAAGTTGGGGGTTGAATTTCATGAGGATTGTTTGATGAAAATGTTTATGGCTACTTTAGAGGGGAGAGAAAGATTATGGTATGAAGGTTTAAAACCAGGTAGCTTATACTCTTCTAAAGATTTCCATATAACATTCTTTAAGCATTATGGAGAATCTAATTCTTCATCCTTGGTGTTTGAAGATTGTTGTGAATTTTGTGACCATTTCATTAAGTACCTTGAAAATGTTTTTGGAAATGAAGAGTGTATGAATGATGAAATCATAGAAGCCCTTTATGAATATTCAGCCCAACAACAAATAGTATCCCCTCCTTTGGTTGAAGGTGAATCTGATCAAGAAATTGTTGTTGAAAGTCATTTTCCTTCCCCTGAACTTGATGAAGATATTCAGCAATATTTTCAGCAAGACAAAGTGTTTCAAGGTTGTCTTTCACCCCCTATGAATGATATGGTTGTTCAAATTCTAAGTGGCCTAGACATGGATGAGGATTCTGAAAATGCATCTATGGAAACTTCCAACAATGAACAAACAAATGACATAGGGCTTCAGGAAAGAAACAAAACAACATATGCCATTTTTCAATCAGAAATACATAAATATAATGAAGAGGCAGTGGTTTTATTTGATTCATTTGAAAATCATGGTTTGAAAATGCATCCATGGGAACTCTAAACTGTGAAATAGTGCATGTTGTTAGCTTTTCACATTTGCAAGAAGATTATGAGTAGGAACTAATTTCTATTAATTCATTTGAAATTCAAAATGACAGTCCTCAAGCAAATTTCCAGAAGTTTAATGAAACCAAATCAGAATTGTTTGATGAACAAGAGGATGCACATAATATGGCTTTCATATTTGAAGATGTTCAAGAATGTATGAATTTTTTTGTTGAGATGCATGGAGAAGTAGACAAACCTATTTCTGCAATTTCATTAGAAAATATTCTCAGAACTGAAGAAATAGAGCAAGAACAACAAACACTTATGAAATAGGTTTGTCTTTCTTTTTTTGCTCATCAAGAAGAAATACTTTTTCATGTTTTTCAAGATCATGTAGCCATCTTATTACAGTCTTCAGTGAAGGAGGAGTTTTTTTTATTCATAAGTTCAAGTTTTGGATTCAAATTTTGTTTTCAGCTGCCATTATTTACATTTGTCTACCTGCTTAAGACAGATGTGAGCAGAGAAACATCGGGAAGCCAATTTCTTGATTGGTTGCATTGGCACTTCAGTATCACTTGATTGAGTATTCATTTCATCATTTTTAGAGTAGATAGGAGTGTGAAAATAAGCTTGTTGGTCAAGCATTTTTTATTTTGGATTTCCAGTAGTGTGTAAGTTAGATTTGAGCAGTGTGCAGAGTTTGGTTTTCAGCAGACACTAGCGATAGGTCGGAGAAGGGTACACAGACATGTTTTGGGAGAAGCCTAATGGATCAGGCACATGGTCTACTATTCTTTGCTACCTCACATGGAGGATAGCATCCCCAATAGGAGCCTATGTTATCACCTACTAATTTGTATTAATGTTTCCCAAAGCATCTTGTCCTTATGGTATTTTTCCACTCAAACTTTCAAAAAATTTCACCAGCTCTGTCAAACTCCCATAACCTAAATCCTTCACTCAACTGATCATCCAAAATAATCATGTACTCCATGAGTAAAAAATTGGCAAATATCCCAAGCCTATACCTAGCCTTAATTCCTATCTAAATCCTTTAGTTCCATAACTTCATTCATTTTTACCATTATTTTCATATTCCCATTGAAAATAAAAAATATGCCTATTATTAAGAACCCTTATACCATCCACAAAATCATGTGTTAAGCCACATATGCCCAAAGTCTTTCGAAAATAGAAAAAAGGGTTTTTTTTATTATTAATATAAATATTTTTATATTTATATTAATATTTAATCAAATATTTAATTTATGAAATCACGTCAAATCATGGGCATGAATCTCAATTCATAATATGGAAAATTCAAAGGTTGGATGGAGGGAATACATACATATCAGGGATTAAAGTAACAAGGAGGTTAATTATGTGAAGGTGGACTGGGGAAAACTACTGTGGTTTATTTGGTGGACACATGTTTTTAAGTGGAGCACATCGGAGGTAAAAGCAGTTTGGATTAAACCACTTTTAGCCCAAGCCCGATATAATAAATGCAAACATTTATCATATGTTTTATGTGCGGATAAATGAGATTCCTTCTCACGGTGAAAATGGTTTTACGGAGGTAAGATTTAAATTTTACAAATCAAGGAGACTAATGTTTATTTCCATGGAAAATAATTAAATGGAAGATGAACGTGAACGGAAACTTGGATAATTTTTATCCAAAGGTTTTACAGAAGTAAAATAAGAAGATAAAAGGTATTTTTCCAAAGACGGTAAATTGGAAAAACATTACACAGTAAATGTTTTTCCACACTGAAACGGTAAATTGGAAAAACATTACACAGTAAATGTTTTTCCACACTGAAACGGTAAATTGGAAAAACATTACACAGTAAATGTTTTTCACAGGGAAATGGTAAAATTAAATGTTTTTATAATGAAATGGTGAATTGGGCAAACAAGACATGCTCTTAAAAACCATGGGCATGAATTAAATTATGGAAATTTAATTCTACAGGATAGAAAAATATTTGGGAATTATTTTTATTTCAAATATATTATTCTCAAATGTTTAATGAGAATATGGATAAATGCAATTATATTTGAAATATTATGAGTGAAATTTCAAAGAGAACGTGGTAGAGGAAGGAGTTGGAGTGTCAGAGGAATCTACAAGGATCATGAAACGGTTTTTCTGAAAACTGTCATTTGTAATCATTGTAGAAGCTGAAACATTTCATTTCAGTTATTGTAACTGGTTGCACACTGAAGGAAATCGAATTGTATAAGTGTTAGAGGTTCTGAGTGTATTAAGAGAGGGCATAAGTGTAAGAGCACCTTTTTGGTTGTATCAAACTTTATTTGTAAATTTTTTGAATCTGAATTGAATACACATGTAGAAGATTTTGAAGTCTCTATGAAAAGATTCTAACGAGTGGTGATATGAGCTTTGTTTCCTTTCATTGTATGTATTTCCTGTAGCATGTCATTTCATTTAAATTTTCTTCTATTTAAATTGGAGAGTTTAAAGGCCCAGAATGCATCCTGTGACACTCTTGGTCTAAGCAATTTAAACTATGTGATTGTCTTCTTAACTTATTCAGAATTCATTTCAGCAATGCTCTGAAGCAATTATTTGTCTTCTTTATCTTCATGCACATCTTTTTATTTCAAGAATAACTCAGATTCATCTCCTTATTTAGCCTTTGTCCTCTGGAGAGTTCTATCAGTCTATGCATTGTCTTCGTTCACTTTCATAATTTTGACTCCATAACCCATAGTGTTCCCCTCTTCTTCGCCAACAACTCTATTAAAAATCTCCCAAACAAATCAAATCTAGCCACCAGTTTCCATAGATATATCAAGTGACATGAGAGAGCCCTCTCCGAGTTGGGTAGGCTAGTGCCTTAGCTCTAAAGATGGTTGAAACAGTTACCTCTATCGTTTGTTTATTCAACTGGAAAGAATATACAGAGTGCTAACACTTTCATCCTAAAAAAAAGAACTATCTCCTCCTCTGAGAAATAATATATCTGATCATTGCTAACATTTTTGTATACAAATCGATGTTTATGTAATTCATATGTACTGAAATTGATGTGTCCCTTAAATTATATAAATGCGGATATTGTGATCTATTATGTATAGACTCTAAGCTTTAACGATACTAGACGCATGCCCACTCATTACATTTTACCAATTTATTTTAATTGTCAAGTTTCACATTGGATAGTTCCCACTACATTTACACCTTTTCAATTCCTAAAATTATTACTTGCACATAAATTTTACACTCTAAATATCTTAACAAGTTGATTGAACTAAAGCTAGTATGTTTACACTTTGGGACGTAATATATATATCTCATTGTTCCTGAATGGAACAAAATAGTACAAGGAGTCTTATTGGAAATCAATTAAGATTAAAATGTGGAAATGATTTAAACTAGCACAGCCGCTAACTCGCAGCTGGTGAACGCCAAAATAGTTATGCTCGATTAAAAAAATCTCGCATTAAAAAACCCAGCCAGATAATGAAAGAGTTACGAATGATAAAAAAACCCAGCCAAATAATGAAACTCTAACTGAGCCATATAATGAAACTCTGAAGAATTCCAAAAGTTAATCATTTAAACGTAGCAATCATATGATGTTACAGTAATTTATTAATATGATTAGGTAAATGTTAAAAAGTAAACAGGTTAACAGATGCATTTATAAATGCAAAGAAGTTATCAACAATAAATCTGATCCATTGATTTAGGAGGACGACTAAGAATATACCAACATCTTCAATGCATAACCATCAGATTAGAATTTAAGATTAAAAGATCATTAATTGTGCCCATCTCCAATAGGTATACGCCTTTCGGCGTAATAAATGAAATATTAAATTATGTCATCAACCACTAATTAATTTCAGTTGATATTAATGATTTTTAAATATTTACATAATGTTATTTATTACTGATTTTGTCGATGTTAGTAGAAAGAGATAAAAAAATATTTATAACTATATCCTAAGTTATAGTTTTAAATTTTATTATTTACTTCCATGTTCTAAAAGAAAAGTGAATCATAATCATATATTTGTTCATAATTGTTTCTTGCGCCTTAAATGAAATTAAAGTAATTCATATGTTATGTAATTCTAACAGTGATGTCGCTAATACTCGCCTTTACTCATTTTAAAAAGAATGAACTTAGGCATTTATTATTGTTATATATCTAGATCTTATTATGTTGAGTATATTTTAAAAATGACATTGTTATATTCTTCTAACTTATTAAAATTCGATATTACAAGTGGGTTGTTATAGGTTACGAAGTCCTTACTCTAGGCTCTCATTATTTTATAAAAACTAAGTTTACATATTAATATTGAAGTTCATCACATTCTTGATAAATAACAATAGATGGCTAATTCCTTATCTTGTTTACTCTATGATTGGTTAGATAAAGTGGTGTTATTACATATGTTCTTATTTTAGATGTGTTTAATTCTTAAATGAATGCTTAATTCATAATAGACTAATGTGTGCTTAAAGAATTTATGATGACTATTGTTGTTAATTAATCACAAAAAATTGAATAGGATGATGGTTAAGGGAACTAGATATATCCTTGCTCCTCAGAACAATCGTCAGTCCTGAGACTTTAAATGGTCAAAATAAATCGGACAAATCATGGACTTGAGCATTGATTATGTTTCTTGGAGGTCTTAACCTTGTAGGATAGGTTGGGCGGGTAGATATTCTTTGTTATATTTATGTGATATGGTTGATGTCTAAATTTGTGACATGGTATTCGGTTTATTGTTGTGTAGTGATGAAATGAGAATTGAAAGTGTAATTATTATGTATGTCGTTACCGCATATCACTTGTCCTAACAATTGTTTAAAAAAAAAAAATATCTACTATACTCAATTAATTGATGTCATAATGGAGGGGACGTTACAACACTTGTCACACTCTCCCCAAGTTATACAAGTAATTACCATTTTTGTTTTATTTAAAAATCCAATTTCCCTCACATTCCCCAATGTGTTCCTATTTTATCTCTTAGTTGTCGCTTTGTTCCCCAAATTCTCATTTAATGAGTATATCCTAACTAGATCTTGATTAGAGTTGGATTAGGAGTCTTCTTCTAGTTAGACTAGTGGTAGGATGACTCAAGATTCTATTCCGCGTATACTCCTATTCTTTCATATTATTAATTTCTTCTATTTTTAAAATCCATTTTATCAATTTCATGCACACATGTGCATTTTATCCAACCTTTAAATTGTATTCCCCTTTTTCCTAGAGTTTGATTATATTCTCAAATCTTTTAACTTGTGTCATAATTCATTTAATCCTTTATTTAAATTTAGACTTAGACTTAGTCTTAGAATTAGGCTTAGCATTTTTTTGGCTTTAATTAAAATTTACCATTTAATTAATTATTTAATTCTAAAAAGGTTTAATCATTTCAATGTTTTCTAGGCCACAGATTTATTGACTCAAGTTTTAATTACGTGATGTGCCCTTCAAGACACACCTCCATGCTCCAAGGGTTCCACTCGCCTTAGACTGGTTTTGGAAGTTTTTGTGACCCTTTGGAGTCAACACTCCATTCGTTCGACATTTTGAGAGACTAAGGGATTATAAGGAATAAGGAATACACCTTATTGCACCCCCCTTAGAAATCTTCATGAGCGATCATCTCAGTCTTCCCTCATGACATTGTGGACGTCTCGAACTAGGTAATCATTAACCTACATTTCAGGTCACAACATGAGTGCTAGTAGGCTGTGACAGGGACGTTGTCACACCTCTCCCTCAATGTCTAGTTCATGTGCATGACCCCTTTACTCCTTATATGATTCTTATCAACAAACATTGTTAAGCCTACATCCACTGACAAACAATGTGAATAATTTATATACATAAATCATACTGAAACCAATCATATATCACATGTGTGTAAAATGAAATAATCAAACAAATACAATCCATTCCTTTACTCAATTCAGAGTCCAAGGAAGTCCATTGATTCCATCAACATCCATAAGCTATCATGATTCCTACACAATCAGGAAAACTTGTCAATAGTATTTTTCAATATATATACATCAAAATAACCATAAGTCACAAGACATCATCATCATATATAACCCATAATCGACACAAAATCGTAATATATCATAACTGGATCACTTGCACGCAAGTGTCCTCAAAGAATATGTCAATAAAAGTGTGCTCAGTAGAATGATATGTTACATACACCCCCTCTTGTTTTAAACTTCGTCCTGAAGTTTGTGTAGTCTATAAATGAAAGTAAATAATGTATCTAACATAGATCTACATATCTAATCTATCAAACAAGTATGGAAGCTATTGATGCATCTCGTATGCATCCTCCCAGGTAGTCGAGTGTGGACTATAGTTGTTCCACTGAACCTTGACCTAATAGACTATTCGACACCATAACTATCAAATGTGATCATCCAGAATGTGGATCGACAACACCATGAGAACACCCTCATCCGACACCTATAAAAAACTCATGTCAATCACATGTGACGGATCAGAAACATAATGTCGTAAAATAGATATGTGAAAAACATCATGCACACACCTCAAATAACTAGTCGATAAGACATGGTTCCTTTCTTTTCCACAACCTCAATAGGTCCCACAAACCTAGAAGAGAGTTTAACACCCTTTCCAAAATCGATTGAACTCTTTTGCGGCTTTACCAATAAGAAAATGTTGTCCCCAACTTCATAACTGTGGTCAACTCGATGCGCATCAACATAAATCTTATGTTGAACCTACTCTTATTTAATCCTTTGTCTTATAGATTGCATATATTCTTCCATTTATTGGATCACTTCCGGTCCTACTAAGACCCTATTCTCAATTCGATCCCAAATCAACGACGTCTGACATGGTGTCCCGTAAAGAAACTCAAATGGTGCCATGTTAATCGTACTCTGGTAATTGTTTTTGTATGCAGACTCTACCAATTTCAAGAAGTCTTCCCAACGTTTATGTTGGTCCATTACATACATACACAACATATCCTCAAAAATCTATTTCATTCTCTATGTTTGTCCGTCTGTCTCAGGATGATATGTCGTACTAAAATTCAACTATGTTCCTAAGGATTCTTGGAAACTAGTACAAAACTGTCCCGTAAATACCGATCCTCAATTGAATATGGTTCTTCTTGGTACACCGTG
The DNA here is from genome assembly GCA_000966675.3 of Picea glauca. Taxonomy (NCBI): domain Eukaryota; kingdom Viridiplantae; phylum Streptophyta; class Pinopsida; order Pinales; family Pinaceae; genus Picea; species Picea glauca. Next base: position 961,067 of record JZKD02S2348534.1, on the reverse strand, counting down.
TAATCTCACAATATCGTTGAAAAATAATATATCTATGTTTTCTGCCTGATACGCCTTATGTATTGGAATAAAATGTGCACTCTTCGTCAGAATGTCAACTACCACAAAAATTGAATTGTGACTCCTTGATGATAGTGGCAATCCAACGATAAAATCCATCAAAATTTCCTCCCATTTCGATTCAGGGATACTATGTGTTTGTAACAGTCCTTCTATATGTCTATGTTCATCCTTCACTTGTTGACATTCTAGACATCTCGCCACATAACTAACTATGTCTGCTTCCATTCCTTTCCATAAGAATAAAGGCTTAAGGTGTTCCTTCATCTTTGTGACTCCTGGATGAGCCATGTACACTGTTTGATGAGATTAATTTAAAATCAAACTTATTGATTAGTCGTTAGGAAGTACGTAAATTATGTTGTTATATCTTAACAATCCTTCATTTTCCAATGAGTATCCTTCAAACTTCGGCACCATCATGGTATTTTTTCCAATATTATCCTTAAATTATTTGTACCAGTCATCGTCTATCTATAAATTTAGAATATTTTCCTGAAGATTCATCTTAGGACATATTATCGAGAATATGTGTGCTCTCTGACTCAACACATCTGCCACTATGTTCACCTTTTCTTTAATGTAAGTAATCTCAAGATCGTATTCGCTAAATAATTCTTAACAATGCCTCTATCATGTGTTCAAGTCACTCTGAGTAAATATATTCTACAATCCACACTGATCTATCTATAATTCAATTTTATTTCCAATCAGACAATGTCTCCATACTCTCAAGGCATATACTATTTCTAATAACTCCAAGTCGTGCATTGCATAATTTTCCTCATGTTTTCTCAATTTCCTTGAAATGTAAGCGATCAATCGACCATATTGCATCGAAACTCTGCCTAAAACTTCCTTGGATGCATCCATGCATACCAAGAATTATTTGTCCATGTTTGGGACCTTTAGTATCGATGTTTTCGTCAACAACTCTTTGAGCCTTTGAAATTCTTCCACGCATTTCTTAGTCTGTACAAAATTCTTGTTTTTCTTCTACAATTTTATGATTGGATTTACTATCTTCGAAAAACCTTCAATGAACCATCAGTAATATCCTGCTAAACCCATGAAGCTACATAATTCTTGTACATTTGTTGGTGTTGGACATTCAATAATGGCCTCTACTTTCGCTGGTGTTGTGTTGGTTTTTCTACATGGGTGAGAAAAAACACAACACTTACTTGCCTAGTTAAGTCAGCTAAACAAGACTGAGGTTTATGTGTATTAAATAACCAAATACACATGAAACAATAAAATACAAATAAAAACAAAAGAAAATAGATGTTAGAGAATCTTGCAAGAACTAGAACCATGCAAAACAAAAGATGACAATCATATATCTACCAATGGATCAATATATTGATAGGCTAACATCGTAGAGAAAGGCAAGGACTTATGAATCCCCTCTTCCTCCTTGGGAGGGCTCTTGATTTCCCTAATACAAATTTCTTCTCTTCATGCAATGGAAAGTAACAATGGTGAATAGATACAATGCCAATCCTCTCAAGAGGTGAGTGGAATGGCCCTTGCTATAGTGCTTGAATGATTCAAAGAGAAAAGAGGATTCTCCAAGAATAATTCTTGCAGCATAACAATACCTTAAAGTTCTTATTTTTCTAGCACACCCATGGAACATATTTATAGTGTCCATTCATGGCAAGATACAATTGGTTCATAGTGTGAACAAGGGTCCTTTTAGGGCACTTCCTAGCCCTTGACCAACCTCTAAGCTAGATTTCACTTAGATATGAGTGTCAAATCATGTTCTGGGTCAGAATGGAAGTGGTTGAGAGGCTGACAAGATTCATAAATGCGTCTTTCATGAGAAGTGTGTGACTTTTCTTGTAGACAGTCACACATTCTGCACACAGTGCACACTTAGGGCTTTGTTATCCTATGCATGTTGTGCACATTGTGCATGATTCCTTTGGTGAATTTACGCACTTTGATTTTTGAACCAAGTATATAGTTTTTTTCCTTTTTGATGGATTTTGGTGTTGTAGGTGTACTAATTTCTGCCAGAATTGATGTCTTTATTCAACCATTGTGTGCAATGTTGCGGATGATTTTTCAGTGATAACAGATGCCCCTTGATGTGTGAAGTTAGGGACATATGTATAGACTAAATACATCAATTTTTCTTTTGCTGAGAATGCCATGGTAAGGAAGAGTGAAGAGAGGAATTGGAAGAGCGATCCGCTTGAGGGAGAGGGAAAACTATGGGAACCAAACCTTTCTCTAGGAAGAAAAAATAAAATATGTATACAAACGAGGTGGGAATGCCCCATGCTTGTGTCATGAAACCAAAATGTGGGATTATAACTAAATATGTATGATGATGTAGATAGCTACAATGCCCTCGAGGGAGGTTTATAATGGCATATGACAGTTCTGAATGATGAACTTGCTTTGAATCAAGTAATGGAAGACTGTAAGAAGTGTTGATGACTCATAAGCATTTATGGCCTATGAAATTCATAGGTCTTCAGCTAGTATGAAAAAAATGAAATGGTCGCATAGTAAGAGCCACCTTAACATGAGATTTTTTTGAAGTTGAATGTTATGGGGGTCAACAGAATCAGAAAGAAATTATGACTCTCTTTATTCCGTTTGAGACTCCTCATTGAAAAGGTAATGAGAGTCAAGATATTGCCGCCCTTCTGGAAACTGTGTTGAGTTCGACAGGAAGGGAGACACGACGTCAAGAAGAAAAAGGGCTTCTCAAAATCCATTGAGTAATAGGTGATACTAGGTACTGATGGATAACATGGATGAATTCAAGACGCTATGGGACTCAAAACTTCCCTTGGTTGGGGTGTTGAAGGATGATTGGCAGCAACCATAATACTTGATCTAGTGTTAGGGGGACAACTAGACATGGGGTTAAACTGTGTTGGAGGCTAAAAAAGTGGGGAAATTCAGATATTGTGGGTACATGGAGTTGGGATACTCAGGGTTTGTCAATGATGGCGATATGAAAAAAAGGGTGGATGCCCCAACCAAGGGTGACATGGGTTTTTTTTCCAAGTAAAAGAAGGCCATCAGTGATGATGACGAAAAAATCTTCATATGATGGAAACAAAGGCTTTATACAATTACAAAATAAAATAAAGAAAAAATTGGGTTGAGTATACAGATACAGAAATGGGTTCCCCATTGAAATGTGGCTTGGCCTGTTTAGGGCACAAGTTTTTGAAAGAGAATTGGTGGAGGGTGGGGGACCAATGGGTGGGTTTTTGTATTGGGTAAATGAATGGAGGACAATATACAGATGGGAAAACTGATGATGGATGAGATGGAGGGCTAATGGAACTACATGTGTATAGTCAACAAAACCAAGTGTAGGATGCTATGAATCAGGGAGTCCATTAGGAAGGTTAGAAATATGATAAGAAGAAGTATGGGTTTCATTCTTGGAAATGAAAAATACTATCGAGACTTGCAATCCTAGGGAGTGAAATCAGCATGAGTGTCAAGTTTCTAAGGCGAACTATGAATGGGAAAACTCATGTGGGTGAGAGTGCTATGAGTTGATAGCACCAAAATTTGGCAAAGGTAAAGGTACTGCAGATCCATATGTAAGGATCCTAAAGAAAAATGTTAGAGGGTGTGACTGGAATATGCATTTTTTTTATAGAGGGAGTAATTACATGTCAGTTTCAAACATATACCTGAAGGGGATGTAAGCTTACTGAACAAGTACCTGCACAAAAACCAAATAACCGACATGAACAATATATGATGATAAAGAACATATAACATTTATTTGATAAAACTGAAAGTAAGCATGCGTACCTGAATGTGGCGTGATAAAAATGATCCTCTAGGGAAAAGTGCAGATGACAACCCGGGAATGTGAATGTGTAGATGGTGGGATCAGGATCTTGTGGCTGAGAAGGGATTAGAAAACAAAGGTTCTGGACCCTTGTAACAAAGTGTGGAAGTTGGGAAAAATGGGTTACATATGGATGGTGGGCCTACAATGCCACCTCATTTGCACCGACACTATTGTTGATCTGGTGAGAGAGCTGTGAGGTGTTTTGGAGATTACGAGAGTCTGAGTCTACCGATCCAGGAGCAGGGAGAGATAAGTTAGTGGAATTATCATCCTGCATTTTTGTAAGTGGATGGATGTTAGATAAGGGATGTACGGAGGGAGGTATAGGGTTTTTTTAAGCATAGGGACACACTAGTGCAGGAGAAAAAGGAGAATACTCGGGCATGTTTGCACAGGTAAGACTCAATTTCCTATACATTATGTGCGTGTTTTTTCCTAACAGTTGCACATTGATGAATGTGCGCATGTGGTGATAAAATCAACGCATAATGTGTGGTTCTGTCGGAGACAGTTGCACATTCTATGCACAGTGTGTGCCTAGGGATGTGTTAGTTCATGCATGTTGTGCACAGTGTGCGTGCTTCCTTTGGTGAATTTGTGCACTTTGATTTTTGAGCCAAGTATATAGTTTTTTTCTTTTTTGATGGATTTTGGTGTTGTAGGTGTACTAATTTCTGTTGTAATTGATGCCTTTATTCAACCATTGTGTGCAATGTTGCAGACGATTTTTTAGTGATAACAATTGGATCCACAACGATACCTTCACTATATATGATATATCCCAAACAATGAATATTTGATTGTTAAAAAGAACATTTTGATAACTTATTGTACAATTTGTTTTTTGTAAGACACTGTAGAACCAATATCAAGTGTTCATCATGCTCTTATTTCATCTAAGAATAAATAAATATGTCATCAATAAATACTTGAACAAAATTATCCAAGTATTCACAGAACACCCCATTCATCAAACTCATGAATACTCTGGGGGCATTCATCAGTCCAAACGGTAAAAAAAAAACTCATAGTGTATGAATCTCATCTTAAATGTGGTCTTGGGGATATATTACTCCTTAATCCATAATTGATGATATCCCGATCTTAAGTCAATCTTTGAAAACAACATTTCTCATTTCATATGATCAAATAAATCATCTATCCTTGGTAATGGATATTGGTTCTTGATCGTAGATTTTTACAATTGACGGTAGTCAATACAAAGTATCCTTGAACCATCCTTCTTTCTCACAAAAATAATTGGCACACCCCAAAGTAACACACTTGGATGTATAAGTCCCAAGTCCAACAATTCCTTCAATTTCATTTTCAACTCCAATTCATGCGTTGACATCTGTTATGGCATTCTCGCTATCGGTTAAGTTCTAGGTTTCAAGTCTATTGTAAACTACAACTCTCTTTTGGGTAGTAAACCTAAAAAAGGATTTTGGAAATATGTCCACAAACTCTTGTACTACATGAAGGTTTTATAATCCTTTTGCCTTGCCCTTTTTATTTAGCACTAAGATTGCTTAAATCTTGCATCCCTTGCACATACTCTTCTACAACTGTAGGGAAGAAATAAACCTTAAGGATACTCCCTGGTTTCTTCCTACAATTACTCTACTTTGTCCCAAATCATCCATCAAACTTAACCATTTTGTATTCCAGTTAAGTATCGCATCATGCGATTCCAACCAGTCCATGCCTATCACTATGTCATAACATCCTAAGATCGTGACATATAGGTTGGATGTTTTTACAAAATCACCCAATTTAATTCTAAAGTCCGTAACCTTTCCTCCAACCTTATGTTTTGCACCTGATGCCATTTCTATGTATCTAAAATTGTCCTACTCGACTGCATTTACCTTGATTCTCTTTAGCGCTACACTAGAGATAAATCTCTCTGTAGCACCTCGATCTCAAAATACTAAAAAACAAATCAACGATTGTACTTAATGTCTCGAGCAAAGTGGACTGGTGCTCGGCCTGGTGGTTGTTCACCGCTGCATGTATCTGGTGGGCCTTGCCCAAATATCCAACTATAGTGGGTCCTGATGATCCGACCACTTTGGCCTTCTCAATCGGATAATATATATAGTAATGTGGCTCTCCACATGTCCAACATCCATATTTTAGTCTAGTGATTCTCATCCCCAAAGTAGAAACTGTTTGCCGAACAGTATGTGATCCTAGTCTGAGGCTTAAAAGTAAAAAAAATGATCAATCTAAGGTCTGGCATGTATATTAAAAAGAGAAGCGATCTCCGAATTTTAAATCTCGAGTCTATAGTTCAGAAAGGCAATGACTCTTCAATTACCCAATTGGGACTTTAGATTAGAATAATAGTGATTTAAGAATTTATGTAGTATTGATAGGCAGTTAAAATTTAAAGGTCCTTGCGATATTTATTTTTAGAATTTCAAGAAAAAAATAATTCATAAAGAATCAACGAAATTCCAATCAAATTGTTAATACGATTTACCAAGATCATACGAGATACAAAAATCGGATTTTCATGTAGAATTTTTACAACGACCCACTAAAACCAAATTCTTGAGTTGTAAGTTTACTCACTATTAGTGTCCTAAGTTTCAAGGTAGGGTCATAGGTTTGTTAAGAGTTTGAAAAGTCATGCCTTGGTATTGGGAAGACCAATGCATTCCTATTTTGAGTCATTAAGTGTGTGATAGTCAGTTTTTCCTTCAAAGAATTTGTCTCATGAAAGTTTTTTTAAGTGCATACATTAGTCTTTTGGCCAGTGGTCTAAGAATTTTTCCATGATCTCTAAAGTGGTATGTCAAAAAAAGAGTCAAGTCATAAATTAAATTCTAAGAGAAAGGTTTTAAAAAGGATGTCATGGAACATAATGACACATTATGAGAAGTAGGGAGTCATCAAATACCATCATGTCGTATGTACTATCTTTCCAAAATTATTTTCATACTTGGCCTACAAAAATTTCACATGATATGTAAATTTGTTACGCAAATGTTGGTGCTACCCAATCAGTAATTTCATTCTAAACGGTCTAATCATTCTTTCAAATCAATTTTTCTCGGTATGTGAATATCTTTCCCCTCACATTTTTCATGCAAAATACTCTCTTCCATTAATTAGACTCCTTTACCATAGAAAACTTAGAAGGCTCCCATGCTACGCAAGCTTCGTCCACATGCTATGCAAGCTCTGTCTACCCACTAGAAAAACTCTGCCCATCGCAACACGAATTTTACATAGTAGCTAGATGCTACGCATCCTCTGTTTCTCAAAATTCCCATGTGTCCAAGATTGAGGTGTTTTGTTTTGTGCTCAACAAACATTCTGCGTTTATGTGCATGAGATTTAAAAACTATTTATTGTATTGGTGACTCCCTTTGATCCAGTTGTGCAAACTCTAGTCTTTCTTTTCCTTGAGTAAAGTTCCCAGTCATATCCTTAGCCATTGAACCTCTTTTCACCTACTAGTATCAGTTTTTTTAGCCTATATATGCAGTATGGAAACTCAAGAGAAGAATAAATACAATAAAGGAGGGAGTGTGTTAAGACATGAGCCACAAAGATTACAATTGGTGAACTCTGATCCAACATTCATGGTTTCTTTTGAACATGTTGGATGGATGAGATTTTGCGAAAATATTCAAGGGTTCAATGTGCAGTTAACGAAGAACTATTCCCTCAACTTCAATGGTTTTCATACAAAGATTGTTTATATTACTTTCTAGATGTCAGAGAAGACAGTAGCTGCTACAACTGAAATTCCAGTTCAAGGGGAGAAATGGTTCGAAGGTATGCCTCTTGACTCGACCTTCTACACTGATTTCTTGAAGCCTAAGTACACAAATCATAATTTTGGTGCTACTATTACAAGAGAATGCATATTGGAGCATTATGAAAATTTATTAAGAGTGATTTAGAGATATTTCACTTTTGAGGGAAGGTTTTACAGAGTATATCGATATCATATTAGGATTTGAATGCATTTCATAGGAAAAAATCCTTTAAATTTACCTTTTTACCTATAGAGAAGATTAGATAAAATGTCAGATAGAGTATAGGCTAGGGATGATAAAGTTAAAACCAATTTGTTTCATTTATCTCTGGTAAATTTATTGGTGCTGGAAGAAATTAAGAAATTAAAGAGGGATTGGGATTCTTTCCTAGCTTCAAAAAACATTCCTTTAGACCCCAAAGGAGACACTCCCTCATATTCTGAGAAAATGGATTATTAAGATTCAAATAGGAAAGAGAAAATCTTTATAGAACAAGACATTTTGAAAGGAAAAAAAATTGAAGATTCTTCACCAAGCCAGCAAGCCAAGAAGAAAGGTAGAAAATTAGACTTTGTTGATGAGGTGGATGAAACACCAAAACTTAGTAGTCCAATAACGAGATCAACTACAAAAATATTACCTGTACCTTCCCTTCATAACAAATTTGTTGAACCTACAACTCAAGAAATGGATAAATATCAGGTTCAGATAGGAGAGAAAGATAAAATGATTGGAGAGTTGCAAGATTAGCTCAAAGAAGCTCAACATGTTGTATCTCATTCCTATTATGAAAATGGGGATATGAAGAAGAAAATGGTTGAAAGGGTTTCTAATATTCAAACACCATAGGATGTACTAGGTTTAAAGAAGGAATGAGCTTCAAAGGTTCCAGAAGGTTCTAAAGGAAAGGGTAAAGGGAAAGAAGTTGGGAAAATTCCTAAAACAATGGAGTTTACTAAACCTACAACCCCTTTAATGAGATCCTCAGCTAGAAGGTTAAGTTCATATTACAAGCCTGTAGAGGAAACACATGCACAGGGACAACCTATATCAACTAAAAAAGATCCATACTTCACATGGACAAGGTGATAAAACTATCAAGTGTCTCAACAAGAAATTAAGGGAAGCACAAGATTTAATTATTCATCTCATGGAAGAGAAAAGAACAACAGAGCTAAAGTTTAACAAACACCTTCATGAATGTGGGCCAACCATCAACAATTTCTATGCAGCTATTTCCAATGCCCAGTCAAATTTGAGAAGAAATGCACTTTTGTATAGGAAAGTGGGAAATCTGAAAAGACAAAATTTGTCATTGAGGAAAGAAAATAGGAATTTGAAACTAAGGATGAAAGTTGATGATGAATCCATGAGAAAATTGGACCTACTTGTAGAGGTGGCTGAAATATAGACTAAATGTTTTCACAGTTTTTTCTTTTTGATCAATTAAGAGTTAATCTTTTTGAGTTTTTGTCTGGAAAATAGCATTGCATAGAATTTGCGTAGCGATCTCACACTACACAAGTGTTGTAAGTACACACTTGATGAAAAAGTGATGGGTAATGTTTGATGGATGATACAATGACAAATTTCAGACTCCAAATACTTTGTAGCTACCACCTGAGTTAAGCTAATTGAAGAAGACTATTCACTGTGTAAACTCGCTATGCAACTGCTATAGCTTATAGTTACACAACAAGTTGCAATAGATCGCTACACAAACATGTCAGGGAGCCTAGTCATCATTCAAATCAGCCTCAGATTTGTCTCCATGTATACTAAATGACTCACATCATTCTCAAAGTTCGAAAATATGTTGGAGAATCTTTATTTTCGAGATATTCTTATTCATTTAATATGGTCAAACGAACTTCTATTTTTAGCAAGTAGTTTGAAGTTTGTTCCTTTTTTAATGTAACTAGATCCAACATTGAAGGAGAATGTTGAAGTTCAACCTCTCTTTCTTAGGGATGAATTTTTCCTTTATATTGGATCATTTTGAATGTACAAAGGGTTGGCAGAAGCATAGAGGACATTTGTCTTGAACATTTTGTAATTTTTTTGAAGTTAGATGAAATATTAGTGCAAAAGTACAATGCTATTCATACTAGAGATTATTGTGGTGGTGATCTGAACTGTTTGTTTCTCTCCCATGTATATATTTCTTGTTTTCTTTCTCATTTCATATGCAACTCTTATATACTTAGACTGCAAAGCTAATGGTCTAAAATTCATTTGATATTGATGCTTTAGATTCAAGCAATTTAAGTATTGTTATGTCTTCTTAACTCAATCAGAATTCATCTCATCTGGTGTTCTAAATGTAGTTAAATTTTTTCTCTTTCTTCCATCATACAAAAACAATATTTTAAAAAAATGAAAGATTATCACCTATCTAGCCTCTTCTTCCTTGGTAGTTCTACCCACCAGTCACTGATAATTCCATTTGATTCAAATTTGCTCCATTTCCCAACAAATTCCTTTTCTTTCCTGCCAGCAAACTTCACAAATCTTTTCATCTAATCAAAGATCTAGCTATTGATCCTAAAAAGAAAACTTAACTTTTAGAGACCAAGTGACAAGATAGATCCCTCTCTAAACCGAAAGGGCTAGTTTAAGTTCTTAAGTGATTTTTTGGTTACCTTTTTTATTTACTTCTTCAACCAAGAAATTTACATAGTGCTAACATTTTGACATCATTTCCAGGGATTGAAAGTGAAATTTTCCCTGGGAAAGAATGATAAAGGTTTCAGATATGATTCCTGAGGGTAACAAAGAATTATACATAATATTGGATGAAAAGTTTACCTTGGTGACTTCATTATTAAATATTAGTTGTAGAAAGGTATTATTATTGAGAAATATTGGCTGCAAAGAAGATTTACACTAGGAGAAACCTAGATCTATAACCTACAACATCTGTGGCTAATCCTGAGAAGATCCTACATAAAGGGAAAGAAAAGGCATCTCACTCAGGTATTTTTTCTGGACATAATTTTATCATTTCCTAAGGACAGAGTGAAGAGCATTGATGATCTTGAGTTTGATATTAAATTCGAGAAAAAATTGTTTGGATCTAAGTCAGAGTATAACTTGACTAAAATTTTGTTTGATGAGAAGAAGTTTCAATATTTTATTACTATTTTCCACATTCAAGCTGTAGTGATTCCCATTCAAATTGTTCAAACAGGATAAGGTCCTCCTAAATGGGAGAAATATTTTCTCCCCTTGTCTTACTTGCTTCATTGCATTATCTACCTCAAAATTATAATCATAGAATTAAATCATATGATGCAGAAGGGAACATTTCAACTCAGTGACATTTAAATTGGTTTAATGATTTTTTGGACCTTCAGGAGGTAGATCATAAAGATTTTAAAGTGACATTGATTGCACAAAGTCTCTTAGGTGATCTTAGAAAATGGTTCAAATCTCTCCCAGAAGAAAGCATTCCCAATCTTGTATCTTTTGAAACAACCTTTCTTGCAAGATGTGGAGACAAGAAAAATCCTCTACAATTGTTAACTTAGTATAATAATTTGAAAACAATACCCAGTGAGACAGTTCATGAATTTTCAACCAGATTCATGAGGGTTTATAATTCAATTCCTGCTGAAGTAAAACCCCCTCCTCGAGATGCACAACTTCTCTATGATTATTCTTTTGATAGTGATTTTTCCTTGTTGCTGAGGGAAAGGACATCTACCACATTATATGACATGATGAATGATGCAATTGAAGTAGAAGTAAACTTGATGTCATCAGGGAATATTAAATACAATCCTGAGAATGACATGAAAAAGGATCAAGGAGAAGCACAACCCTCAACTTCACAGTCATTATATGAAAAATTTGATCTAATGGTAAAAACTATGGAAAAGTTTGTGGAAAAGTTGTCCTTAGATAACAAGCCTTCCATCAGAGATCAAACTGAACTTCAACATAGGAATCCTATTTTAAGAAGATTACCAGTTACATAGATCAGACTGACTGGCCAAAGGAATCAAGGTGATCAACCAATCAAACCCCTTCCAAAATAACCATGTTGATGAAAATTTTGAGGAATCACTCGAAGATAACATACATTTTTTTTATTGGTCCTAAAGTCTACACCTAACTGCTAAAGGGAAGAGCTAGGCCACCTCAAGTTTAGAATGGTTGATTTTTGGGGTTTGTTGGTCAGTTATAGGGTTGGTTTTAACAATACAAGAGCATGGTTTGGTTGGAAAAATGATATGGATGATGGTCCTCCTTGGATGGTGGCACACTAATGACATAAAAGTTAAATAACAGAGGTAAAAACAAAGGGAAACAACAAATCATTCAATGAATAATCTGCTGCAAGAAGTTTAATACTTAAAATATCATTTCAAGGAATTAAACATGTATAAAAAAAAAAATTACTCCCATAGGTTGCAATAAAAACAAATCTTCATCAAACCATAGTTGTTATCACAGGTTGCATATTAATAAAGACAAGTTACACAATAACTGAAGGAAAAAAAATGCATTGTGCACAAATCAAAACTGTATTCAAGATAAGAAACACATACACATTTGGACACAAACACACTGTCATCAATAGTATCTTCACCAAGTAGAGAGATTTAGTCCATGCGCAAAATGGGTCTGACCAGTTGTTGTATTGATTTCCTTCCCTAAATTCATCCACCCTCAAACATACATAAAATGCATATTTATCTGAGTTGTAGAGGCTCTCGTCCATCTGGGATTGAGACTTAACTCTATACTAACAATTGTAGAAAAAATTATTAACTTGACTAAAACACTGCTGGAGTACAACAATGTATACTTCACACTTGACTTAATGAGAAAGAGTGGTTCTTATCACATATAAAAGACCACTTATTATGCTTTAAAATAAAAAGAGTCTTGAACTGAACAATTGAGAACTAACACCGGTGATGAAACTAGATTGATGCATGTGTTGGAATGAACTGGGATTGGAAGAAAAAGACTAGGAGCAACAGAACTGAGTTCTGCATTGAGCACTGACATGCATGCATGTTGTTTGAGGTCACTGGAGGATAACTGGTTGTATTGGCAGCTTCTTCACATAATATTCTTGAGGAAGAGGTAGGTCTTCTGGTGTTTTTCTGGAGTCTTCAAAATTCCTTCTGCACTCTGGATTATAGTTTCTTGAGTTCCCAATTATGATTTTGCACGGTCCAAACTATGAATCTTTTGTTCTATACCTGTTGACTATCAGTGAGATTCTTTGTATCGATCATAAGCGATCATTCTTCATGTTTTATCTGTGATGGAATGGTCTTGGTCTACTATCATTTTTCTTTTCCTCATGACATTCCTTTGATGATTTGGCTTAATGCCCAGTTTTGTTGCCACATGCTGCTCTTAGATTGGACCCTAGTTGTGATATAAGCACATAATTGTAGAAGTTGGCAAGGGAGGTTTGAATCCACACCTCTCTGAATCCAAAAATCCACCACCAAATACCATGTACCTCTCAATCTATACCATGTTTTCAATTGCAGGACCACTCTGGAAGATTAATGTTCGGATGCCTTTAATTTCCACAATGAATGTGAGAGGTCGATCAGTTTGTGATCCACGATCTGGGTGACCCTGCTACTTTAGTGACCATGCTAAAGTTCTATACGTCTACCATATCATAAATCCCCTAGCCATATTTAGCAATGGAGAAAATTTCTTATAACTAGGGATATTTTGAACATGGAGCATGAATATCTCCCGAAGTGACTTTCTCCCGGAGTGATGTGGCAGTCTCTCATCACTTCGGCACTTCAAAGTTCAGGAGATTTTGAATGCAAAGTGAATATAAATCCTAGAGTTTCAAACTCATGAAGTGATTAGCATGTTCTTATCACTAATTAAACCTGGATTAATCCATTTTTATCATTTAAATATTTTGGGACTTCGGGGCTCCGAGCTTCAGAGAAATGTGCTTGCTCTGGATGGAAAACTCCTGGAGTGACATTATTGCGAAGTGACATGGTGGCATGATTTCATATGATTTCACGGCTATTGATTTGTCATATAAGGAGAGTGATGTGTGTCACTTAAATATGAGAAGATGATGGGACCCAAATGACCAGAAATGAGTGCCACATGTCAGGGCCAGATGGAAGCCACGTGTCTCCATGGATGAGCACCACAAGTCCCAAAGAATGAGTGTCACGTTATTCGACACTTTGGCACTCTGGAGCTTTGGAGAACTGGGTTTTCTCTGCATATAAATCTCCTAGAGTAGTATGGGCCCAAAGTGACATGGTAGTGAGGGCCCACTCTGACACTTCGGGGCTCTAGAACTATGGAACTTTGGGAGTTTAGGATTTTGAAGCATGAAAATATCCCAGAGTGACTTTCTCTCATAGTCATTAGCTAGTATTTACTATTAATTATACCAATATTACTTTAACCACCAATTTTAATGACTCTGGGACTTCGAAAGTTCGACCCTTCGGTGATTTAGGCCTATGATGAGTTGAAAAACTCTCGGAGTAGTACGGGCCTAGAGTGGCATGGCAGTGAGGGCCCACTCTAACACTTTGGGGCTCTGAAACTTCAAAGATCTATGCTACTCATTAAACCTTGCACGATGTTGAAACCCCTGAATGTATGAAAATTGTCGATTTGAGTCAACTGTTGGATCTCCACCATTAAAGATTTGACATGACTGTTTGGCTTAAATTCTAAGCCATAAATGGACTTCTTTGATTTGTTGTCTTTTTCTGTGGAAGCTTATTGAGATTACAAAGGACTTGTTGGACTTGGATGTCTCCTTCACACACAAAAGATTTGATCGACCTTCTCTGAGCTCAATCAATGGAAGACATGATGACAAGCATTCTGAACCAAATCACAACATGTAATTATCCTTCAATAAAAACATAAAAACTTTGCGCAAAGAATTAGTCAAGAAAGAAAATAAGGGAAACCAAGTCATTGAACAAATGGGAAACCAACTTTACCAACCAGAAGAGGAAATAATTAATGAAGGCATAGGGAAATGAGAGAGGAGGGGTAGGGGTGGAGACCTAAGTTACAACATTGACTCCAACCAGGGATAGAACTTCCCTATGAGGTGCTAAGAACAACAGATCAATGCCTTTGATTTTAATAACTTGCTAGCACCTTCCTTTTCTTACCCATATTCTATATTCCTACCATACATCTCTACCACTATCTCTCATCCATGCATCTCTGAAAATTAACTTTGAAGCTAACCCCAGTGCCTTTGTTGGGCTATGGAGTCTTTATTGAAACTTGAAACTGCAACTAAACCCTAGTGCCTTTGTTGGGCTATGGACTCTTTATTCACACACAACTAACTAATCAAATGAAAAAATAGAAGGAAAGCATCTATGGTACAAGAGGGACCTTTCCTCATCCTTAAACAAATAGTTTTTCAGGAAGCGCTCATTTATCGAGCCTTCGAAGATCTCTGCATCATCTAGATTGTGCAAGATAAATGTGCTATTGTCTAGAACCACAACCACCTTAAAAGGGCCAAACCAAAGTTTATCGAACTTATCGTGCTTGGATTTGTCATCCCTTCTGGCATCCCACCTCAAGAACATACCACCTTCTTGAAATATATCCTTCTTGTTTTTCTTGTCAAAGGATGATTTTCTCTTGATCTAGTATGCTTCGGTCCTCTGATCCAGTGCTTCTCTCTTTTGTTGAACCTCTATAATCTGGAATATTATCCTTTGGATATCATTTGGATCCTCAATCTATTCCTATAATAATTTTAGGATTGGTATACCAAGATGGGTGGGAAAACCAACGTCTACACCATAGAAAAGATGAAATTGTGAGGTTCCCAAAGACTTCCTGGTGTTGATTCTCTCAGCCCACAAAGCATACTTGAGTTTAGAGTCCCAAGATTTCTTGTTTCTGGTCAACAACTTCATGATAATCCTGATGAGAGTTTTGTTTGATGACTCCTCCAGACCATTCCCCTGAGGGTAATAAGGTGTGGAATGTGTCAAGGAAATGTTATGTCTGCCACATAATTCAATCATGTATTTGGACTTGGATGCTTGTGCATTGTTTGTAACAATCTTGTTGGGGCAGCCAAATCTAGAAAAAATATTGGTTTCCAGGAAATTCATGATCACCTTGTCAGTGGTATTCTTGGTGGGCACAACCTCAATCCACTTGGTGAAATAGTTAGTGGAAGTGAGAATCCAGTTGTATTTCCCACCGAAGGATGGATTTATCTCACCTATGAAGTCTAACCCCCATTGCTGAAATGGACCACTAGTAGTGATAGGTTTTAGGGTTAGTGATAGTAACTTATGTTTTCCTGCAAATTTATGACATTCATTGTAGGCCCTAATAGTAGTGAATATATCAAAGAAAAGGGTGGGCCAGTAGTACCCTATTGTGCCTTGGAGTTCCAATGCATTGGGCCTTGGAGTTCCAATGCTGGTGACCTACACATACTCCTCTATTAATTTCTATTGTGACTTGTTTGGATTCATTTTCATCAAGGCATTTTAACACAGGATGCCAGCAGGATCCATCCAATACAAGTTGTAGTTTGAAATGAAGAATTTGATAGCCTTCAATTTGAGAGACTAGCCTTTGTCTTCTTCACATCTGGTGGACATTCAAGGTGCTGCAGAAAAAAAATGGTGTTTCTATACCAAGGTGAAGAGGATTAATTTTCAAATATCTTCATGTTGTCTTGTCCAATATGTATGATGGGTGCATCAGATTGGGTGAAGATTTAATGTAATTCTAGCACCTTACAATTTGATTTTGATAAAAACTTAGCAATTCCTTTTCCCTTTATCATCTTGGTGGGTTTTATGTGAAGGTCATGCTCCAATAATTTGACAATCCACTTCCCTCTATTATCGTCATTGTCTGGTTGGATCAGAATCTATTTGACACTGTTTCTAGGAACAAAGGTTGTTATTCTAGACTGTAACACATATACCTTGAAGGCCTTGAGTGCTTTGACCAGTGCATAAGCCTTATTTTCTAATATATCATACTTCATCTCAACATCTTGGAGGGATTTGCTAAAAACTTCTATGGGTTTTTCATGCCCTTCTCCATTTTTCTGCAGTAGTACAACAACAATGGTTTCCTCAGAAGAGAAAGAGAAGATGAAGAAATCTTTGGCATAGTTAGGGCTAGCTAATATAGGGGCTTCAACTAAAGCCTTCTTGATCCTTTGGAATGTTTATCTTGCCTCTAGTGACCATTTTATCACATCATCATTCTTCAACATATTAGTGATAGGATTCAAAATTTCAACGAAATTTGGCACAAAGCACCTTAGGAAGTTTATCTTGTTGATGAAAGACTGGATAGCCTTTTTATTTCTGGGAATTTTGATCTCTTGAATGGCATAAACTCACTTTGGATCAATTTTTATACCTCCTTATGATATGATGTGGCCCAAGAGGTTTCCTTTTGGCATGGAAAAGTGGGACTTCCTAGGATTCAAAGATATTTTGTATCTCCTGCATTTTCAGAAAACCTGCTCCAGATGCTGCAAATTTTCATGGAGAAAATGGTGATGTCATTCGAATATATAACCATAAATGTGAATTTTTCCCCCACGAAAGCTATGTCCATAGTCCTCTGAAAAGTGGCCCCTGCATTCAACATCCCAAAAGGCATCTTGTCGTACATGAATGTTCCTCATGGGGTGGTCAGTGTTGTTTTTTCTTTGTCCTCTTCACACACTACTATCTGGTTATAACTAGAGTATCCATATAACAAGGAAATCTTATGGGCACCTACCACCCTCTATAAAATATGATCCATCTTGGGGAGGGGGTAATTTTCCTTTAGAGAACACTTGTTGAGATTTCAAAAATCAACACATAAGCATGTCTCTCTGTTTTTGTTTCTCACAGGTACCTAGTTCGCCACCCAATTTGAGTACCTCAATGGTACAATAATCCTTGCATCTAGAATTAGTTTCATCTCTTTCTCAATTATGGACATCAACATGTGATTAAATTGTCAAATCTTCTGTCTGAATGTCTTGGAGCCATCCTTCAGAGGGATCTTGTGTTGGATGATGTCAGTGTCAAATGTCTTTAAATTTTCATATGACCATGCAAAAGTATCAGCAAAACTTTTGATGAGACTATCATACCCGTCCCTTTGTTCCATAGCTAATGCTTTGGACAACTTGATGATCTTGGGATTCTCAATAGTTCCAATATTGCAATTTGTTATCTCTTTTTCTCGATTCTTCATGGCAGCTTCTCTGGAAAAATCATTACTGTCAAACAACCTTTCCAGTGGCACTAGTCCTCTTGGAATGTTATTGGTTTTCAGATCCACAATATCCTGGCTAGATACTGTCTTTAGCGGATGAGATGTTTGTTGATTTTCTAATTCATTATTTTCACCTTCTTGTCTTTCTTGGTCGATTGAGATATTGGAGAATTCGTCAATGGTCTGTAGAAACCTTTGTAGCTCTAGACCACCACTAAAGACTTTACAGTGATTTATGTTGTCTGGTATGGTTTTCCTATGTCTGGTTTCCACTTGATATTTAATATTTGTACCAAGGGGAGGTCTAAAAGTGCCGACAACCAAGGCTAGAGAATCTACCTTCTGATTCTCCTCTTTGGGGATGAAGGATTTATTAAATGCTAGAAAGAAATTGTCGATCAGGTCCCATACCTCATTTCTATATTGCTTGAGAGTATGTTGTTTAGTTTGATAGATGTGCTTAAATTGATTGATGATTAACTCAGAATCACCAAAAATTGCTAAACAGTCAATGGTCATGTCTTTGGCAGCCCTCAATCTCAGCACCAGAGCTTCATTTTCAACTATATTATTAGTAGTTTCAAACTCCATCTTATAAGAGAGTGTTATTACCTCTTGTGAAGGGGAAATGAGGAGTATACCTGCCCCAGATCCTTTGTTTGATGAAGAGCCATCGAAATACATCTTCCATACTTTTTTTTGTTGATCTTTCAATGGTCGATATTTGTGTTGGCTAACTGATATTTCGGGTTCATAATCATTTAAATGAAAAAAATATGAGTTGATCTCACCCTCAACAACATATATTGGGTGATTTCTTGGATTTTGATGGTCACTGATGATATAGGATAATATTACCTCTTTGTATAGCCTCCTATGTTCCCCTCCAAACACAAGGATGGTGGCGCAAGTGAGGTCCATGTGTAATGATCCTCTAACATTCTTAGCCCAAGTTATGGATAAGAGCATACCAAACTTCCGGGGAATTTCAGCCACAACAATGTCCATCACTACACTCGTCATTTGTAATTGTGCCAAAGAAACCACCATATCCTTTATCAGTCCCAAACATTTTACTTTATTAGAATCAAAGGAATATAGGTCCTTATAGGGTTTGGTGATCTCTAGACCTAGTTCTTCCATAACAATCTTCAGCATAACATTGTGCGAGGGTATTGAGTCCATAATACAATTATGCAATATCTTATCATGGACTTTTAAATATATATAGAATGGTGGAGAAGCATCAGAGCCACCCTCAATGTGTGGACCCACAGTAATGGTTGGGTTCTCATTCTATAGACTAATTTCATTAGAAGATACAGTAGAAGTAGTTGGATGCAGAAATTTCATGATGGATTTTTTGAAAGGTTCATTCTTCATCAGTTCTGTCAAAGGCACAAGGATCTTGATTTTTCTCAACTCATGCTCTAGGCTAAAAGAGGTTGGTGTCCTATCAACTTCCTTTATTTCAGGGACTGAAGGTTTAGGTGGGGCAAGTTGTTGATCATTAGATGACATATCTTTCCTTGGATTTGTCTTGGCAAGGACTTCAACCTATTTGTTTTGATCATATGTAGTGGCTTTGGGAGCCCCTACTCTTGTCCTCAAATCATATTTTTTCTGGGGTTGAAGTTGAATAAATCCCTCTTCCCCTATCTGATTATCAAATTGATTTGATAGTTATACTAGCTCATATTCTTGTTATGTTAAGTGGCTTGTATAATAATCTATTTCATTGAAAAGTACAACAACATTATCATCTACAACATTGTTGTCTATGTCTATCTCCTCAATATGATTGTCTTGGAAAGGAGGAACTACCATTTGATCATCATCATTCCTCCTTTCTCTCTTCATTATATGAGGGGAATCATTAGGCCTTATAAACTAATTTGGATTTCTATTTCCAACCCCTTGAAAAACTCTGTTTGTTTTTTTAGATTCCCATTTCATCTTAGCTATTTTAGATGTCAGATCCTTCAAAGTTTTGGTTATTTCATCAAGTTTGGGATCGGGTGTGGCTAGGTTATAGGAGGCATGTGACTCTTCTCTTTTTTTCTTTTTGTCTTTAACCTGTTTGATGCCAAGATATTGGATTCAACCTCAATGGACGCTTCTTTCATGGAAAACAAGGTGGTATATCTTCTCTCCCTTAGCAAAAGGGAGAAATTTGCATCAAATGCATTTGCATCAAATGCATTTGCATAAGTGATCTTGGCAGAGGCTTTAGTTCATTTGATCTCATTTGGGATTATACCATACATCTTATTGAATCTCTTGGTGAAGTCTGAAATAGATTCACAGTTCTTTCTCTTTAGATCCCCAAACTCAGTGATGTAGTAGAGATAATATCACATATTTCCCCATTGCTTTATGATCCAAAAAGGATCCAAAGAAGGTTAAGAACAACTCATAATGCACATAAGTAAATCAAGACACTCATAATGGCTTCAACAGACAACAAAAGGGAAAAAATTCAAAGTTACCAAAACTCAGTTAAATGATCATGATCGTGAAGAGCGCGTCACAAGATTTCTAATGACACAAACAACTCGTCAAATGGAGTTACAGATCAAAAGTTATAAGAAGTCAAAGATCAAGTCAAACTTGGTGAAAACTCAAAAAGTCAAGGTGACATGTAGCACCACTGCAAGGGTGGCACATGGCACGTCCATACATATGAGTTGGCATGGGATTATGTAGAAAAATGATGGAATACACATGGCCAAATCAGGTGATGACACATGTCAGTTTTGTGGACAAATTATATGGTGCCACATGGCACCCCTCTGACACCCCTCCAATGGTTGGTGTGTGTAAAAATTTTATGACTCCGCTGGAGTCCAACTCATGACCTCTCCATTAACCCAAATGCCCCACACCTCTGTGCAACCGATATACCACCATATGTCTCTTGTTAGTAATATGGTTCACATATTATTTAAGTCTAAGGTTTTGTTTATGCACCAAAGGGAAGGGGATAGGCCTTCAACCAAACCCCTGGTTCTATGTTTAACCCATATGACCCTAGTTTTCCACCAGCCTAGGGGATTATTCCAACCATCCACCATTTTAGCATTTCTGCCAGTTTTAAAACTTTCCGCCATATATAACATATCCCAAATTGTCCACCAGTTTAGCGCACGTGCGACATATGGTTACAACCACATACTAAAAAGGGAGTCCACATGATTTTATCTCGATACCTTCACCTAATCGTGATCTAAACTTAGCCTCCCTAACCACTCTGCCAACCATCACACTTATTGCATAACCGCCCAGTTATAGTATAAAAGGGGGCGTTCGCCAGCGCATTTAGGACAAGAGAACGAGAGGTGAGACCAAGCACACCCATATGGATCTGTACAGACTTCGACGTGATTTTCAAGATTTTGGCATGCATTTTTAGATTTCTAGTCATTTATTGTAGGAGCAGTGGCACAAAAACCAAGGCAAGGGTGCCTCTTGGGCCAAAAAATGTCTGACTTGGATTGAGGCATGGAGATAGTCATTTTAAGGTAAAATGATGCCACAAATGTAGTGGTGGTGTTATTTTTTTGATATGAGCAAAGAATTTGTAGATTAACTGTGGAATGAGGTATACTTATGTATTTTGCCCAATTATTTTGTGGAGTTAATAAAAAGGCCTACCCATTTGAGAGCAGGACCTGGAGACTTAGTCCACTAGGGACAAACTCCATTATCAAGTTCTTTGTGTTCATATTGCATGCTTATGTCTCTTTCCTTTGGATATTTTCCTTCTTTATGGTGTACTTTAGTTTATGCTCATTTAATATAGTTCTTTAATAAGTCACCTGGCGAAAAGATTTTGGATCATGTTGGTATTAGAGAAGTTGTATTTGACTTGAATTGTTGAGTATGAATTCTTACTAGGGCCAAGCATAAGCAAGGTGAAGGAAATACTAATACTTTCGATCCTGAAGTTGTCTGTGCATCCTGAAGAAAGAATATGGTAGAAGAGGACAAGTGTGATGAACAGGAGAAAAAATTCCGCATGGTATTTTATCGCATGTCAGAAATGGTTGAACAAATGTATGGATATTACGATAAAAGGATGGAGAAGAAAGGGAAGAAAAAGGAAGCACCACCAGATGATCATGCTTCGGTAAAACGAGGGGTTGGAGGAGACCCTCTTGAGCCTCCATCTTCGCCTTCAAGTTCTAATTCTTCTTCCTCTGATAATTCTCATCGCTCTCATTATTCTAGCCATAAAGCCTCTTTTAAGAAACCATTATTGAAGATCAATGTAAATTTTTCCTTACTTGTGTTTAATGGAGATGCTAATCCTAAAAAACTATATAATTGGATCTGACAGGTTGAAGTATATTGTCATGTTCAACATATTGACGAAGAGGAAGTTAAAGTGCAATTGGATTCTCTTAGATTGGAAGGCACCACTCTCGTATGGTGGGAGAGCAAGTTACAGGACAAAAGTAAGTGTGGTAGTCTTCTTTCCTCATGGTCGGAATTTAAATCAGAGATCATGAAGTAGTTCTATCCATTAGGATATTTACATAAAGCAATGATGGAATGGAAACATTTGAGGCAGAGTAAAGGTTAGACTGTACAAAGTTTCATAGAATAATTTAGGAAGAAATATATTATATTGAATATTCCTTTGGATTCTTATGAAACTTTAATGAAGTATATTGGCTCACTTCAAAGTTATATTCATCATACTTTTCTCTTGTTTAACCCCACTAGTCTTGACGAAGTTTGTGTGCAAGCCACTCACCTTGAGAACAGGGGGAAACATGTTCAAGAAGATACCACGAAGAAACCTTCCAATTACCCACACAAGACTTTCAAGAATTTCAAAAGGAAGGACAAGAAGACTGCTACAATAATGAGAGAAGGAGGAAAACCATCTTGCACTCATTGCAAGAGGAGCAGTCACAATGAAGAACACTATTGGAAACTACATCCAGAAAATAAAATGAAACAACTCGGTGGAAAGGGGAAGACAAAGACCATTGCTATAGTGCAACAAGATCTTGGTTCCGAATCAGGAAATGAAGGAAAGATCACAATGGTTGGAGTACAAGGTAAAGATTCTCTTCATGATAGTTCAAGTTGCAATGATGAATCTCATATTGATGAACGAAAGAGGAATGAGTTATTTCATATATGAGTTGTATCTAAACATACTAAGATAGATACATTATTTGATCTGGGTTTGAAATTAAACTTAATATCTGAAGCACTTGTCAAGAAGATGGGTCTTGTAAAGTAACCACATCCAAAGCCTTACCCTCTTGGTTGGGTATGTGATAAAGTAAAAGTTATTGTCACCAAACAATGTAGGGTCAGATTTGCTATTGCTTCGAAATTGATTGATGAAGTGGATTTGGATCTTGTACCACTTGATATACGTGGCATAGTGTTGGGAAGTCCTTATCTTTATGATAGAAAAGAAGTCTTCTGTCATGAGAACAAATACCACCTTACTAAAAGGGAGTGGAATATATCGTTAGAGCTCACAACATGAGAGAAAATAAAAAACTTGTTAGTGCATAGAAAATGAAAAGACTCATAACCACTAATAAGAGATATGTACTCATGGTCGTCAAAGATAAAGATGTCGTGACATCCGACACTTTCCAAGGATGTTATCCATCTCATAAACAAGAATTAATTGATATTATTTCTAAGTATGATGATATTTTTCAAGAACCATATGGATTAACTCCTAAGAGGTAAATCCAACATGAGATACATCTTTAGCAGGATTCTCCTCTTCCTAATGTGGGCATGTATAGGATGTCAGTTGTGGATATGAAAAAGATCAAGAAGTAGATACAAGGCTTATTGGATCAAGGAGTCATCAAGACCAGTTAATCTCCTTGTGGTTCTTCGATCGTGATGGTGCCAAAGAAAGATGGCATGTGGTGAATGTGTGTCGCTTACCAGGATTTAAACAAAATCATAGTGAAAAATCGATACCCTTTTCCTTGTATAGATGATTTACTTGATCATTTGAAGAATGTTGTTTATTTCACTAAGTTGAATTTGCACAATGGATATCATCAAATTAGGGTTACAGAATAGGATGAATGGAAGGCTGTCTTTAAAACCAAACAAGGATTGTTTGAGTGGTTAGTTATGTTGTTTGGGATTTGTAATGCTCCGACCACTTTCATGTGTGTGATGAATGATGTATTCAGTCCTTTCCTGGATGAATTTGTGATTGTATATTCAGATGACATTATTGTTTTTATCAGAACTTGGGATGAACATGTAAGGAATGTAAAGAAGTTATTGGATAATTTGAAAAGGGAAAAGGTCTACGTGAAAATGTCTAAATGTGAATTTGGCAAGATTTCACTTGTATAATTAGGTCATATTGTAAGAGGAGGAGAATTGAAGATTGATCCTTCCAAAATTGAAGTAATTGTCAAATGGCCTAAGCCAAAAAGTGTGACCAAGATTGGGAGCTCCTTGGGTGCATTCTAGTATTGGAGGAGGTTCATTCCCAACTTCTCCTTTATAGAAGATCGTTTGCATGCATTAACTAGTGTGAAGAACACTTTTCAGTGGGAAGGAAAGAAAAAAATGCTTTCAACATTTTGAAGGAGAAGGTCGGTATTGCACCGATATTATCATATTAGCACTGTCAAATTTTCAAAAAACGTTAGAGATCGAGACACATGCTAGTGGATATGCCATTGGTGTAGTATTGATGCAATATCATAAGCCTATCTGTTACCACTGAGAATTTTAACCAAGTTGTTGTTAACTATCCTACATATGATAAAGAGTTGTATGCATTAGTTCAAAGCGTAAATAAATGGAAGCACTACTTGTTAGGGAAGGAAACAATTATACATACAAATCACCATCCCTTGCAATATCTTCAGGCACATACCAAATTGCAACAATATTGACACTACAGGTGGATGGGTTTTCTACAACAATTTCATTTGGTAATCAAGTATAAGAGGGGTACAAGTAACAAGGTAGCCGGTATTATTTCTAGATCTCCCATTGCAGCTTCTATTATTTTGAAGAATACTTCTTTATCTCATGATAGCTATGTAGAACAATATGCCATCAATGAAGATTTTAAAGAAGTATATGAGAAGCTAACCCATGGTGCACAGGTAGATAACTATTGTCTATAGGGAAAGTTAATCTATCATCTTGGGAAGCTATGTATTCCTACAAGTGAACGAGTCCATGTAATATGAGAAGCTCATACTTCTCTTGTGTATGGGCATTTTGGAGTAGGAAAAACTATGGCTTATTTTCATAGGTTTTGTTATTGGACTCAAATGAAAGAAATTGTAACTAAATACGTAAAAGGGTGTGTGATGTGTTCTACTTGTAAGCCCACTAATAGAAAATTGGGGCTATACTCACCACTTCATGTTCCATCCCATCCATGGGAAAGAATTTCCATGGATTTTGTAGGGGGTTTACCAATGACCAAAGGGGGCCATGACTATTTCTATGTTGTAGTGGATAGGTTCAGCAAGATGTGTATTTTGATGCCATTTAAAAAGGAGATCATTGCTGAGTAGATTGCTAATCTCTTCTTTCAGCTTGTTTGGGTTCACTTTGGATTACCCACACCCATTGTATTGGATCAAGATACTCGATTCCTTGGGGATTTTCTGACTAGCTTGTGGAGAATGTGTTGGGTTCGTGATATGATTGATTTCATGATGTTAATTAGATCCTTTTTGGTTGAATATGTATATGCATTTTCCTATTTTGAAGAGATTTTGAAGAGATTTTGTGTCAAATCGCTATGATTCACACCAGGTATTCATAATTCATGTTTTGTGATGATTTTGAGTATAAATCAACATTTTTTTATGATCTCAGGAAACTAATTCATGTTTTTTGTGTCACAGGGAAAAATCACAACTTGTTTTTGCATCTAGCACTCCGTCTGGTACTCCATCCGGTACTCAGTCTGGTACTCCATTCGACACTCTGTCCGGCACTCCATCCTGCACAAAAACCATGGGCGATTTGGAGGTTAACATATTGGTGGTCAACGATTGACGAATCAAAGACATGGGTTTTTCTTGTGCTCATAGCCTCCAGCTACTAAGCTTCTGACAACTCAATTTGGGTTGTTATACTGGGCGTTTATTAGCTCACGTAGTTTCTAGAAGCCATTGGCGGTTAAAACACATTTAATTTAATTTGTTGTTTTTAGAGGAGGTCGACCTCTCAACTTGTAAATCTATAAATACCACCTTAGTGGTCAGACAAATAGTAAAGGGAGAAAATAGACAATTCAACTCTGTTTTGTTATTTTTCATACATTTTTCTAAAAACTGTGTAAAGACTACGTTTTGGGTTTTAATGGTGAATTCGTGTTGTTGAAGCTCATGGTTCACCTTTGAAGAGTAGCCATGACTTGTTAGGGGGCCCACCATCAGTCTGGGTGAATATTTAGTTAATATGCTTGTAGATTTGAGTAGTGTAATCATCATTTTGTCTATTTCCTGTACATGAGTTTTATTCTCTTTATTTTATATATAAATTATTGTTTATGATTTAATTTTCTTAGTTCAGTTTTGGAGGTTATTATGGAGGCTAGTGTTAATATGCAATGATATTTTAGTTAATAGGAAATGAACTTGCAAGTTCTTAGCTACTAACCTTGTGTATAATTAGATGATAGCTAGATTTTTCATACGCTGGAATAAGGTTTAAAAACAGAGTTAAAAGTTTATGGTTTCTTTGGCAAGCTTCGGTGGATGGATAGTGTTAGTTCTAGTTTTTAATTTTTAGTTTGCTTATCTAATTGCTATTTAAATTTGCTTATCTAGTTGTTATGTAGTTTTCTTATTTAATTTCTTGTCATATGTTGTTTTAAGAGTATTTCCTCATTTGCAATTTAATTTGTTAAAATAGAATTAGTCTAATTTATTTCATGCAATTTCCTTTTCTAGATTTAAGTTGCAATTTTCATTCAAAGTTGATTATCAAGTTTAGTTTTGAATCTAAGTAGTGTGAATTTTCTTATATTAGTATAGAATGCATTTGAATTTCATAGAATAGTGTTTTTATATTGTTGATTATTAATGCATGATTGAATAATCACATGGATATGAAGGATAGTTGAATGTTGCTTCTATCATGGCTAAGTTCTTATTGGATTGATTAATTCATACTTTTCACTTTGCTATCGAAGTCAATATTGAGTTTATCCCTCCTGAGTTATCATTAATTGTTAAGTGCCATCGTGATATCATAAGATACCGGAGACATAACCATCATCACTATATTTGAGTTTTCTTGCTTTCATAGATTAGAATATAGTTTCCCTGCTTTTGTAGGTTAGATAGTCTTCTTGCTTTGTTAGATTGAAGAATAGTTTTCTGATCATAAATTAGTTGTTATTTACTTTTATTTTCATGATGCTTTCAATTCAGTAGATTAAGATTTCCTTTCGTAAATTAGAAGTAATTAGGAAGTTTAATTTAAGAATAGAGCTCACTTGTTTCTTAGCTTAATTAGTTTCTTATTAAGTAATCTTAATTAGTTTACTTGTTGTAGGAGTTATCATAGGTTAGTTAGTTGTTTGGTTGCTTGTTTACTTGGTTTAACAGAGTAGTTTCTTTCTTGTCTATTTACTTGCTTTCATAGGATAGTTGCTTATTGAATTTGAGTAGGTTAGTTAAAGTAGTTTGTTGTTGCTATTGTTTATTAGGTAGATAGTTTTCTTTTGCTTATTGTCATGATTAAGTTAGTTTGATCTAAATAGGGTTTTCATTTTCTTTCTTAGAACTATCCATCGATCCTTCATTCAAAAGTTACTTAGGTTACATAGTTTGAGTTTCTTAGTAGGGTTTGCTCATTAATAGTCTTTGCTTAAGTAGATTATCTGTTAGATAGCCCATTTCCTTAATTAGACTATACTACCTCTAGCCTTTCTACCTTGGCATATATATTTCCACAACTCTAAGTTTACTTACCCCGAATTGAAAATTTAATTGAGGGTTTTTAGTGCATATAGAACACCCATCATTTTTGGCGTCGTTGCCGGGAAGTTGTCTCAAGGTAGGAAATAGTTAAGAAATAGATCACTTCTAAAAACTTAGCACCATTTTAGTGGTGGGGAAAATTTAAAATGAGAGGTAAGAACCTGCGCATCTTCTATAGCAGGTTCCCCCAAACCCAATGGTAGTATTTATTTTTTGTTTTTGAGCTAGAGACCCAAAAGGTAGATACATTAAACTAAATCATATCTTTCAACTAAGGTTCCTTCCGACCTTTTTGGGGGAAGGAACGTTCCACTCATAAACTTCACAGACCGATACCGAAAAATAGGAGCTAGTTCAACCCAAAGAGATAAAGCAGTCTCTGACGAGACTAAAATAGGGAGCACTATAGAACAAGAAATTGAAGCATCAGTAATAGTGGAACATGAAGCAAGACCATTCGAGCCTTCTGTAGAATGAAACAATATAACCTTTGTTTTCTTACCACCATCAGGATATCCTAAATTTGTGGACATCATCTTTGTGT
Source organism: Picea glauca (assembly GCA_000966675.3). NCBI lineage: Eukaryota > Viridiplantae > Streptophyta > Pinopsida > Pinales > Pinaceae > Picea > Picea glauca. Next base: position 932,624 of record JZKD02S2348534.1, on the reverse strand, counting down.
GAACTGAGTTTTATCAAATGGCAAGATGAACTCATAAGAAAAAATTATCTTGAGGGAACTTTCTCAAATCCTAGCAGTAGCCGGGATTTCTTCTTTTCAAGAAGAACATATTTTGGCTGCAGCGAAAAGTGTATCTACCTCTCTGGAAATATTAGAAGAATCAAGGTCCTGTGAGCTACAAAATTATTTTCTTTGACAAAATGCGAAGGAAGCTAAAAAATTATGGACTACATCCAGTGGAGAGAAATCATTAAGACCTGAGATTGAGGAATTCTCAACATCCATCTCAGCAGATCCTTTACGTACTTCAGAAATCAATCATCCAGAAGAAGAGAATCCACATAGCATGATGAAGGAGAGCATATAAATTACTCTTGATGAACATCAATATTACATTGAAATTTGGTTTCAAGAGGTCATCAAGCCACAATACTATTCTCTTCTTCAACACCTTTTGATGCCAAAACAAGTAGGTTGGTTGGTTCTTCATATCCAGGTAATCACCGTGGTAACTTTTTTATATGTGGATATGATCATGTTTCTTATCTTGCTTCACACATGGTTACATTGGGAAAGTTCTTACACTTGAATAAATATTTTCCTTTCTTTTTAGGTAGGGTAGGATAATAGATAAAAGTTGCATGTTGTTAGTTTATCTTAAAGTCTAATGCAACCTCATTTTACGTTTTTCGTTTTAATAAAAAAAACTATGAGATACATGTTCCAGTGACTTGATCTCATTGATCTTATTAGTTTTTGATATTTTAGAGTGTGGTTTTTGACAAATAGTCCTAGAGTTTTCTGCATGTATTTATTTCACCAGGAGTAGACAATTTCAAGGAGATATAAAAGAAGAATGTTTCTTCAAAACATTGTTATACTTGAACCTTGTTGTCCGCTAAGCATCAAATGAATAATGACTTGCTGTAGTTAGCCATGTTTTTGCAAAATATTTTCATCTTCTTTTTCTCAAGGCATCTTAAGAAGCAGTTTCTCTTGAAAACCTTCACCACTGTATAAGGAAGTGATATGATAACCATCAAGCTTAGAGATCTCTCATACAGTTTCCCCAAGAAACCTGAGTAAGTAAGTAAAGCATCTTTATTAAAGAGTAACAAGGAGGTCTGATTAGCAGTTAGTCATGGAAACATTACAATAACTTACAAAAGAAGAAAGTGAGTTGATCCTAAAGATATGTTTCTGTTATATCCCAATGGTACCATCCACTACACACTAAAATACTTGATTATATCATATATTTAGATAGGATATGTCCTCTTAAGTGCCCCTTACATCAGGAAAATAACCAAGGAATATATATAATGGAAATTCGTCCTCCAACATAAATACCATCCCAATAAAAAGAAAGAAAAGGTTGTTTTCAAAGTTGTCCCCCCATCTTATTGCATAAAATAATCTTATACTAAAATCTTAAAAGATGGAGGGCGAGTCTCTGAAGGTGTAAGAGGCTAACCTGTCGAGATATTGAATAGGTATGTTGGAAGTGGGTACCTACCTATGGTACAACTAGGTAAACCCGTCGGAGTACTTAACAGGCTTGCCAGCAGCAGGGCATTCTACCTAGAGAGGATGATAATCTGACAAAAAAATAAATAATAAATTTAAACATGTCTTGATGTACAACATTACTTGTAGACAAAGTTGACATGAAGTATGTATGGTTAAGTTAAGGTTAATGAACTCCATAAACTTTCCATTGGGAACTAACTCTGAGACTATATTGAAACTCTCTTGCCTACCTCTTCTTATATATATATAGGATCTCTTATCCTATAAGTGGGGCCATGTTTTAACCGTCTCGTCAAACCAATCTGTGAAATTTGTCTCTACACTTAATAAGATATAAATCTTCGGCTATTGGGAGAATTGACTGGTTTCCTATATTTTTTATTTTGAGGTGTCACAATACTTAGGTGTGGGGGAGGGGTTCATGAGTTGACAAATGATAACATTGCCTAGAAGAAGTAAATCTTTGTAAAAATTTATGTGTATTGTTTTCATGATACAACTTATTACATCAACAGTCATAATATTTCTTTGAAATGATAATTCCCTATGTGTTATAAAATACTGTACATTTTCTTAACAAACCACTTAACTGGTTTATTTTCATTACAAAGTTATGACTACATGCCTTATAGAATGCGAGATAGAGGAATGGATTATGTGAGAATGATGGAAAAACACATAATAATGGAACACTCTTAGCCTACCTATACTCCTATTCACTTTATTCATGGTCTCTAAGGAATCAATTTCCTCAGCCACAAAGCTCCCAAGAGTTGGAGACCGCTGGTTTAAACACCACCAGTTTCCAAGATCAAGCTATAACAGGGTTTTCAAAACTAATTTCAGAACATCTTTGGAGCTAAGGGATACTCCAACGAGTGGATAAAAGAGGAGATAATCAACCCTCTCATAGTCATCACCAGATTGATTACATGTGAAGGTAGATATTTCGTCTTTAAATCCTGTCACTTTCGATTACTAGCTCAATTTTAGTTCAATAAGACATTGAATTTTCCCTTTTACTTATTAAAGAGTCTTGAGAGGATGTCTTCCCAAGTAAGGAAGAATGTAACCAATCCCCATAACATCCTATTTCACCACATCCTTATCAAACTACTTTTCTTAGCCGAGATGGAAAAACAGGGGAAAATGTGGGATGAGTTCATTTACCAATTTTCAAACCCTCATATTACAATCAAGAATAACAAGAATACTCTTGATCTAGGGACTGTTACTCCACCTAAACCCCCATGCTCAAGTTATTCCTCTACTGGAACAAAAGTCCAGGAAACTTGTTGATACCCTTGCAGCCTCATCGGGCAAGAAGACCAGGAAGCCTATTGCTAACCCCCCTAAAAAACAATAAAGACCAAGAAGCCTATTGCTAATTCATGGCACGAGGACGTGCCATATCTTCGGTTTGGGGGGAGTTTCTTGAGAGAAAGAAACACTCAGCACTGTCATTTGTATAAAAAACCCATGAGAAGAAGAAGTAGGATTTTTGTCAAAATTTTGTCATACTATCTTTTTACAATGTCTTGGGATATTATATCAGCAGTTGTTTGTATTGGTATGCTAAATTCTATATTGCTGACATCATTGTGTGTGTTATAAGCTTGTTGTTTATTTTTATGTTTATTCTATAGAAGACTTAGTATACTTAACTACTCTTTGTGACAAATACAAGATAACAACTGCTAAATACTTACTGCCATCTATATTACAAGCTTATGAAAAGATGAACACGTGTTTGAGTTGTTACATATCGATGAAAGGAAATAAAAATTCTCTTGTTCACCATGCCTATGAGTACAAACCAAGCCTTTTTTTAGTATCTGTCAGTCACCAATGACCAAATTTACTCTTTCATGTGATTGATAGGGTTATTAGGTCAAATTGTTATAATTTCAAAATAAAATTATCAAATAAAATTTGACATATCTTGGTTAGAAAATGGTCATTGGTGTGTCTAGGTGTCCTTACTATTCCCTCCACTCATCCAAGGTCATAAATTTTCATCATGGTCATGTCATCATTCCTTGTCATAAATTTTCAAATGATTGTCTTGGTCAAAGTTCTAGTTCAAAATTGGTTTATGAATTAAGGAAATGAATTTGACAAAAGTGAAAGAGGTTTTTTTCAATCATAGACCAAGAAACAAAAACCTCCTTACTTTTATGAACAAGTTTTATTATTTGAGAGAAATTCCCCAAATACAGTCGCTATTGGAGGGTTTATGCACATTTGGACAACTTGACTTTAAGTAAGTTTTTCAAAGGTTTGAAGAAGGCATTTGCAGCACTTGATGGTTCCATTGTGTAGGAAACATCATACAATTTCCCACCATACCACTTTCAGACCAAAAATCCTCAGGGAAGGCCTCCAAAAACCCTCTCAAAGACCACACTGCGTTTATGCTGAGAGCATGTTGCGTTTCTGTAATTTGTGAGTAACCAACTTCAAATTTGGATTATGAACAAATGGGAAATTATTTTCGAAACATGGAGGAGGTTTTTGTTCATAAAATACCCCAAAACAATAAATTCTCTCATTTTTTGAACATACGTTTTGGTTTGGGCTATATTCAATTCTCTTAGAGGCCTAGTTTTTCAGAAAATAAAACACTTTGTTTTTCCTGTTTTAGTCATGTTTTCTTTTCATGTTTTTCTAACAACAGGAAGTGAAGTTTTGAAAACCAAGAGATTTGTTTATCAAGGAAATATTCAAAAACAAAAACCTCTCTCAGTTTTTACACAGGATTTACTTTCTTGTAGTTACATGTGTCACTTTGATACCTATTTTTCACAAGTTCGCCAGGCCAAAATTGTTGCGCTTTTGAGAAATCACTTTTGGAACTAATTTTGCAGAGTTAAAAAATTTTTTTTGCATGTTTAAAGGATCAAGGGTATAATATCCATCTCAAGGCTTCCTCACATGTCATCATCAGCCTCCAAAAAATCCAAACCCTCCAATTCAAACTTAGATAGAATGAAACATTGAGTTGTCATTTACGCGATGATAACGTTGTCCTACAAGTCAAGATGAATTCTCTACAACGTTAGGTTGATGATATTACTACCACCAATAATATTCTCTGGATGCAATTGAAACATCACAAAAGGCCCAAGACAAAATCCCACGGGCAAGAGGGAGAAGCTTCTAAAGCTAATCCACCCCCTCCTTTGCAAGTTTAGTCATGAAGGGAAATTTCTTTTTGTTTGCAGTGGGACCTGCAAAATCTTAGGTGTGGGGGTAATGTTGGGCTCATGATATGATTGATTTCATGACGTTAATTAGATCCTTTTTGGCCGAATATGTATATGCATTTTCCTGTTTTGAAGAGATTTTGTGTCAAATTGTTATGATTCACACCAGGTATGCATAATTCATGTTTTGTGATTATTTTGAGTATAAATCAGCATGTTTTTATGATCCCAGGAAACTAATTCGTGTTTTGTATGTCACAGGGAAAAATCACAGCTTGATTTTGCATCCGACACTCCATCTGGTACTCCATCTGGCACTCAGTCCGATACTCCATCTGACACTCCGTCCTGCACAAAAACCATCGGAGATTTGGAGGTTAGCATATTGGTGGCTACCAATGGGTGAATCAAAGACATGGGTTTTTCTTGTGCTCGTGGCCTCCAGCTACTGAGCTTCTGACAATTCGATTTGGGTTGTTATACTGGGTGTTTATTGGCTCACTTAGTTTCTAGAAGTCATCGGCATTTAAAATTCATTTAATGTAATTTGTTGTTTTCAGAGGAGGTCGACCCTGGGAGGGTCGACCTCTCAGCTTGTAAATCTATAAATACCACCTCAGTGGCAAGGATGATTTTAGGGGATAAATTTCTCTCATGGGATAATTTTCCATGGTTTTTCCAAAAACAAGATTTGCTATTTTAAAATTGATCCATGAAAATTGTATAGGATAAAATTATTTTACCTTAAAAATTGCCAAAATTTTATAAAAACTATATAAAATACTTATAAATTTGAATATTTTTACAAAAATATCTCCAAACATTTATAGTTGACATATCAAGGATTAGTAAGATTCATCAAGGTTTCTACATTTTAAAATAAATGTCCATCCTCAAAATCATCCCTACTTAGTGGTCAGACAAATAGTAAAGGGAGAAAATAGACAGTTTAGCTTTGTTTTGTTATTTTTCATACATTTTGCTAAAAACTATGTAAAGACTGTGTTTTGGGTTTTAATGGTGAATTCGTATTGTTGAAGCTCGTGGTTCGCCTTTGAAGAGTAGCCACGACTTGTTGGGGGGGGCACCAATAGTCTAGGTGAATATTTAGTTAATATGCTTGTAGATTTGAGTAGTGTAATCATCATTTTGTCTATTTCATGTACATGCATTTTATTCTCTTTATTTTCTATATAAATTGTTGTTTATGATTTAATTGTCTTAGTTCAGTTTTGCAGGTCATTATGGAGGCTAGTGTTAATATGCAATGATCTTTTAGTTAATAAGAAATGAACTTGCAAGTTGTTAGCTACTAACCCTGTGTATAATTAGATGATAGCTAGATGTTTCATATACTAGAATAAAGTTTAAAAACAAAGTTAAAATAGAGTTTCTAGTTTATGGGTTTTTTGGCAAGCTTCGGTGGATGGATAGTGTTAGTTCTAGTTTCTAATTTTCAGTTTGCTTATCTAATTTCTATTTAAAGTTTCTTATCTAGTTGTTATGTATTTTTCTTATTTAATTTCTTTTCATTTGTTGTTTTAAGAGTATTTTCTCATTTGCAATTTAATTTGTTAAAATAGAATTAGTCTAATTTATTTCATGCAATTTCCGTTTCTAGATTTAGGTTGCAATTTTCATTCAAAGTTGAATATCAAGTTTAGTTTTGAATCTAAGTAGTGTGAATTTTCTTATATTAGTATAGAATGCATTTGAATTTCATAGAATAGTGTTTTTATATTGTTGATGATTAATGCATGATTGAATAATCACATGGATATGAAGGATAGTTGATGTTGCTTCTATCATGGCTAAGTTCTCATTGGATTGCCTATTTCATACTTTTCACTTTGCTATCGAAGTCAATATTGAGTTTATCCCTCTTGAGTTATCATTAATTGTTAAGTGTCATCGTGATATCATAAGATACCAGAGACATAATCATCAACACTATATTTGAGTTTTCTTGCTTTCATAGATTAGAAGATAGTTTCCTTGCTTTTGTAGGTTAGATAGTCTTGTTGCTTTGGTAGATTGAAGGATAGTTTTCTTATCATAGATTAGTTGGTATTTACTTTTATTGTCATGATTCTTTCAATTTAGTAGATTAAGATTTCCTTTCGTAAATTAGAAGTAATTCGGAAGTTTAATTTAATAATAGAGTTCACTTGTTTCTTAGCTTAATTAGTTGCTTATTGAGTAATATTAATTAGTTTATTTGCTTTAGAAGTTATCATAGGTTAGTTAGTTGTTTGCTTGCTTGTTTACTTGCTTTAATAGAGTAGTTTCTTGCTTGTCTATTTACTTGCTTTCATAGGATAGTTGCTTATTGAATTTGAGTAGGTTAGTTAAAGTAGTTTGTTGTTGCTATTGCTTATTAGGTAGATAGTTTGCTTTTGCTTATTGTCATGATTAAGTTAGTTTGTTTTAAATATGGTTTTCATTTTCTTTCTTAGAACTATTGATCGATATTTTGTTCAAAATTTATGTAGGGTACCTAGTTTGAGTTTCTTAGTAGGGTTTGCTCATTAATAGTCTTTGCTTAAGTAGATTAGCCCTTAGATACCCCATTTTCTTAATTAGACTATACTACCTCTAGCCTTTCTACCTTGGCATATATATTGCTACAACTCTAAGTTTACTTACCCCGGGTTGACAATTTAATTGAGGGTTTTTAGTGTGTTTTTAGTGCATATAGAACACCCATCAGAATGATGGACACCGAATTGAAGAGAAGCATTGCTTTTCATCCACATATCGACGGATAGATAAAGGTGGTAAACGAGAAAGTGGTACTCTTTCTTCGAGGATACTGCAACAAGCATCCTAAGTTATGGGATGAACATATACCCTATGTACAACATGCTTATAACTGAGTGTTGAGTCTCATAATTGTCACATTTCCATCATGTTTTCCTTTCACCATTCCTCACATTCTATCACTTCATTTAACCATTTATTATACTCTTTTCATGAATACATTTGGCTTTCACCTTATTATTTTCCACTTTATTCATTTTAGTATTAAAAGAGAATTTATGATTAATTATTAGAAATTAATATATTTTTCTTATATATCTCAAAGATTTGTGTGAGATTTGTAATGTAGGGATATTTGAAGATTTCAACAAAGGAGTATTCAAAAGCTTCCCAAATGTTTCCTCCATCTTTTCAAAATTTGAAGGAGACAATTCAAGCTAATTTCAAGGAGGAATGTCATGAGAGAATTTGTGAGAGAAAAGTGGGATAAGTATTTTGTAATTATAGAAAATTGGTTGAGAGAAAAGTGGAGAGGATTTGAAGGGATAATTATTTTGTAATTATAGAAAATTGGTTGAGAGAAAAGTGGAGAGGATTTGAAGGGATAAGTATTTTGTAATTACAGAAAATTGGTTGAGAGAAAAGTGGAATTGTAATGATGAGTTGCTTATCTTCTTTTCAAAGAACTCATGTATAAATAAGAGGGCTCTCTCCTCATTTGAGAGGAGGAGAGGAAGAGATAAAGTAAATAAGAACATAGTTAGTATTCTCTCTTGAGATAATGAGTTAGTCATGGATTTCATCATGTTGTAATGGAGTTGATGTTTTAGATCGATTTCTCCATAATAGATTTGTTATTTTGAGTTGTTAATACATATTTTATGTGAGCTCACATATGTTTTTCATTTTTTACTTGTTATTTACATTATAGATGATCCTTCCTTTGTATAATATCATGCTTTCTCAATCGGTTTTAATTTATGCAATTTTATGCTTTCGTTTATGTCATGCAATTCAATATCATACTTTCTCAATCATGTGTAATTTATGCAATTTCATGATTTTGTTTATTTCATGCAATTGAATTTTAGTCATGTGTTTCCTTTTCAATCACTAGATTAGGTTAGCTTACTTTCATCCTGCATATATTTTTCTTGCACCTCGAAGATTATGAGCCCCGGCTTCACAATTTTATGTCAAATTCATTAGCATATAAACCACTTGACACTGATCTTTACATTCATCCACTCACAGTTCACCTTTTCAGACATGTTTTGGGTACCTACCAAAGGTTCCTTTGGAGTTGATGTATGGGAGATACGCTGATGTGAATGAAGAACGAACAGAAGACAGAGCTTGCAAGTTCATCTAGAGGATTCATCATATACACTAGGTAGTCAGGGAAAAGTTGGAGAAGAGTCAAGCACAGTATAAAGCTCAGCATGACAAACACATGGTTGATCATCAGTTCCAGGTTGGAGACTGAGTATGGATTCACATAAGAAAGGAACAATTGAAGGGTGAAGGAAAGAAACTCAAGCCTATCTGATATGGACCCTTCACTATTTTGGTGAAAATAAGCACTAATGCTTTTCGTTTAGATCTTCCACCTTATATGCAGATATATTCAGTTGTGAATGTAGAGAACTTGAAAAAATTTTAGCCTCCCATGATCATGGATCAGGACAAGGAAGTTTCAATACCTTCAATTGATGAGTTTACACCTGAGTACTTGGATGAGTTATAGGAAGATATCATCCTGGAAAGAAGGATGAGGACTTCACTCATGGGTGATGTTGATTATCTTCGAGTAGGCTTAAAGGGAACACATACAAGCAAGGAAAAGTGTATTGAGAAGGACAAAGTGAGGGGGATTTTCCCTCACTTACTAGTTGATTAATGAAATCTTTTGGTGGACCGTGGTCCAAAAAGCTCTCAATGGGAAGGCGTGATCCAAAAAGAATCTAGAGAAGGTTAAGAAGAATTCAGAATGCACAGAAGAAAATTAAGACGCTCAGAATGGCTTCAGTAGATAGAAAAAGGGAAAAAATTAAAAGTTCCCAAAAATCAGTTAAAAGGGAATGATCGCGAAGAGTGCTTCAAAATATTTTTAACGACGCAAACAAAGTTATAGATACAAAGCTATAAGCAGTCAAAGATCAGGTCAAACTTGGTCAAAAGTCAAAAATTCAAGGTGATAGGTGGCACCACTACAAAGGTGACACATGGCACATCTGTACAATTGAGTTGGCATTGGATGATGTGGAAAAATGATGGCATACACGTGGGAAAATTAGGTGATGACACGTGTCAGTTTCGTGGAAAACTTGTATGGTGCCATGTGGCCCAGTCATGGGTTGCAACGTGGCACCCCTCCAATGGTTGGTGTGTGTAAAATTTTTATGACTCCACCGGAGTCGAACTCATGACCTCTCCATTAGCCCAAAGGCCCCACACCTCTGCACAACTAATACACCACCATATGTTTCTTGTTATTAATATGGTTCACATATTATTTAAGTCTAAGGTTTTATGTATGTGACAAAGGGAAGGGGCTAGTCCTTCGGCCCGACCCCTGGTTCTATGTTTAACCCATATGACCCCAGTCTTCTGCCAGCCTAGGGGCTTATTCCAACCATCCACCATTTTAGCATTTTCGCCAATTTTAAAACTTTTTGCCATATATAGCATATGCCAAACTATCTGCCAGTTTAGTGTGCATGCCACATACAGTTACAACCACATACTAAACAAGGATTCTGTGGAATTTGATCTCGGGACCTTCGCCTAAGGATGCTCTAAACTCAGCCTCCCTAACCACTTTGCCAACCATCACACTTATAGCATAACTGCCCAGTTTTAGTATAAAAGGGGGTGTTCACCAGTGCATTCAAGATAAGAGCACGAGAGGTGAGACCAAGCATGCCGATACGGATCTATACGGACTTGGGTGCAATTTTCAATATTTTGGCACGCATTTTGAGATTTCCAGTCATTTATTGTGGGAGCAGTGGAACGTAAACCGAGGCAAGGGTGTCTCTTGGGCCAAAACGTGTCTGACTTGGATTGAGGCGTGGAGATAGACATTTTTAGGTAAAATGACGCCACAAATGCAGTGGTGGTGTTAGTTTTCATATTTGAGGAAATATTCTATAGCTTAATTCCATAATGAGGTATACTTATGTATTTTTCCCAATTCTTTTGTGGAGTTAATAAAAATACCTACCCATTTGAGAGAAGGACCCAGAGACGCAGTCCACCAGGGACGAAATCTGTTATCAAGTTCTTTGTGTTCATATTGGATTCTTATGTCTCTTTCCTTTTTACCTTTTCCTTATTGATGGTGTACTTTAGTTTATACTCATTTAATACAGTTCTTTAATAAGTCACTTGATGAAAAGATCCTGGATCACTTTATGAAAGCTTCGTATAATGCCTCAATATCTACGATGGAGGCTGGGGGAACACCCCAGAACCATTTTCTTACTTCCCCATCCAAACTCTACAGAAACAACGTCATCCACACATCTGCATAGTCAATGTTAAATTTTTATGCAAACTTATAGAAGGCTACCAGATGTTCCTCAACTGTGACATCACCTTCCCCATTATATCTTGGTAAATATTTCATGTAATTTGTGGTTGGGAGTGCATGCAATCCTATAGGAAGAACTAGGGGTGCATATCTGGAAGCAATTATGACATCCATCATGTTAACAACCATGGCTTGGGAAATAGGAATCTGAATACTTATGGAAGCTACAGGGGTGGATGTTGGACTGGATGATGGAGTAGAGTTAGGAGTTGAAGATGTTTGAGGTTCCTTTTAATTATGAATCTTAGGGCTAGAAAATTCAAGTTGCTTGTGATGATGAAGAGACATAGACTCTTTTGGCACATCTTTACTGTAATGATCCCAAGCCATTATGCAAGGATCATCACTATTTTGGTGTCTTTTTAAAACTTTTTCTGAGTGAGGTATTTCGTCAAACACTTTGTTGATCTACCTTTTAGATGT
>JZKD02S2348534.1:891795-916233 GCA_000966675.3 Picea glauca | reverse complement strand
ATCATGGAAATCGTCGGAATGGAACGAAACCAAAGCCAACCTGTGCAGAATGGATCATAATGATGGAATATGATGATAAATTCCAACTGGACCCCACAATGCCTCTCAAATACCCATGTACTCTCTATAACATCCATCTGGCTACTTTGGTCATCATATGTCTCTACCCTGTGATGATGTCCCAAAGTGGGGACATTACATTTACCCTTTAGGGGGGAGGTATATCTCTGAGCTACAGTGGATTTTCCTAGTTTACTTTATGGATCATAGACTTATGTGTCCTTCTTAGGGTTAGGATGATCCTTGATGGATTGGACGTGTTCAGATTTGGATATGTTGAGTCATTTTTTAGGCGCCAGTATCTCTTTCATAAATTCTACTCAGTGGAGTCGCCACTCGATTCTTTAACCATGGAGTATCCATGTAAATGATATACAATTTGAATGTGTTTGGTCTTTGTTCACCATCAAATATTAGATTTCATCAGTGTCATTCTCCCAGGGAAAGATATTTTGTTACTCTGATCCTCGATAATGGTGCCAGAAGATGTTGGTCCTAAAGTCTGCACCTGACTGCTAAAGGGCAGAGCTAGGCCACCTCAAGTTTAGACTGATTTTGTTTTGGGTTTTGTTCGTCAGTTATAGGGTTGGTTTTACCAATACAAGAACATGGTTGGGTTGGAAAAATGATATGGATGAGGGTACTCCTTGGATGGTGGCACACTAATGACAGATAAGTGAAATATCAGAGGTAAAAACAAAGGGAAACAACAAATCACTCAATGAATAATCTGTTGCAAGAAGTTTAATACTTAAAATATCATTTTAAGGCATTAAACATGTACCAAAAATAGAATTAATCCCATAGGTTGCAGTAAAAACAAATCTTCATCAAAGCATAGCTATTATCAAAGGTTGCATATTAATAAAGACAAGTTACACAGTAGCTGAAGGAAAATAAATGCACTTCGAACAAATCAAAATTGTATTCAAGACAACAAACACATACGAATTTGGACACAAACACACTGTTATCAATAGTATATTCACCAGGTAGAGAGCTTTAGTCTATGTGCAAAATGGGTCCAACCAGTTGTTGTATTGATTTCCTTCCCTAAAATCCTCCACCCTCAAAACATACAAAAGCTGCATGTTTATCAGAGTTGCAGAGGCTCTCATCCATCTCGGACTGAGACTTAACTCTACATTAACAATTGTAGAACAAATTATTAACTTGAATAAAACACTCCTCGAGTACAACAATGTATACTTCACACTTGACTTAATCAGAAAGAGTGGTTCTTATCACACATAAAATACCACTTATTATTCTTTAAACTAAAAAGAGTCTTGAACTAAAAAATTGAAAACTGACACTAGCGATGAAACTAGACTGATGCGTGCACTAGAATGAACTGGGATTGGCAGAAAAATACTAGGAGTGATAGAATTGAGTTCCGCATTGAGAACTGGCATGCATGCACCTTGTTTGAGGCCACGATAGGATAACTGGTTGTATTGGCAGCTTCTTCACATTATCTTCTTGAGGAAGGGGTAGGTCTTTTGGTGTTTTTCTGGAGTCTTAGACATTCCTTATGCAGTCTAGAATATAGTTTCTCAAGTTCCTGATTATGGTGTTGCAGAGTCTAGATTCCAGAAATTTTGTTATGTACCTGTTGAATATCAACAAGTTGCTCTATCTCGATCATAAGAGGCACTTCTTCCTATTTTCTCTTTGATGGACTGGTAACGCTTTGCTAGAGTTCTACTTCTCTTTGTGACTTTCCTTTGATGATTTGTCTTAACGACCAGTCTTTTTGCCATGCGCTATTCTCGGATTGGACCCTAGACATGATATAAGCACGTGATTGCGGAAGTTTTCAAGGGCGGTTTGGATCCCCACCACTCCGACTCCCAAAATACACCACCAACTTCCATGTACCTCTCAAGCTATACCATGATTTCAATTGCGGGGCCGCTCTATAAGATTAATGTTCGGATTCCTTTAATTTCCACAATGAATGTGAGTCATCGATCATTTTACGATCTAGGATCTAGGTGACCTTGTTAATTTAGAGCCCCTACTAAAGTTCTATCCATATTCCATATTAGAAATTCCCTAGCCATATTTAGCGATGACGCAAATTTCTTAGAGCTTGGGAGCTTTTGAATGTGGAGCATGAATGTCTACCGAAGTGACTTTCTTGCGGAGTGACATGGCAGTCTATTGTCACTTTGGCACTTTGGAGTTCGAGAGATTTTGAATGCAAAGTGTGTATAAATCCTGAAGTGACGAACTTGTGAAGTGATTAGCATGTGCTTATCAGTAATTAAACCTATATTAAGTCATTTTTATCATTTAAATATTTTGGGACTTCGGGGCTCTGGGCTTCGAAGAACTATGCTTTCTCTAGATGGAAAACTCTCAGAGTGACATTGTTGCGAAGTGATGTGGTGGCCTGATTTCATATGATGTCACGTATTTTGATGTGTCACATAAGGCAAGTGACATGTGTCACTTAAATATGAGTGGATGATGGGACCCAAATGACCAGAAATGAGTGCCACATGTCAGGGCTAGATGGAAGTCACGTGTCTCCATGGATGAGCGCCACAAGTCCTGACGGATGAGCATTGCATGCTTCAGAACTTCGACACTATAGAGATCTAGAGAACTGGGTTTTCTCTACATCTAAATCTCCCAGAGTAGTATGGGCCCAGAGTGACATAGCATTGAGGGCCCACTCCGACACTTCAGGGCTTTAGAACTTAGAAACTTCATGAGTTTAGGATTTTGAATAATGAAAATCTCCCAGAGTGACTTTGTCTTGTAGTCATTATCTCATATTTACTGTTAATTATATTGAGATTACTTTAACCATCAATTTTAATGACTTTGGGACTTCGGAAGTTCATCCCTTCGGTGATTTAGGCCTATGTTGAGTTGAAAAACTGTGAAGTAGTATTGGCCCGTAGTGACATGGCAGTGAGGGCTCAATCCAACACTTTGGGGATCCGAAACTTCAGATATCTATGCTTTTCATTAAAACTCATGCGATGTTGAAAACCCCAAATGTACGAAAACTGTCTATCTAAGTCGACTATTGGATCTCCACCATTGAATATTTGACCTGACTGTTTGGCTTAAATTCTAAGCCTGAAATGGACTGCTTTGATTTGCTGCCTTTTTCTGTGGAAGCTTACTAAGTTTACAAAGGACTTGTTGGACCTGGATGTCTCATGTGCACAAGAAATACTTGATCAACCTACTGTGATCTCAATCAATGGTAGACATGATGACAAGCATTATGAACCAAATCATGACATGTAATTATCCTTCAAGAAAAAAAGAAAAACTTTGCGCAAAGAATCAGTCAAGCAAGAAAATAAGGAAAACCAAGTCATTGAACAAATGGGAAACTGACTTTACCAACCAGAAGAGGAAAAAATTGATGAAGGCATAGGGAAATGAGAGAGGAGGGGAAGGGGTGAAAACCTAAGTTACAACAATTATGATGATGTTGAAAAAGATGTATTCATAACTAAAGAATAACATGATAAATTTATGGAAGAAAATGATAAGTTTATGCAGGAAAAAAATGATGCGTTGTTAATGGAAACATAAGAGTATAAGAAGGGGTACCAAAATTATATCATGTAGTTTCATAAGAAATATAATCTCAAAAATAAAAAAGGTGCTTGCAAACCCTCATAAGGGAAATCCTACAAAATATCCTCAAGCTAATTTACCCTCTTCAAGTCATCCTAAGAAAGAGAGTTCTATAAACAATGCACTGGAGAAAGGAAAACAAAAAAAGGATCCCCCAAAGAAGGTCTCAGGGATAAAAAGGGATGTAATCATCAAAGAGGTAGAGAAAACTCAATCTTCTTTTATTTTTGAAAGTGAGATGGAAAAAATAAAAATTTCTCCACCTTTCAATTAGTTGATCAGGAATGTTGAATATAGAAGCCAAATCATCAAAATATTTAAAATAGAAGAAGCATATGATAATATGAATGTGCAATATTATCACCTTGCAATCTTGTTTGGTCCTCGGGTGGAAGAATCTGGTGATGATGGCGATGTGCCTCCATTTTATGCCAGCCTTAAAGTTCATGATATGACTTTATACAATGCAATGCTAGATTTAGGAGCATCTCATAATTTGATGCCAAAGGTAATAATGGAGTATCTAGGTTTGGACATCACTAGACCTTATAAATATTTTTTCTCTTTTGATTCAAGGAAAGTAAAGTGTTTAGGCTTAATCAAAGACCTAGTTGTGTCTTTATCTCAAATCCCATCAAAGAATTTTGTCAAGGATGTAGTATCTTTTGACATCCCTCTAAATTTTGGCATGTTGTTATCAAGGTCATGGGATGGTAAATTGAAGGGTAGTCACAGATGGACATGTCCTATGAAGCTATACCAGTTTTTGGATAGGAAAGGAGACTATGCAGGGACGTATTTCTTAAATACATGGTGAGTAGCAAGGGAAAACCCAATAATCATCCCATTTATTCTATTGACACTAAGGTTGGTTCTTCAATTTTTTATAATGACCTGTGATTTGAAGAAGAGGATCCAAATGTTCTCAAACTCCCTAATAAATATGATGAAGATCAACAAGCAGGGAAAATTCCATATCAACAAAATAATGAGGAAGAAGAAATGTGGAATATGAATTTTGATGGAGCTTCTAGTAAATAAGGAGTTGGAGCAGGTGTTTGGATAAGCCCTCCCGAATCAGGTTCAAAGCTTTTCTCTTGTAAATTTTCTTTTTGACTATACAAATAATATGGCTCAGTATGAGGCATTGATATTGGGGTTGAATACATTGAAATATTTGGGAGGAAAAAGAATAGTTGTACATGGATATTTTGAGCTTGTGATTAATCAGGTTAAGGGCATCTATCAATATAGACATCCTAGGATGAGAGCATACAAAAATATAGTTCTTGATGTTCTTGAAATTTTCACAGAATATAGCTTTTCAGTGATTCTAAGAGGACAAAATTTGATTGTTGATACATTATCCACTTAAACTTTTATTTTTAAGATTCCCATCTTTCCTAACATAAAATATGAGATTGAAGTCAAGCATAGGCCAGCAATACTTGATAATATCAAGTATTGGCAGATTTTTGAGGATGATAAACAAGTGGGAAGGTTTCTCCAAATGACTGATGAGTTTTCCAACACAAATATTGATGGGGAAAATTTGTTTGATCACAAAGAATGTGCAGTCATGTCTCCAAATGTAGATAGTTTCCTAAATCATATTGTTGGTAGAGACATTGTTCAACTCAAAAAAAAATTCATCCCTAAGGGTTTGGTTCCACTAGAAAAGATCTTTGACAATAACGACGTGGCAAGGAATCCCAAAGTCACTCAAAATGATGAAGAAATAGAGGATTGTAAAATTGGAACTAAGGAAAAACCTAAAATCATAAAATTGTCCAAGACATAGCCCAGAAAGCAAGGAGCGATATGTCAACTTAATGAAGGAGTTTCCAGATTTTTTTTCTTGGATCTATGAAGATTCTAAATTTTATTACACAAATATTATTCAACATGTTATTCCAATTAGAGATGATCAAAAAACATTTAAACACAAATTGAGAAGGATTGATTCTTTGTTGCTACCAAGGATGATTTTAAGGATGGAAATTTATTTTTAAATGTAGAAACCTTGGTGAATCTTACTGATCCTTCATATGCCACCTATAAATGTTTGGTGATATTTTTGTAAAGATGTTCAAATTTCTAGGGATTTTATATAGTTTTTATAAAATTTTGGCGATTTTTAAGGTAAAATAATTTTATCCTATAGAATTTGGGTGGATCATTTTTAAAATAGCGAATTTCATTTTTGGAAAAACCATGGAAAATTAGCCCATGAGCGAAATTTAGCCCCTAAAATCATCCTTGGTTGCTATGACTCATTGAGAAAGAGGTAAAAAAATTGTTTGATTCCATGATCATAGTGTCTTTGAGATTCTCTAAATGGTTGGCCAACTTAGTTCATGTCAGAAAGAAAAGTGGTGAAATTAGGTTGTGTGTGGATTTTCAAAATATGAATAGGGTTTCCCTAAAACATAACTATTCTCTTCCCAATATAGACTACATTTTGAATAAAGTGGTTGGGTCACGGAAAATGTCAATGTTAGATGGATTTTTTGGATACAACCAAATCATGGTGCATCCTGCTGATCAAGAGAAGACAACCTTCACAACACCTTGGGGCACATTCATGTATTCCAAAATGCCATTTGGGCTTATGAATGCAGCGAAAACATTCCAAAGAGTGATGGATATATCTTTTGTTCATGAAAAATATAAGTTCATTGTCATTTATTTAGATGATATCACTGTTTTTTCAAATTCTGATGATGAGCATTTAAAACATTTAAAACAAGTTTTTAAGAAGTGTAGGAGATTTGGAAATTTATTAAATCCTAGAAAATCCATCTTTGGAATGCAAGAGGGTAAGATTCTTGGTCATATAATCTCAAAATAAGGAATAAATATAGATCCTAGTAGGGTATCTGCAATTCTGAAAATTGATACTCCTAAAAGCAAAATATAGGTATAGTCCTTTCTTGGAAGGGTAAATTTTTCGAGGAGGTTTATTCCCAATCTGGAAGAAATCATAAATTTCATTACTATCATGTTGAGGAAAGGAAGTGAGATAAAATGGACTCCAGAAGCTAGAAAATCCTTTGAGGATGTAAAGATAGAATTGACTACGACACCACTATTAGCCATTCCAAACTATGCAAAGGAATTCATCTTATTTTATTTTGCATCAGAACACATTATTGTTGGGGTCTTGTTGCAGAAGAATGAACATAATTTGGAAAGGCCCATATCCTACTACAACATAAATTTAAGATATTCCCCATTAAAGTAAAACATCATGGAAAATAAAGCATATGCATTGGTAAAATCCATGAAAGAATTTTGAATTTACATTTTGCATTCTCATGTTGTTGCTTTTGTGCCCAGTAATGTTGTGAAAGATATTCTAACCCAGTCTGATATTGAAGGAATAAGAGGCAAATGGATATTAGTTTTGTTAGAATACAATTTGGAGATAAATCCTACAAATCTAATAAAAGGCCAAGGGCTTTCTAAGCTAATGACATAGTCAAATTATGATGTCTTGCAGATACATTTTATTGCAGATCTGTCAGAAACTTCAAAGGAAGAATCAACACCACAGGTATTCCAGAAGTGTCTTGAATCTCCATGGTATGTCGATATCATATATGTGTTGAAAAACTTACAAGCTCCTCCTGAACTAAGAAAAACCAAAGCTATGTTTTTTAAATTAAAAGAAGCCAAATTTTGTATACTTGATGGTTCTCTGTATTGGAAGGATGCATAGGGGATTTTTCTATGTTTCCTATTAGAAGATGAGGTAAAACAAGATATCAAATAATTTCATAAGGGTGACTGTGGAGGGAAACATTATTGGAAAACCATAGTGCATAATATACTAAGAGTAGGGTTTTATTGGCCTAGCATTTTCTCTGATGTATACAAGGAGGTGTTCATTTGTCATGAATGTCATATTTTTGATGGAAAAAGGAAATTGTTTCCCTTACCTTTAAAACCAATTTCATTTGAAGCACCATTTAGGCAATGAGGCCTTGATTTTATAGGAGAGATTCATCCATCGTTTCCATCTCAACATAAATGGATATTGATAGCTACAAACCATTTCACTAAATGGATTGAAGCGGTACCAACAAGGAAAGCTACTGCTATTGTCATTATCGAATTTTTGGAAAGTAACATTCTTTCTAGGTTTGTCTCCCCAGTAAAAATAATAATTGATAATGAAGCAACATTCAAGTCTAAGAGGATGGAAAATTTTTGTAATGATTACAATGTAACTCTTGGTTATTCCACAACCTATTACCCAAAGGGTAATGGATTAGCTGAGTCATCCAACAAGAGTCTGAAAAGAATTATCAAAAAAATTCTACAGGAAAAAAAAAAGGATTGGCACAAGAAACTCATATATGAACTATGGGATGATAGGATTACTACAAATTGGTCTATTGCTACATCACCTTTTCAGATAGTGTATGGTACAGATGCAGTTTTCCCTACCTCATTAGGGTTTCCAGTTATGAAATTGCTACAATAATAGGAGGTTGAACCAAATGATATTCAAATAAATATTAATCAAGTGATTCATGTACAACAAATGGGAGAGAAAGTATACAACAACACACAATTGCATCATGATAAAATGAAAAAGGTCTTTGATAAGAGGACAAAGGTTGATGGTTTTAAGGTAGATGATCTAGTGCTGAAATGAGATGCAAGAAATGAATATAAAGGGAAGCATGGAAAGTTTGATCACCTCTTCCCGGGACCGTTTATAATTGTAGCTTATCATGGAAGCAATGCTTATCTGCTACAAGAAATCAATGGAGATATCATTGGTGGAGGGCCTGTGAATGGTAGGTTTCTCAAATGCTACATTATTTAAAGCATTTTGATCTTTCATCTCATTGTAAATAACCATTTTATTTTCAGATATAGTAGTTGAGGTCATCATTCAATAGAAATTGAAGCCCAAGGTGAAGGCCCTAAGGTTTTGTTAATTGTTGCTAGTGTATGTCAAGTCTATAAAAAAAAATTCCAGTCCATTTTTTCTTTTTTAGAGTCTTTTTGAGTTAAGGTCCAACAATGAATAAATCCAAATTGTTAGGCACATGTTCTATTGTTCTCTGATGCCTCATAGGGAGGAAAACATCCCCATTAGAGATCATTTTAATGTCATGATTTTCAAGTTAGGATCATAGTTTTGTTAAGAGTTTGCAAAGTTATGCCTTGGTCTTGGGAAGACCAATGCATTCCTATTTTGAGTCATTAAGTGTGTGATAATCAGTTTTTCCTTTAAAGAATTTTTCTAATGAAAGTTTGTTTAAGTGAAAACATTAGTCTATTGGTCATTGGTCTAATATTGTATGTCAAAAAATTAGTCAAGTTATAAATTAAAGTCTAAGAGAAAGGTTTTGAAAAGGATGTCATGGAACATAATGACACATTATGAGAAGTAGGGAGTCATCCAAGGTCATCATATCATGTGTATTATCTTTCCAAAGTGATTTTCATACTTTTTTTGCAAAATTTTCACACTATGTGTAAATTTTTTGTGCAAAGGATGGTGCTACCCAATCAGTCATGTCATTCCAAATGGTCTAGTCATGCTTTCAAATTGAGTTTTCTCGGTATGTGAATATCTTTCCCCTCCCATTTTCCTTTCAAAAGACTATCTGCCATTAATCAGACTCCTTTACCATAGCAAACTCGGAAGACTCCCATGCTATGCAAGCTCTATACACCCACTACACAAGCTCTGTCCACCCACTACATAAACTATGTCCATCGCTATGCAAATTTTACACAGTAGCCACAGGCTACTCATCCTATGTTTCTTAAAATTCCCATGTGTCAAAGATTGAGGTGTTTTGTTTTGTTCTCGAAAAACATTTTGCGTTTATGTGCATGATATTTAAAAATTGTTTCTTGTATTGATGAGTCCCTTTGATCCAGTTGTGCAAACCCTAGTCTTTATTTTCACTATGTAAAGTTCCCTGTCAGAGCCTTAGCCATTGAACCTCTTTTTCGCTACCAGTGTTGGTGTTTTTAGCCTATATCTACAGTATGGAAACTTAAGAGAAGAATAAATACAATAAAGGAGGAAGTGCGTTAAGATATGATCCAAAAATCTTACAATTGGTGAACTTTGATCCAACATTCAGGGTTTCTTTTGAAGAGGTTGGGTGCATGAGTTTTGTGAAAATATTCAAGGGTTCATTGTGCAGTTAACGAAGAAATTTTCCCTCAACTTCAATGGTGTCCATAAAAATATTGTTGATATTACTTTCCAGGTGTCAGAGGAGACAATAGTTGCTACAATTGAAATTCCAATTCAAGGGGAGAAATGGTTCAAAGGTATGCCTCTTGATTCAACCTTCTACACTGATTTCTTGAAGCCTAAGTACAAAAAGTAGAATTTTGGTGCTACTACTCTTAAAAGTTATTAAGAGTGATTCAAAGATATTTCACTTGGGAGGGAAGGTTTAATAGAGAATACCAATATCATAATAGGATTTTAATGCATTTCACAAGAAAAAATCCTTTAAATTTACCTTTTTACCTATAGAGAAGCTTAGATAAAATGTTAGACAGAGTACATGCTAGGGTTGATAAGGTTAAAACCAGTTTGTTTCATTTCTCTCTGGTAAAGTTATTCGTGTTGGAAGAACTTAATAAATTAAACAGGTATTGGGATTCTTTCCTAGCTTCAAAAAACATTCCTTTAGACCCAGAAGGATACACTCCCTCATTTGCTGAGAAAATGGCTTCTAAGGATTCAAATAGGAAAGAGAAAAGGTATGCAGAATAGGATATTGGGAAAGGAAAATAAAATGAAGATTCTTCACCAAGCTAGCAAGCCAAGACAAAAGGTATGAAATTACACTTTGATGATGAGGTGGATGAAACACCAAAACTTAGTAGTCCAATCACAAGATCGGCTGCCAAAAGATTACCTATACCTGCCCTACATACGCAATTTGTTGAATCTAAAATGAAAGAAATTAAGGGAAGCACATGATTTAAATATTTAGCTGAGGGACGAGAACAAAACAACAGATCTAAAGTTAAAAAAAAAACATTCATGAATGTGGACCAGCCATCAAAAACTCCTATGTAGCTATTTCCAATGCCCAGTCAAAGTTGAGAACAATTGCACTTTTGTATAGGCAATCGAGAAATCCAAAAAGATAGAATTTGTTACTGAGGAAAGAAAATAAAACTTTGAAACTAAGGATGAAAGTTAATGATGAAGGCAGGAGAAAATTAGACCTACTTGCAGAGGTGGATGAAATATAGACTCAATGTTTTCACGGTTTTGTCTTTTTGATCAAATTTGTTTGGGTTTTTTTTTTCTTGGAAAATAACATTGCACAGAACTTGCGTAGCGATCTCACGCTACACAAGTGTTTTAAGTACACGCTTGATGAAAAATGATGGGTAATGTTTGTTGGATGATACAATGACAAAGTTCAGCCTTAGAGACTTTTCAATTACCAGCCGAGTTAAGCTAATTGAAGAAGACTATTTGTTGTGTAAACTTGCTACACAACTGTTGTAGCTTACAGTTACACAATGAGCTACAATAGATCGCTACGCAAACGTGTCAGGGAGCCTAGTTAGTATTCAAATCAGCCTCAGATTCACATCCAGTTGTACTAAATGACTCACATCAATCCCAAAGATCAAAAATATGTTGGAGAATCTTTATTTTTGAGATATTATTATGCATTTAATTTGGTCAAAGTGGACTTCTATTTTTAGAAAGTAGTTTGAATTTTGTTCCGTTTTTAATGTACTATATCCAAAATTGGAGTATGTTGAAGTTCGACCTCTCTAGCTTAGGGATGGATTTTTCCTTTATATTGGATCATTTTTAATGTAGAAAGGGTTGGCAGAAGCATAGAGTACATTTGTCTTGAACATTTTGTAAGTTTTCAGAAGTTAAATGAAATATTAGTGCAGAAGTAAAGTGTTATTCATACCATAGATTCTTGTTGTGGTGATCTAAAGTGTGTGTTTCTCTCTCATGTACGTATTTCCTGATTTCTTTCTCATTTCACCTACAACTCTTATATACTTAGATTGGAAAGCTAATGGTATTAAATTCATATGATATTGATGCTTTAGATTCAAGCAATTTAAGTACCATTATCTCTTCTTAACTCAATTAGAATTCATCTCAGTTGGTGCTCTAAATGTAGTTGATTTTTTTCTCTTTCTTCCATCATACAACGACAATATGTTAAAAAAATGAAATATTATCACCTATATAGCCTCTTCTTCCTTGCTAGTTCTACCCACCAATCACTAATAGTTCCATTTCCTTCAAAGTTGACTCCATTTCCCAATTGATTCATTTTCCTTCTTTCTAGAAAAATTCATAAATATCTCCATCTAATCAAAGATCTATCCATTGATCCTAAAAAGAAAACTTATATTTTAGACACCAAGTGACAAGAGATATCCCTCTCTAAACTGAAAGGGTTATTTTCAGTTCTTAAGTGGTTTTGTGGTTACCTTTGTGATTTTCTTCTTCAATAAGCAATTTACATAGTGCTAACACTCATGATGACCAAGACAATTCCAATTCAACAATTTGTAAATTAATCTACTGCTACCCAAAAAACAAACTTAAGAATTCATAACAAAATATAATGACCAAGTGGGATATAAATTTTGAAATGAAATTTTTTTAAAGATACAATGATATCCCAAATCGGGTTGTCCATTTTACCATGTTAAAACAAATTTTAAAACTTCTAGAATGTTACAATATTACAAGATCCAATTATTCTACCTTTCGAAATGCATTTGGACTGACAACGAACCCACATTCTTTGTATTCAGTAAGAAAACTTAAAATACAATAACCATTTGAGAATATGCCTATGGATTGAATAAAATATTGTAGCGATCCAATAAAAATCTATCGCCAAGATTTACATTTGGATATAGTGATCAATAGAAATATAGTTCCAAAATTTCAACACAAATAAGAGATGAAAATAGAATTTCTAATACACAAATTTCTCATTGCTACAACAAAAATATCCAGAATATAAAATATCATAATCGATGTAAATGGTGAGTTGAGGATGTCCTCCCAAGTCTTGTGCTCCTTCTCCTCTCCCACTTTCTAATAACAAAGACTTCACCGGTACCTTTCAACCAATGCTAGGGGTACTCTTCTTCCCCCTTAGATCCCTGAGCCGCAAAGGGGCCACACACAAGAAACCAACAACAACAGCTCCAAGGCTTGCCTCACAAGGAAGATCTTCCACTCTTTCTACAAGCTTCGTATCCCAACTCTCACAAGTAAAAAAAAGTCAAAACAATTTTGGCAGCATAACATTACCAAGAATAAGTGAGATCCAATTCCCTTCTACCCCATTTGTTTTATAGAAATTTATTCATTGACACATGTCCTCATGCACAAATAATCAAATTTTTAGATTAAATTAATTAATATTATTCACCCACACACTTGTCACACTCTCCCTAAGTTGCACAAGTAATTACCATTTTTATTTTATTTAAAAATCAAATTTCCATCACATTCCCCAATGTGTTCCTATTTTCTCTCTTAGTTGTCCCTTTGTTCCCCAAATTCTCATTTAATGAGTGTCTCCTAACTAGATATTAGTTAGAGTTGGATTATGAGACTTCTTCTAGTTAGATTAGTGGTAGGATGACTCAAAATTCTATTCCATGTATACTCCTATTTTCTCATATTATTAATTTCTTCTATTTTTAAAATCGATTTTATTAATTTCATGCACACATGTGCATTTTATCCAACCTTTAAATTGTATTCCCCTTTTTACTAGAGTTTGATTATATTCTCAAATATTTTAACTTGTGTCATAGTTCATTTAATCCTTTATTTAAATTTAGACTTAGACTTAGTCTTATACTTAGGCTTAGAATTTTGTTAGGATTTAATTAAACTTTACCGTTTAATGAATTATTTAATTCTAACAAGTCCTCGAGGTGTAGGACAGTCGGTGACAGAGTGTGTTGTTAAGCCACTCCATGATGTTAAAGTCACCGGTTCGAAACCTGCGGGGACAAAAAATCCAACCATGTTAAGGGTTGGTGTGGCTCAGGTCGGGTGCGATCCCCGGGTGATTTTGATGGCTTAGATGCCCCTGAGTCGCGGTTTCTCAAGCCACAGGTTAATCGCGTAGCCAACAGGTCCCGCACAAATTAACAAACAAAATTATTTAATTCTAACAAGGTCTAATCATTTCAATGTTTTCTAGAACACCTAGATTTATTGACTCAATTTTTAATTACGCGACATGCCCTTCAAGACGCACCTTTGTGATCCAAGGGTCCCACTTGCCTTAGAATGGTTTTGGATTTTTTTTTTACCCTTTGGATCCAACACTCCATTCATTCAACCTTGCGAGAGACTAAGGGATTCTAAGGAATAAGGAATCTCCCTTATTGTATGCCCCTTAGAAATATTCATGAGCGACTGTCTCAGTCCACCCTCATGACATTGTGGGCCTCTCGAACTAGGTAATCATTAACCTACAGTTTAGGTCATGGCAGGAGTGATAGTAGGCTATGACAGGGACGATGCCACACCTCTCCCTCAATGTCTAGTTCCTATGCATGACCCCTTTACTCCTTATGTGAGTCAGATTAAAAATCATTGTCAAGCCTTCATCCACTAAAAAAAACTGTCAATAATCCATATACATAAATCATACTGAAATCAATCATATATCAAATATGTGCAAAAATAAATACTCAAATAAATACAATCCACTCCCTAACTCAATTTGGAGCCCAAGGAAGTCTATTGATTCCATCAGCATCCATAACCTATCATGTATCCTCTACACTCGAGAAAACTTGTCAATAGCATCTACCAATATATATACATCAAAATAAACATAAGTCACAACACACCATCATCATCATATAAAACCCATAATCAACAAAAAATCATAATATACCATAACCAGATCACTCACATGCAAGTGTCCTCAAAGAATATGTCAATAAAAGTGTACTTAGTAGAATGGGATGTTACAATTTTATTATTATTTTAAATTTATTTATTATTTATTATGTATTATGTATTTAACATTCTTGCTAACTCCTCTTGAATTTAGGGTGATTTTGGATACCAAAATAAAATTATGAGTTGGTAGTTATAACAATTTGGTCAAAACACATCCCAAATGAATTTTAATAGTGTTTGACTTCTTAGATCCATGATATCTTCAACGCATATCTTCAAATATTTGTAGAAAATAAAATATGCTCCCATATCCACCAACAAAATGCCTCACATGTCTTCAAACTATTAAAATCATAATTTGAGATAGCCGACAAATAAATTACATCCACCAAAATTAAAATGGAAAATATGAAATTGTAGAAAAATCGATTTATGCACATGGAAAATCCATTATTCATAATTAAACCATATAAATTTTATTTTCCATGGTCAGTGTTGGTTGACGATTGATTTCCTTGGAGACATAATATTGTTCGTGGATTATCAACAATTTTGCAACACTTTTGTGAGTTGTTGCATCAACTGGTGTTGTAACAACGGTGTCGCAACAATGGTGTTGCAACAACTGTGTTGCAACAACTGGAAACATGTTGTAGCAATGTGCCTAGAGGGTGTTGCAACAACTAGAGATGTATTGATTTCCTTGGAGCCATACTACTTTCCTAGGATTAGAAACAATGTTGCATCACTTGTGTGAGGTGTTGCAGCAACTGGAAACATCACTTGTGTGAGGTGTTGTGTGAGGTGTTGCATCAACTGGAAACATGTTGTAGCAATGCGGCTAGAGGGTGTTGAAACAACTGGAAATGTGTTTCAAAAACTTATTTTGGTGTTGCAACAACTTCTTTAAGGTGTTGCACCAAATTTTGTTTGTGTTTTAGAAACTTTTGTTGGTGTTGCAACAATTGTGTGGGTGTTGCAACAATTGTGTTGCAACAGTGTTGTAGTAGGTAATAAAATGTCAATTTCTCAAAAAGTACAAATTGAGTTTTTGAGATATTTGGATAGGCTTATGTTGACATGATTATGCCTCATATTAAAAATCTCAAGTACCCACTTCGTAGAGTTTCTTTTGTAGGAGTAAAAATAATGACAAATAGTTCTACAACAACCAACAAACTAACCCATTTTTCAAAGATAAATGAAAAATATTTTATTTCTTTAATATTTCACTAAAATTCATACGAAATACTAACAAAATGCAATGGAAAACACTTTGGGTCTAAATCTTTCACATAAGCATTAAAATGGACTAATGCATGGTCATAGGTAACTGAAGATGGATTAAAGTTAGGGAGAAGAGGATGTAAAAAGATGACATTTATGCAACTCATCATATACCCCAAACTAAATATGTTGCATGTCCTCCTGTAACTTAGTATCAATCAGGATGTACATATGCTTCTCTCTTTCCATTGCATGCCCTTCTCTGTTGCTAACATTTTTCCGTTTTTCCTTGCATGATTTGCTTGCTATAAGTTGTCATGAACCATCCCTCACACTTCAAAATTAGCATCCTTGGGAAATTATAGTGAATCTATAGCAAACCTAATTGAGTTGCAGTAAACTTTAAGGTGTTGCAACAAACTTCTTTAACCATTTTCTCTCAAACTGCAAACTTATTTTTTGTGAAATGTTTCAAGCATACTTGTTCTATTGTATGACAACAAATACTTGTATAGGAATGGATTCTATAGAAGCTTCTTCTGCTATAGGTTATTATGGGTAAGCCTATTCCTCTCTAGGTTACATTTTTTCCTTCTCTCCCAAAACTAAATACTTTTCTATCAAATGGAAAGGACAAGAAAACAATGTTGTGTTAAGTATGGAATGCACAACAATCGTTACTCCCCCAAACCGAAAACATTTTCGTAGAGAAGAAAAAAAATGATCATCAACCCCAATAGTCTTCCATTAAATATGGAGTGCACAAAAATCCCCCCCCCCCCCCCAAACTGAGGATTATGCATGTCCTCATGAAACACTATATCTTTCTATAAAAGGATGATATCGACACTAGATGTTCCTTGAAATAAAACCTACAAATGGGTTCTTATATATTGGAAGACATGATACTCAAAAACATCTTTAATGCAGTATGACTTCTAGTTCAATTATGTGGACCTGATAATTCTCACTAGTTAGTCAAGAGAGATATGGAATTAGCAAATGTTGGATGTTAAAGGAGCATGTTCTTCTTTTTCAAAAAAAATTTAGGTTATTCATTGCCAACTACTTATTTTTCCGTTGTTGGTACTTGTGGAGAAAAAACAATGCCTTATTTTTCTCTTACTATTGGTTCTTGTGTGGCAACAATAAGGTATTATAATGTTCTTACTTTTGGTTCTTGTGTAAAAAAAATAAGGCTTCCTATTGTTGGTTCTTGTGTAGCAACAATAGGGCAACTTGTACTTCTTCTCATGCATATAATTGGAGTGGAATTGAACAAGAATGGTGAGGGAATGTTATGGGATGTAAAGGTGGCAGTGTCCCCCCAAAAATTGAAGATATTTAACATGCTTGAGAAATGGAAAAAGATAAGGATGTAGGACAAAGGCCTAAGTGTTTTTCCAAATTATACAAATCCATAGCATCCAATGAATTTAGATTAAATAAAATAAAGAATAAGCATACCTACACCTTCCTAATAAGTCCATGTGCTTTGCAACAATTATAAGATGGTCCATGATGATATAAAATTATGTGAGAAAGAACAATGTCGATCTCAGAATATTGGATCACAAAATGAGTTATAGACTAAGATTTGTAACAACCTTCTGATGGAGCAATGAAACTTGGGAATATTTATTCAAAGAGAAACTTCGATGGAATGGTGTATTTCTTATTTTATTGGAAAACCTTGCCTTCCAACAAGCTAGTTTTCAAACAATATCTATCTAATTTCTCCCAAAGGGTTTTCACAGTCATAAATTTTATTCCCAAGGAATTCCCACTACCAAGCTTTTTTTCAAACATTCCAAGGTTTGATGGCTCCGAGACAGGTTTTCACCATCAAATTTATTAAAAAAGATAATTGAATAACAAGGTGACTGTTGGCATTATTTATTGTGTGTTGTCATTGATGGAAACATGAGTCAAACATGTACAGTGATTGGAGAGAAAGGAAGGTCACCTTGGGGCAGAGGAAGATCACCTTGGGGAAGAAGCAATTTGTGATCATTTTTCATCATGATAGGATAAAAAAATGATCTTGTGCTCATAAATCTTGGGAGAGATAGAGGGGAGATTTTACAAAGAATACACACACAAAATCAGAGCATGGAAAGGATGAAGTAAATATCAGAAGGGAGAGTGCACTAGAAAAGTGCTATGAAGATTTAAATCCCCACAGTAACCTCCAAAATAATCAAGGAAGAATCATGTTTGTTGATGTAGTTCTCAGGAAAATCCTAGACCATCAGATCATGCAGAATCTAGATCCTACATAGAAGAATCCATTATAAAGGATCAAGTTACATGAGCCATTCATTCTCAGTTCAGGATAATCTAGGATCGTTAGATCAAGGTGAAGTCAGAGGTTGGGAAGGATTAAATCTCAACTGTCAGATATAAAGAAATAGAAATATAAACCATTGGATCAAGTAGAAGACAAAATAGCTTCGACAGTTCACCACTTCACCACTTCGGAAAACATTGGATACAAGGAAGGATTATAATGTCATGAAATCCCCTCAACCATTAGATCAAGGAGGGACTTCATGTGATTTCTCAAAAATACGATCGAGTTTAGTGGAAGGACAGGGTAAGCCACAATATCTCAGAGTCCCAAAGTAACCGAACTCATGCAGATCGTCGATCTAATATCCCTATGGGTGAGCTCTCAACCATTGGATCAAGTATCCAACTCTGGCACTGACCACTCCAGTGAAAAGAATTTTGAATCATGTAGGAATACCCGAAGGCTGAATCCCCAAAGTAATGAACTCCCATTGACCGTCGAATCCCACCAAACATTGATCGACATCAAGTGGAAGGATAATATAAGTGGTTCCAAAGGCACAAAGTTTTGGAGTAAATAGAGGTCATGGGATTAAGACAAGGAAATATAAAATGGTGAAAACAAATATTAGGAACTTCAGTGACAAATGGATGTAGAAAGGAGCCATAATATCTTGGAGTCTCAGAATCACCAAAGTCCCACTAGTTGTCCGATCAAGAATGAGCTTCAGATAACGAAGATTCCCATGAACCATTTGATCATACGAGGGAAGGAATAGTTAGCCCAATGTTGACCACTCCAGGATTATGAAGATTCCCAAACAACTAAAAATCCCGAAGCCATGAAGTGCAAAGCCATAATCCAAGAGGGAGACATGTGGCAGAAGACAAAGATGACATGTGGCCCAATCGATTGGTGACAAGTGTCAAGGTCTATTTGGTACATTAGGTATACGAAATTCATGAATCAAGGTGACACTTGGAAGCCACTCAACCAGTGCCATGTCAACATTGACATCAACAAGCCATGTCACTCTAGGATTCCAACTTCCGGGGATGTTAAACATCTCCTACTAGAAAAAATTCCTGAAGTGTCGAAGGGTGAAGTTGAAAACCAATGTTGGTCATTGATATAAGATACTCTAGGTTATCTCATGATCGTTAGATCAAGCATAGTGGAAGCATAGATTAAGAATGAGGTTTTAACCGACAACAAGTGGTCACCACCGTTTTATGACTTATTCGGTAGGTAAATATTTGAAGGAATTGAACTGCTTCAAAGTTCTAGTAACACAGATTCTCGTAGTCATGAATCGTCAAAGTCCTGGAGTGAATGAGAACCGTTCATTTCAACTAGTTATTAATTCGATATCGTTGATAACCAAAAGTTGAAGGAAATAAGGAATCGACAGAGTTTCAAGGATGTGAAGATCTATCCTTCTGTCAAGAAGAGAAATCAACAGAGGAGAATAATAACGTATTAAAAGTAGCACAAGGATTAGTAAAGAATTAATTACGCATGTGGTGTTATTGCTAAAACCCACCAAGGGACACACAACATTTACTAAAGGAAACACGCACAAAAAGAAACTAGGAGTAAAACCACTCCTCGATAGAATGCATACAAAAAATGGTATTGACGTACCATCGGTCATATGATAAGGTAAAGGTCCAGAGTAAAAGAATAAGGAAAGAAAAGAGGTGCTAAGGTTAATAAAATCGTGGCCTTAAGACCACAAGAATCTAGATAGAAATGGTTTGAAGGAAGCACCTATCTGCAAAAATTAATAAATCTATAACATGAAACTAAACAGAAAATAATAAATGAAAATTAAGACTACAAAGGATTTGAAGTATTTTTAGTTAAAATAAATAAAAGGCTTAGTGAAAAAATACTTATAATTAATTAAATGAAGAGGTGCACTATTTTATAATGAAAATATTCATGGATTCAATATATACATGTCAGAATATTATATAAACATAAAATTGTGGTGAAAATAAAGGGTCTTGGTGGATATATATATATATATTGGATTGATTGAAAGTCCAATCTATTAGGTTGGTTCCTGTTTACAAGATGAGTCTTGTTATGAGAGTTGGATTCCTCACATCTTAGTTGGATCTGAGATCAACAAGCTAGGTCTTGTTACGAGGGTTGGAATCCTCATTTCTCAGTTGGATCTCAGAACTACAAGTTGGGTCTTGTATCAGAGAGTTTGATCTCCCATATTCAGTTGAAGTTGAAGATATTAAAGGATTGATTTCATTTTTTCATTCAAGTTAAATAAATAAAAGAAAGATATTTTATCTACTTGATACAATTTATGTTATACATGTTTATGAATAATTAATTGAGTTGCATATATATTATTCAGTTAATTCAGTTAATCTATGAAAGTATGAAAAGTAGTCAAAAGTTCTAGACATTAATTCACCCTCCCCCCTCTCAATTTCAGTGTCTATTTCAACAATTGGTATCAGAGTGGGTTCCTTCAACACAGTTTTAAACATTGGAAGGTAGAGTCTGAAGAAATGGGTGGACAAATGGCTCTCTCCACAAATGAATCTCGCTTATTTGATGGAACAGACTAGTGTTCATGGACGAAAAAAATGAAATGGTATATGAAGTCAAGAGGATATGGTGTTTGGGACTCAATAATATATAAACCTTGGTACTCAACTACCTCAAAGAAAAAATACAAAAATGAAAAAGAAGAAAAGAAAAATAATTCAATAGCATTAAAGGCAATCTAGAATGGATTGTCAGACCAAGTCAAAGAAAATATGGGACATTGCACCTCTTCTAAAGTATTATGGCTCCAACTAGAGAATTCTTATCAAAATAAAGAAAAAAACAAAGAAATGGAGAATTTCAATCAGTTTATAGAACAAAACAAAGAAATGAAGAAATCCAATCAAATTAAAGAACAAAAATCAGATATGGATAATTCCAATCAGTTTATAAAACCAAACAGAGAAATTGAGAAATCCAATCAGATTAAAGAACAAAACTCAGAAATCGAGAAATCCAATCAGATTGAAGAAAAAAATACAGATAAAAAGAATTTTTATCAGAATAAAGAACAAAACATAGAAGAGGACAATTCCATCAAAGAATTGATGCAAACCCCAATCATCAATAGAGAATACTATTACATCAAGGACTTGATAAATACCACAGTATTTACTAAAGAAAAAATATTAGATTTTAAGACTAATTTTGTAGCTACATTTGAAGTGATTAGTATGGAACCATGAAATGGTCTATATATTGAAATTACTAAGGATTTTCTCAACCATCTTGAATACACAGTTATGTGCACTTTTGAAAAGTTAGAGAAACTTCAAAATAAATATATGTTGCTACTACAACATTTATATCAATCTAACCTTGACAAGCATGAACTAAAAATTTATCTAGAAGACAAAGAAAAAGAGATCAATAGATTAAACATCAATAGATTAAAGACTGAAGTTGTTGATCTAACAAAAGAAATGAATGAGTTGAAGGCATATGAAAAAATCATTAAATGCACAGAAGACTTAGAA
Source organism: Picea glauca (assembly GCA_000966675.3). NCBI lineage: Eukaryota > Viridiplantae > Streptophyta > Pinopsida > Pinales > Pinaceae > Picea > Picea glauca. The sequence continues at coordinate 894,563 of JZKD02S2348534.1, read as the reverse complement.
GAAACAAAAGAAATGGTCAACAGTCTAAAGACTCAACTTGAAGAAGATAAGGAAAGTGAAGAAACCCTAAGGATCTAGTTGACTAAAAAGGAAGAATCATGCCACACATTGGAATTGGAAGTCATGAACCTCAAAAGGATTCAGCTAGAAAACAAGGAAGAAATCAAAAGATTGAAGAATGAAGTTGTTGATCTAACAAAAGATATAGAATAGTTGAATACATATGAAAAAACCAATAGCTGCACAGAAGTCTTGGATGATACAGAAGAAATGGTCATCAATCTAACGACTCAACTTGAAGAAGTTAAGGAAAAATAAGAAGCCTTGAATATTTAGTTTACTAAACAGGAAGAAACATGTCACATGTTGGAAATTGAAGTTATCAACCTCAAAAAGAAGAATTAAAAGACAAAAGAAAATGTCAAATTCTAGAACAACTCAACTATCCTAGATAGGATCTGGAACAGTCAAAGACCAATTGATGACAAAATCGGTTTTGAATACAATAAGAAAGAAGAAGGTGGAAAATGTAGCACCATTCAAAAACATTATAAAGGATCATACTCCTCAAAAGAAAAAGGTGCATTCATAAACCAAAAACAAACCATGAACTTTGTCAAGGAAGGAAGATATATAAGTAGAAAACAAGAAACATATCAAAAGGAAGACTTCTCATGTCACAACAGAATCAAGTATGGAAACACCTTCAATGGTTATTTCTTTTCTTGTCATAACTTTGGTCACAAAGCATTGGAATGAAAGATTTGTTGGCAAATATTTAACAGACAGCGCGTGCTTGTATACTTGTCATTGATGGAAAGTACAACGGTGAAGATGGCATGAGTACAGAAAGTATGAAATATATGGAAATTATGAGAAGACGCTATTGTAGAGAAGATTTGAATAAGATCAGAAGAGATAGTGCAGAGGATTGTTGGCAGATCATCAATGGCAAGATTAGAGTAAGCAGAACAAAGTAAGCTCGGGAGGAGAAGTAGCATTTCTGATCGTTGGATCCCATTCAAAATTTTTGAAAGAAGGAGGACCGCCAGATCTATTAGTAGACAAGAAGAACACGTCGAAGAGGAGGACATATCTCATGCGTCATATCTAAGCGCGAGGATCGACCATCGTTGGATCATGAAAAATCTGAACATTCATTAAAGTGCAAGGAGAAACGGGCATACAAAATCCCGAAAGAAGGATAACCGTCCATCTTCGGGAATGACACGTGGACATAGATCAACATTTCGCTGACTGGAAAGTCAAAAGTAAGAAATGATCCAACCTCTCATCTCCTAAAATCGTGATTTAATCGCATCTGTCAGATCAAGGTGCGATTTGGACCGTCAACTCCATTTCGGAGTTTCACGACTCGCGACTTGGAGAGGCAAGAAATATAACCATTGAAGTCGCGATATGCGAAATCACGATTTAATCGCATCTGTCAGATCAAGGTGTGATCTGGACTGTTGACTCCATTTTGGAGTTTCACGACTCGCGACTTGGAGAGGTAAGAAACAAAACCGTCAAAATCACGATATGCGAAATCGCGATTTAATCCCATCCATCAATTCACGATGTGTTTTGGACCGTTGATCTGAGCTCCAACTTGAAGCTTCACCTATCACAACTTGGAGTGACAAGGACCTCTATCGAAGGAATCACAAGATGCGAATTCACAATGATATCTAGACCATAGATTCATCGAACGCGTGGACCGTTGATCTAAGCTTCATTTCAGAGTTTCACTTATCGCAACTTAGAGTGACAAGGATATCCATCGAAGGAATTGCGAGATGTGAATTCACGACAAAATCTGGACCATAGATTCATCGATATCGTGGACCATTGATCTCATCTCAATCTTAGAGTTTTGGGGATCGCGAATTGGAGATTCGAGATGCCTCATCTCTAGACTCATGAAAGGCAAATTCACGAAAAGCACTTTTTGCATAAGCGCTTGATCATGGCCATGGTCATATAGAGGAAGGAGTTAGCGCATAAAATCTCTGTAACGGAGCTTCGGAGATCGCGACATGAAGTGTTGAGACACTTGGCCACAGGTATTCCGAAATTCTGAAACCCGATTTAAAGGCAAGATTAATAAATTTCATCGAACGGTGCAGATAAACTTGAATATGATTGGAGGGATATTGTTCTCTCTCACAATTAATTTATCAGTTACAAATCTTTTAGCGAAACAGACTCATGATTCCCGATCGGTTGATGTTTCAGTTGCTCGGATGGTTTTTTCTTTTGTCGAAGAAGATGCGAAGAGTAACTACTGAGGGTGTGGTGCATAAAATAAAATGAGACAGAATGTGCGTGGTTGGTTTTTTGGGACGAAAAATGAATTAAACTATAAGAAAGGGAAAATCACAGGATGGACAGTGTGAGACTGAGAATATGCGCAGTGTGAGAGAAAACTCATAGAAGAGTAACAGATGAGAAAATAAATTGAAGCAGAGAAGAATGATAGAACAAGTCGAAGCAAAGAAGATTTGTAGAATAGACAAAGGAAGAGAATAATTGCAGAACAGTCAAAAGAAGACCAGATTTATAGAACAGAGAAGAAGAGGTAAGAATCAATTTATCTGTGTAGTTGTCTGTTTATTTATTCATTCTTATTCCAGGGTGTTTGGGAGGTGCTAGTGTTAAGCCCTAATATTGGCTCATTACCCCTTAATTGGGGCATATTATATTAGTAATGTTATTTTATTTATGTCGACTTTAGGCCATTAGTTGTAATTATACCTCCTAGTCTC
>JZKD02S2348534.1:820585-833143 GCA_000966675.3 Picea glauca | reverse complement strand
ATTCAACACTTTAGAACTAGGGAAAGAGTAGTATTCTGTCTCGGTTTGTTCCAGATCCGGGTGGATCTGTGGAGATTGGTCTGTGTCCGCACTCACGAATTTATCCTTGAACATATGGAAGAGGAAATGAGACTCCCTATCTTTAGAGGAGATGGATATGAATATCTATATCAGCATTGGTTTCTATGTGAGGTTGTATGGAATATTAAAAGTATCACCAAAGAAGCCATCAAGAGAACCCTGTTCAACACTACGGTAAGGGACCACACACTGAGCTGGTACATGAAACTTGTCCAAGGAGTGGCATATCCTAAGCCCCTGAATGAGATCAAGAATGCATTGATTGTAGAGTTTAAGAAACCTAAGTCGGAGTCACAATGTATTACAGAACTAAAACAGATTAAACAAAAGGTAGTTGAACCTGTTTGAGAGTTCGACCGAAGATTCAAGACCTTGACAGGCCGATTAACTTTCCAGATCCTCGACGAACAGAACAAAGAATGGTTCATCGTTGTGTTGTTACCACACATAAGAATCCCTCTGATGCAGTAGAAGAATGCATCTCAGGAAAAAGATTTGGATATCTCCATGAATCTTGAATCAACACCGACGGGAGAATCTAGCTCAGGCATTGGCCAGATCATGAGCCAGCTAACTAGTTTGTCTTTACAGGTCGAGGATATGAAGAAAGATAAGGGAAAAGACAAAAGGGAAGATATCTGGTGTGTAATATGTAGATATGAAGGCCATGATAAGGAACACTGTCCATTATTTCATGAGTACTTGGAATTAGGGGCACCGATCCCCTTAAAGAAAGTTAACCTACCCTGGTGCGATGTATGCATAAATAGGCATCGTCCAAGTGAGTTCTACTACATGCAGAAGTATGTCTAGACACCCACAAACTTGTATTGTAATTCTATAAATCCGTGTGGCATGATGATTGGGATTGTAGAGCTTATGATCTCATGAATGAAAGGTCGAGAGACATATATAAGATTCAAGGTGAAGTACAACAAGAGGGAAACACTCTGTAGTAAAACTCTCCGAGGAGAGGAAATTTCACTCCTCGCAGTGGCTACAGAGGATGAGGATGAGGAGGAGGTATGGGCCGAGGTCGAGGACAAATAATCTATTACAACTGCATGTAACCAAGACATTTAGTAAGGGATTGTCAGAATCCCTGCACAACTTGTAGTTACAGTAACTCCTTCGAGCATGTCATAGAGGAATGCCCTGTGCTGCTGGCTAAACTTCAAGAAAGATGAGGACCCTAGTAGAAATCACAAGGACAACTGATATATGTTGAACCTCGTGGAGAAGACCCTAGAGTCGTTGTTATCACTCGAGGAGGAGTTGCTATAGGAGAAGACAGAGAAACCCAAAGAAATACTGAAAATGACCATGGAGTCAGGAAAACTATAGAAAATACCCCAACGTTCGATGCTAATAAAGAAAGATAGATATTTGAGGAGGCAAGAAAAGAGTTCAAAGGAGATCAAGGATCTTCATCAAAGAGACAACCAGAAATTAAAGAATATGGCATGCCTTAGGCGTTTGATCTATCTGCATCGCCAACAGAAGGGAAAGAGGTAAACAAACTCATGGAATTCTTGTACACTTGTGTTAAGTTGAGTCAATATAAAGGTGCTATACAGGAATTACAAGATTTAATCAAGTCGTATGAACTAGGAAAAATAGACCCCTTACTGAATATAGAAGTGCACCAAATTGGAAAAAGGAGAAGGACAAACAAAGAATTACACTTGAATGCTCAGATATGAGAGTATGAGATAGACTATGTGGTCCTCAACTTAGGGTCAGAGGTCAATGTCATGATGAAGCACACTTGGACACTGATGGGAAAACCCAAGATAATATATTCCCCTATCAGGCTTCACATGGCTAATCAACAAGCTGTCAGCCCATTTGGACGATTAGAGCATGTCCCAGTGGACATCAATGGAGTAAGAACCTTTGCATATTTTAAGGTAATTGAAATTGTTGATGATAGTTGGCCTTACCCTGCATTGTTAGGAATTGATTTGGCCTTCGACAATTCCACTATTGTTGATCTAAAGAAAATACGCATGAAATTTGAGAAAGATGGACTTAGGGTCGTTTCACCTTTAGATCCATATGAGGGTCCACGATACATAGAGCCTATCAGAGAAGAGGACCATGCATTTGAACTAGAAAACATCTACAAATTAATAGCCAGACAACAGGATTATATCAACCCTACAGGTGACGGAAATCTGAGTTGGCAAAGTGACAACACATGTTCATCCGACTCATAAGAAGTGCTAGAGAACTGGCAGAACCATATGTATGAAGTATCTACAAGAATATGTGCTAGGTTGACCAAAGAAGTTTGTTGGATTGGCACAATAGTGAGTAATCTACCCACATTTGATGGGCTGAACCCCTTAGAAAAATTCTTATCATAATTTGAGACAAGTGTACCAACAAAATAGAGGATGTTGGCAATGGACGAGGCCATGAAATCCACACCAGAAATATGGTGGGGGACACATAAAATAAATATTACAAACTAGACACAATGCCGAACTTTGATGACAACATGGTTTTCAGCACAAGTAGGAAGCTACAAATCATGGTACATAGGTTGAAGGTTCCCAAAGGACCATGTAAAAAGCTGTGAAGAGGCATGGAGTGACATTCCTAGAGAACAATGGGTACACAGATTCATCAATACGCTGGATACCACCCCGATTAACTGGTACCTTCAAGCAGAGCTATGCCTTGTCACTTTAGAATGGGAAGGTATGATCCAAAATTTTATAACCACCTTTTTGTTTGACAGTGAATTTCCTTCTGTAGATGAAGCACTACAAACAGTGAGACAAAAAGTATTTAAGGAGGCATATGGACTCCCTTTGGAGCAATAAGAGGATGAATGGACTGCGCCCCTCTAGAAATTGTAGACCTGCTACAACATTAATGCCGACGAAGACGATGATCTAAGGAAGGTGAATATCGCAGAAACAGAAGGTCAGAGAGATGTGGAAGGACTAAGAGTTGAACTTCCATTCATTGGACAACTGATAAAGATAAATAAAGTCAATATCGAGACAGAGGAGACACCAAAGCTTGCCAATGTCGGAGATTACTGGGACACTGCTACCATTGACAAAATCAAAGAATTATTCCATGAGTATCAGGACTTGTTCCCGACCAAGTTCAGTGATATGAAGGGAATCAAAGGACCTATGTGATAAATGAGAATACCTTTGAAACCAGATGCCAAGCCAGCCAATAAAAGACCCTACATATTGAACCCGAAATATAAGGAAAAAGTGAAGATTGAGCTTGACAGAATGATGGAAGAAAGGATTATTGAACCTGTCGAAGAGTCGGAGTGGATTAGCCCCATGGTAGTGAAATATAAGAAGACAGGTGAGATCAGTATTTGTGTAGATCTCAGGAAGCTAAATGATGCGTGTCTACATGATCCTTTCCCTACACCTTTCACTGACAAAGTGCTGGATAACGTGGGAGGCCAAGAAGTATATTCTTTTACAGATGGGTTTTCAAGATACCATCAGATCCGCATCACCAAGGAGGATCGTCTTAAGATTACGTTTTCCACAGAGTGGGGATCCTACCAATATATAGTAATGACATTTGGACTAAAGAATGCCCCAACCATCTTTTCCAGGGTGGTGGTTGAAGCGTTCAAATAATTTTTTCATAAGTTTTAAGAAGCATACTTTGATGACTGGGTTGTTTTTAGTTTTTTGAAAAAACATATTGAATGTCTAATGCTAATGATGGATAAATGCAGGCAGTGTCAAATTTCATTGAATTTGAAGAAGTGCATCTTCTTCTCACCATTTGGAGTATTATTAGGTCATATTGTATGCAAGCAAGGATTGTTGGTGGATCCATGCAAGAAATTATAGTTGATTTACCACCATCTACATCAATCAAACAACTGTGCACTATGCTAGGACATACTGGCTATTACAGGAAATTTATCAAAGGATATTCTCATATTACTATGCCAATGGAGAAGTTATTAAAGAAAGACTGTCAATTTGGTTGGAAAAACGAATGCCAACAGAGCTTCGACACACTTAACCAAAAGATAGTCATTGCGCCTATTCTAGTCTTTCCCAATTGGAGAAAGGAATTTCATGTGCATGTTGATGCATCTTCTATTGCATTAGGAGCAGTACCGGCACAAACTGGAGAAGGGGACATTGATCATCCATTATCATTTTCCAGTAGAAAGATATCCACAACTGAAATCAATTACACTACTACAGAGAGAGAGGGACTAGCCATGGTGTATGCATTGCAAAAATTCTACCACTACTTGTTGGGAGGACACTTTAAAATGTTTACTGATCACTCCATGTTGAAGTACCTATTCAACAAGCCAGTGTTGGGGGGGAGAATATGTATATGGCTTCTCCTATTTCAAGAATATGATTTTGAGATCATAGTTAATCCAGGAAGAATGAATAAGGGCCCAGACCACCTGTCGAGGTTGGAGCATGGCGAAGAACCTACCAGTCTAGAGGATACACTACCATATGCATAGTTTCTCACCATCAGAAAGATTGATGACCACTTCGTAGACATATTCCAGTTCCTATCAACAGGAATGGCTCCATCCAAGTACACAATTTTGCAGAAGAAACAACTAGTGGTATGCGCTACAGATTTTTCACTGATAGCTGATCAGCTATATAAAATGGGACTTGATGAGATCCTAAAAAGATGTGTGATGGAGGCATAACACCCTATGATCCTCAAAGAATCTCATGAAGTCATTGCAGGAGGACATTACGTAGGAAAAGAAACTGCACAGAAGGTTCTGCGAGCTATCCTTTGGTGGCCTACGTTACACAGAGATGCTAAAGAATATACGAGAGCATGCAATGTATGGCAACGAGTTGGAAAACCATCTCAAAGAGATGAGATGCCATTAGCACCGCAGATGATCCTACAAGCATTTGAAAAATGGGCCATTGACTTCCTGGGACCTATAAACCCACCATGAAAATGCACAGGAGCAAGGTATATTATCATTGTGACAAAATACCTGACTAGATGGGCCCAAGCAAGAGAAGTCAAGGACTATAGTGCAGCTACAGCTACGAGTTTTATATTTGATGAAATAATAACCAGTTTTGAATGCCCTAAGGTCCTTATGAGTGATCAAAGTACACACTTCATCAATAATACAATTGAAGCCCTGACTAAAGAATTTGCAGTCCACCATCAAAAGAGTACACCTTATCATCCACAAGAAAACAAAACAGTTGAAGCATTCAACAAGATCTTAGACACAACATTGACAAAGATTTGCAATGTGAACAGGGATGACTTGGGTTTAAGAGTACTAGTAGAACTCTGGGATTATATAACCACTTGAAAGAAATTAACAATGTAGACCCCAAGTTGGTTTATGGTCTTGAAGTTGTTGTCCCAATGGAGTACTTGGTACCAATCTTAATAATTGTTGCATTTATAGACATGGATGATATTGGCACTATTCATGAGAGGCTAGCACAATTGGTAGAACTAGAAGAAGACATATTCATTGCAGGCTTCCATCAAAAAATTCAGAAGTGAAGAGAAAAGGCCTATCATGACATACACATCAAGAAGAAGATATTCAGGCAAGGCGATTTAGTATTGGTATATGACAGTAAGTTTATCAAACACCCTAGGAAGTTCAAAATGCATTGGCTTAGACCATATGAGATTGCCTATGTTACAGAAGGAGGAGCTGTGCATATGAAGACATTGAAAGGAGACTGGAAGGAGGACTTGGTGAATGGGAGTTGGCTGAAGTTGTACTATGACAACTAGTTGCCTCACAACTCTCAATAGAATCAAGAAGACAAGGGTCTAGGTACCAGGTGCAGTTGAAATTGGGTACCAAACACAGAAAAGACAATCTGCACAAACATGGAAAGGAGAAAAAAAGAAAAAAAGAAAGGGTTGCACTGTGTAGTAAAAAGTTGAAGTAAAACAAGAGGATCAGATCTCAAGTGCCTCAGGACGAGTCACAGGTGAGTGTTGGGGGCTTGTTGGCCCTTGTTTATGGAAGGAAGTGAAGAATGAGGAAGAAAAGGTAAAAAGAAATCTTTGTGGGAGACACAGTGACTGTCACTGGGTCGAAGTGAGAAAAAGAACAGAAAAGATGGAGCGAAGTGTGGAAAAGAAAGTCGTTGGATGAGGAGATAGAGGATGACAGATAAACAAGGAAGATGGACCAAGGATGACTCAGGAAGTGGAAAAAGTCAGCATTATATGCCTTGGAGCACCGCGAGATGAAGAAGTAAAGACAGGATGGTGATGCCCAGAAAGAATGGGTCAAGTTGAACTAGGGTTGTAGACACCTAGGGTATTGGTAATTAGGGTTTTGACACCTAGGTTTTGACTTGAGGCTGTCGATGAGGGATTGTAATGTATAAATAGAGGCTAAGAGGACCTAGATCGGGTTGGTACTGTGATTGAGCCTTGTTATCAATTATTGTTCATTGGGAGAATATTGTATTATGGGTGAGAGAAGTGTTGAGAGAGAGAGCCTTCTGGTATTGTAAGATATTCAGTTGGGTGCACAGGAAGGGAGAGAGAAAGAGAGACAGAGAGAGAGGATCAGTTGGCCAGGAGCATAGATTAGAACTGTAAGCTTTATCTTAATATATCATAAGCACAATTATCTGGACGTATCCCTAGAGAAAGGGTGAACCATGTACATCTATTGGTGTGTGTGTGATTTATGCTCTAAGCTCTGATGTTGCTATATTGTTATCTGCATTATTATATTAGATCAGATCTATAGCTGTGAAGGATAGATCTAGCTAGTTGGATGATAGATGCATTTTATGTTGTTGTTGTAATAAGAACCACTTGATATTCCCCTAGTTGTAGACATCTCTTTCCTTCAACCCCCTCATAGCTGCTTCAGGTGAGACTGCATCTGCTTCGCAGGTGCTGCCAAAAGGGCCAGTAGCTAGGGCTTGTTGGTGCACTCTTGGAGTTGAACCCTAGGTCTAATCCTATGCCAACATTAACTGAAGTGGAAAATCAGTTAGCTATAGGAAATTCGAATTCAAAGGTTGATTGGTGGGACATGCAAGTCAAATTAGTTGTAACTGAGTGATTCGAAGTTGTAACAGAGTTATATGTGTAGTTATGTGAGTTGTGAAGTAGTTTAACTCAATTAAGTGAGTTAAGATCAGTTCTACTAGTTGTAACTGAACTTACACTAGTGAGAGATCGGTGAATTAGTTATTAATTAATTCACAATCAATGATCTCACATGCAACTGAATATTTACCACTGTTAACTACATGCATGTCAGATCCAGTGGAGACCCAGTTGAGATAACAAGTGAAAGGGAAAGTTTGACTATTAGTTGTGACATTATTGAGTGCACTCATGCAACCACACACACATTGGATGTGCCCATGAGGATTGTGCATCCTAGGAAAGAGAAATGCATTCATTGCAGGGATTTCCATTAGTAGGGATTGTGTAGAGGAGGCAGGTTGTCTGGAAGCAGTAAATTGGCACATGAATTTGTCAATTTTTGTATGACAATGTGAGACGATTGTATATTGTAGTGAGATCTCTTGGATTAGAGTTTTGTATGATATTGTTTAATGATCCATTATATATACATAATATATGATAGTGGGGTTTTTAGCTTTATTCTTTCCTGGTAAAACATCTGTTTTATGTGTGATTGATCTTGCTTCTTGATATTGCAATTGGTGATTATCTTTTAAATTATGCAAGAATATTTGTAGAAGAGATTATGTATTTAATAGTGGTATATAATTTTTAGATCAGGAGAATCCAGGCAATACATAATTTGTATTAAAATTTCTACATGGTATCAGAGCACAAAATATTGCAGAAGATGATTTTGTGACTGGATAGAATTCGAATTTGTAGAAAGACTTTCTCGGTGCTAGAACTAATTTAAGATCAAAATGGATTTAAATGGATTGAGGTTAGATTATGTTCTCGAGGGAATATCGAAATACATTGCTTGGAAGGATGGGATGGAGTCAGTACCCAAAGACAATGGCTTGAAGGAAATCATTGACAAAGATGTTCCTAAGCCAGATGTTGCAGACACTGCAAATCTTGATGCATGGAAAAAGAAAGTGGCAAAGGCGAGGAGGATCTTGTTGGAGGGAGTACGAGACCACATTGTATCAAGCCTCCAAGGGAAAGTCAGACCATATGCAATGTGGAAGACTTTGACGAATCTATTCCAAAACAACAACGACCATAGGAAATTCACACTTAAAGATAAACTTAGGAAGATCAACATGGAGAAGGGTGACTCCATTCCAAAATATCTCATGAAGTTTGTCCAATGTCGGGATGAGCTGGTGAGTGTGGGAATAACAGTTGTTGATGATGATTTAGTGAGCTTGGCTCTCCTAGGACTTCCCAAGAGTTGGCACAGTTATCAAGACTCTGTCAATGGAAGGAAAAAATTGCCAAATTGGGAATGACTATGGTCAAATTTGATGTAGAAGGACTTCAGGCGGAACACCAGATATGGCTCTTCATGAAAGCATGATGATGAACAGGATTTTGATTTGGCTACCAAGGAAAATAAAGGTAAGGGGAATAAATTCCATTCAAAATCCGAGTATAAAGGCAAGAAGTTGGATTTGTCCAAAGTGAAGTGTTTTCACTGTCACGAACATGGGCATATAACTACTAATTGTTCGCAGAAGAAGAAGAACATGAAGGTTGCTGGATTTGCAGCTAGTGAGGAACTTTTCTTGCAATTTGAACTTGAATTCTCTTTGATTTCATGCATGGAATCAAGTGCATTAGGATCGGTGTGGTATTTTGATATTGGTGCTTCCTTCCATAAGAGGGAGATAAGGAGATTTCCAGTGACTTGGAGGAGAAACATCTCAAAATGCATATAGATATGGGCAATGATGGATGATACAATCCAACTAGAATTGGTACCATTACCTTTCAGAGGGAGCCAGGTAAACCATTTCAATTGAAAGATGTTATGCATGTTGCAGGTATGAAGAAAAACTTGGTCTCAGTCACAATGTTGGAGGATAAAGGCTATGATGTTGTTTTCAGTGATGGAAAATCTTTCCTGTGACATAAAACAATGGGTCAAGTCAAGAATATAGGGATTCGAGTTAAGAATCTCTACAAGATGTAGGTAGATGGTTGCACTGCCATGATGGGAAAGGCAGAAAAATTGGTGAGTCGGGATGAGGGTGAATTATGGCACAACCGATTGGACCATCTTCATCATGGAGCCTTGAAAATCATGCAACAAATATATATTGGACTTCCAATGGTAACACTTTCTCAGTTAGATTAGTGAAAGGGTTGCACCATGGGGAAGTATGTAAATTCCACCTTCTATGAAAAGGAGAATCGTGCTTCGGTGATCCTGGAGAGAATTCACACAGATGTGTGTGGACCATTCTCAGTTTCTTAAACAACAAAACATAAGTATTATGTTATTTTTGTTGATGAATTTTCTCATAAATGTTGGATCTTCTTCATGCAGAAGAAGGATAAAAAATTATCAAAGTTTTGTGAGTTTAAAGCATTGGTGGAGAAAGAGTCGGGGAAGCAAGTGAAGGATCTGAGGAGCGATAATGGTGGATAATACATCTCTAACAAATTCAAAGACTTATGAAGAAAAGAAGGAATTCGAATATAACTCATAGCGCCTCATAACCCACAACAAAATGGGGTCGCAGAGAGGAATAATAGAACGATCGTGAGTGAAACACGAGTGATGTTGCATGATCAGGGCCTACCAAGGAATTTGTGGGTGGAAGCATGCAACACTGCGGTTTATGTACAAACAAATTATCCTCATAGATTACTTGGCATGAGTACACCTGAAGAAGCTTTCACTGGTAAGAAACCAAATGTTTCTCACTTTAATATTTTTGGCTCATCTATTTATGTCCATGTGACCAAGAAAGCCAGGAAGAAGCTGGAGTCGGCTGTGAAAGTTGGGATATTTGTGGGGTACACAGAAACACCCCATAATTATTGTGTGTATTTTCCTAACAGTAAGATGACTGTTATGCGACGTGATATAAAATTCGATGAGGGGAAATCCATGCGGTTGTCGCTTGAGAGGGATCTAGACTTGCATTCAGAGGAGGAACTATTGGTTCCCAAAGATGAGTCTCAAAGATTTGGATCAGCGACAAGAGGAGGTTCATGGAGTGGAGGAAGACACTCATGTAGAGCCATCCATCATAAATGGAAGAAAGCGCACCACAAAAGTTGATAGATTGAGACTAGATGCTACATAGAACGTAGGAGCCCCTACGTCATAATGAAGACAGAGACGGTCTCCTGATCGATTTACTGGATACATGGCTCTCATGAGAAAATGTATTGTGACTAAACCATCTTCCTTTCAGGAAGCAGTGCAGGATCCCACTTGGGTTGATGCAATGGTGGAGTATGACTCCATTGTCAAAAACAGTGCATGGGAAATTGTCCCAAGACCGGTCGACAAATCAGTGGTAGGTTCGAGATGGATCTACAAGGGTAATCTTTTAATCATTGTTCTTTATGTTGATGATTTAATATTGATTGGTGATGAGAAGCTAATACACTCATGCAAGGAGGACCTTGCAAAGGAGTTCAAGATGAAGGATATGGGCCTCCTTCATTATTTCCTTGGATTGGAAATATGGTAGGAAGATGGTGAACATTTTGTATCTCAAGGAAAGTATGCAAGGGAGATATTGGGTAAGTTTCACATGGAGGGATGCAAATCCATGGATACTCCTCTTCCAGAAAATTGGAAGAAAGAGGATGCTACTTTTGGAGAGGTAGTGGATGATACTGTCCATCGACAAGTAATGGGTTTGCTAATGTATCTAGTGAACATGAGACCGTACATTTTCTATGCGATTAACCAGCTAAGTCAAGCGATGGTTAAGGCTACCAAGCTCTTTTGGAAGGAGGGTAAGCATGTTTTGAGATACCTGAGGGGAAAATATGAGTATGGATTATGGTACAGATAGATGGATGAGGTGAAGTTGCATGGATTCACAGATGTAGATTGGGCTTGTAGCCCAATGGACAGAAAGAGCACACCATGGGGGATCTTTAGTATCAGATATATAGTTGTTTCTTGGTACAACAAGAAGCAGAGATCCATGGAACTCATTTTAGTGAAAGAGGAATACATGGCAGTGAGTCAAGATACATGTGAGGCTATCTAGATGAGAAATATCTTGGTTGGTTTGTTTGGTTCTCATTTAGATCTGATAGTGATTCATTCTGATAATCAGAGTTTCATTAAACTCTCGATTAATCATGTGTTTCATGATAGATATAAGAATATAGATATTCGGTATCATCATATCAGAGATTGTGTTAAGCCCTAATATTGGCTCATTACCCCTTAATTGGGGCATATTAAATTAGTAATGTTATTTTATTTATGTCGTCTTTATTCCATTAGTTGTAATTATATATCCTAGTCTCCTATATATACCAAGGAGACATTTTCATTTGGATTCATCTTGTACTTGAACATTTATGTGGGATAAAAGGAGGTTTCCCCCTCGAAGAGGATTATTGTCTAAAATTATCTCTTTTTCAAGGTGTTGAGTACTTATTCTAATGTTTTTCTATGATATATTGATATTTGGTTCTTAACATATGGTATCATATCTCAAGGTCTTGGGGTTTCACTGCTACATCTGAGACACCTTGGAATTTTCGCTATAACTTTTTTTTCTACAATGTTTCAGAAGAAACAACTTGGAGGATATTTAGTAGATGGATCAAGGTACGTTGGGTTAAAATGTCATCTCCTGAGGCCTTATACTTTCTGAGATACAACTTGTGCAAGATAGGGTTCTGGAATCATCCTGAACTGAGTCATTGCGAAATTTTCACTATAAAACATTTTCTGTAACGTTTATGACCCTGAAATCCAATGGATATTCACAAAAATTAGTAAGGTATATGTGGTAAAACGTTCAGCTTCTGGTTCATCTTACATTTGTATATACACCCTGTGGAAGATAGGGTATCTGACTATTCCTATTGACTAGTCTCAAGAAGGTGTTCCAGGTAAAATAATCATAAATTCTTCCTATAGTCTCCAAATTAAGTGAGACTAGTTTCATTGGATAGGCGATAGTCTGTAGTATTTTTTGTATTAGTTTAAGAATTTCATATCAATTATTTTGTGTGGGGCATGCTATACAAGTGAGATATCCTGGAAAGGCAAAAAATCAGCAAGTTGTGGGGAAGTTAGCATAAATTCCACTTTGCACATCCAATTTTGATCAGACCTGTGGCATTGTAGAGAAGAAATATCAGAGAAATACATAAAAGAAAGTTTCATACCCAGAAGGGCCAAAACTTGGGAGATACAACAGAAGAAAGATTGTTTAGCAGAACCACCCCAAAATCAAGGTTCAAAAGTGATACTTGGCCAACATGCCACCCAAAAAGGGAACTTCTACACCAAATAAGCATCCAGAAAATCCTACTTGGACTCTTGATGAAGGTGAAGAAATG
>JZKD02S2348534.1:807449-819647 GCA_000966675.3 Picea glauca | reverse complement strand
TTGTTCGACACTATGGAAGAATAGCAGCACCTTTAATGACACTAACTAAGAAGGATGCATTTTCATGGACTCCAGAGGAAACTAAATCTTTTGAACAACTTAAAGAGGTGATGTGAAATGATCCTATCTTGACCACTCCAGACTTCACAAAAACCTTTATTGTGGAATGTGATGCCTCAGGAAATGGAATTGGTGTTGTCCTAATGCAAGAATGAAGGCCCCTAAATTTTGAAAGTTGGCCACTCAAGGGAAAGGACTTACACAAACCCATTTATGAGAAGGAAATGATGGAAATACTACATGCATTGAAGAAATGGCATCGTTACCTAATAGGTAGGCACTTAAAGATCAAAACATATCATGATAGTCTTAGATACTTCTTGGAACAAACACTATCTTCAGAAGAACAACAAAAATGGGTAACCAAGATATTGGGTTAGGATTTTGAAATTGTATATAAAAAGGGGAAGCAAAATGTTATGGAAGATACACTCTCAAGAAAGGATGAAGATGTTGAGGCCTTTCTCTATGCTATCTCAATCATCCAACCCAATTGGATAATAGAAGCAAGGGATGAATGGAAGAATGAGGAAAAAGTGTGGATTCTCATTCAAAAGTTACAGCAGGATTCCAGTGCATCAGATACATTTAGATGGAAAAATGATTCACTATGGTACAAAGATCACTTATATTTGTGTAAGAACTCCCAGCTCAAACAAAAGGTATTATTGGAACTGCAAACCTCTCCAGTAGGAGGGAACTCAAGATTTTTGAAAACCTACCATAGAGTCAAGAAGGATTTCTTTTGGGATGGCCTTAAAACTAATGTTCAAAGGTTTGTGGAAGAATGTTTGGTTTGCCAAAAAAATAAGGTGGAAACAATTAATACCCCAGGTATTTTACAACCATTAGCCATCCCAAGTCAGTGTTGGGAGGAGGTTTCCATGGATTTCATCACAGAGTTACCGAAGTCTGAAGGAAAGAGTGTCATCATGGTGATTGTTGATAGATTGACCAAGTACGCACACTTTTGTGCACTCTCTCATCCCTTACAAGCTAATACAGTTGCCACTGCATCCATGGAGACAATTCAAAAGCTACATGGCAGCAAAAAGATTATTGTAAGTGACAGAGATCCCATCTTCACTGGACATTTTTGGACAGAATTATTTTCTTGTTTGGGTACTGTTGGCAGCCAATTCACATTTTTCTACAGTCCTTATAAGCTGCCTACACCAGTGTTTTGCAAACCTTAATTTTTCGTCGCAATTCTCAAATAAAACGACACTTTTATTTTTTTCGCTATTTGCACACTTACCTTCATTCTTGTTTTCACGACTGCAAGCGTGAAAACTTGGTTTTCGAAATCGCATTAAAATCATGACTGAATTGTTGTTATCTTGTCAATATTCCCATTGCGTTTACATTTTACTTATCATTATACAGTTGGCAAGACCTTTTGATCTGTACTCATTTGACGTTCTTTGATTGATTATGAAATTTCGTCTCATGAGTGATTGAGTTTGTGATGCATTGGTGATTGGACCTACATGTTATTTAATCAATTCACTTGGCACATTGGTTATATATAAAAAGAATTGGTTTTATGATTAAACCCTTGGTATGAATTGTTTCATACAACGCTTGGTATTGGTTTCAAATCTTTGATAAAACTATAGCTTTTGGTCGTGCGAATGTTTAATCCACTTACCATTGAATTCATTGGTTGATTGATTGGCATAATTGTTAACCTATACAATAGTGGGTTGAACAACTATTTGCGCTAGCGGTTGTACTATAGATATGACTGTCGTGCATGTATGAACTAGCTCCACCACCTTTGCACGATATGTCATTAATGTTTACCCATATCCATGTTTCACCTCTGCTAGTTTTGAGTAAGCCTGTGAGCGTTCTTCCCCTGCGTTTGCTGTGATTCAAACCCTGGCTCATTCACATCGCTCACCATGTGCTCCTCTGTATGGTACCGGTGGTGCGAATTGAGACAAACGGTAGTCAAGCTTTGCTACTGTTCGATAACGCCCGTAAAGATCTAGAGGATAGTGGTTGGCTCACGTTTGTATAGAGGTTTGAGAGTTTCAGTTTGTTTGTTGCACAGAAATTCGCCCTTACCTTTGATGGGTGTAGGGCCAAAGTAGGTGACATTCAGCTTGAAATCAATGAAGAGTTCATTAGCTCTGCCATAGGATTGGCAGTTGTGGGCCACCGATGGTTTAAAAACTCTAAAGTCAACGAGGTTCCATGGCCTTTGTTGTTCGTATCACGAAAAGTCATATCCTATGACAAATGTATGTCGATTTCCATGCTTAAACCTAGATGGCACGACCTTTTGATAGTGGTTAAACAATTCGTGACCTGTGAGGGTTGATATGGACTGGTTTTTATTTATCACCTTCGACTGTTAATGAATTTCATGGGTTATCCATTGAACATGCCATTTTAATTCCTGCACAGTCTTTACAAAATGGCTAAGAGGTTTAAACGAGAGAAAGCTGATAGCAGCTTGTTCCACCATGGCTTGATCAGAATCATCATCGTCAATCATTTAAACCTCCACGACGATAACTGGCAAGATTTTCTCTCTCGGAATGGCTTTGCTGATTCAGAGTCTGTCCAAATCGATAATTATGTGGTCAGTGAGACTATGGTCGGGCCACCCGTGCCCTTTCATGCCCTTCTACCATCTCCTAAACCCTCGGTTGGCCCTATAACGGACCTACTCAACATCTTAATAGACAAGACACGGGCTGTTAAGAATCCTGCGAGGAAAAAGGTCAAGGGTAACCCTACTGTCGACGAAAAAGGTAAAAATAATTCTCGACTGATATCGAGACTTGCTTGGAATAAACCTAAACCTAGTGTTGATCAAAATCCCATAGTCCTCAGTGAAGACTCAGACGCTGATGTCGAGCGCTTCCTAGTTGGAGAATACCCTTACTCCCATGGTCTGTGCTCTAAGCCACCCTACAACTTTGTTTCTAATTTACCCCCTTGCCTTAAGAACAGTCCTAGCTACCCAGGGATCAAACTACCTAATGAAACCCTCGGTGATTTAAACAAACCCCCGCCTGCAATTTAGAAACCCGGGCAATCGTCATGTAACCAATGTAATGTGTGGCTGGAACACTACTATACCGACGTCCCCTTATTACAGTCGAAAATCAAATCATTGGAAAACCAAGTTACAGTGTTGACAAAAGAGAGGGACAAGCTTCAAGCTAATGACAAGAAGCAGAAAACCACTAGTTCCATCGTATTTAGGAATGTCGAATCGGCTACAGCCTTCGTCAATTCCAAACTGTCATGACCAAGTTGTCTTCTCATTATCCAGGTATGAGTTTCGATATCAATTTCATTTTATCAATTGCTTGGATTAATATAATGAATTGGTTTTCGATAAGTTTGTTTATTATTTGAAATGATTTTGTCATGGTTTGATTACCAAAAACGGTTATGCTATGAATCATGTGCAATAGATTCATCTTACTAAAATTAAATGTACATATGATTTTGTTATGCGATTTGTCGTGCCCATCTTAGTAGAAGTGATCGATTGGTTTTGACTTGGTGTGGTTCGCTTTAGAAACTTTCTGTTAGTTTGAATTAATGTGATCGATGAAGTTTTCTTTCACTTGGATCTTGTTTGCACTTGACCTGTACCGGAGATTTTTATGCTAAAATCAGAGCACGACTATGTTTTGATTTGGTATGATTTTGTTATGATTGGATCATATCGGCTTTGATTTAGTTTTTATGGTGTGATTTTAGAACGATTTCGTGGGCTTGAATTGTTATGATCATGTAGATATGTTATGCGTCATTATTAATGATTGGTTTACTAAATATGATGTAATCTTTTAAATAAGGAAAACAACTCGGTTTGACTTCGATTTGGCAAAACGACTATGTTTTGTATGGAATCGATTATCTCATTTAGCCTGTGTCAAAGATCTATTCGCTAAAATCATGGAAGTAGTGTTAATTCATAACGATTCTGCCAACCTCAAATCATTTTGATTCATTCCTATTTTGATTTGATTTGCAAGTGATTACCATGATCGTGTATATTTAATACAGTTATATCATCTTGAAAAAATGATCTTGTTGATTTGGTTTGGATTCAAAGTGATCTATGGATAGCTGAAGCAACTATTTTTTGATCTCAATTGGTTATGAAAAATATTTCATTACTATTCGGTTATCCAATATGATTCCGTTTACCCGATTTTGTGACAATAAACGGAGCAAAGTGCATGCCTCTTTGTAATCATTCGATTGATCTTAGTCTTGTTTGCTCTCAAATTAGTATAACAATTTTGATTTGAATGATTCATTTATCTTTCAAATAACAATTAGATACTTGTTTAATACTTTGAATTTAATTATTTAAGATTCGAATTGATTTTAATACGATTCTGTGTTTGATTTTAATACGATTCTGTGTTTGATTTTAATACGATTCGTTTGTCTGTCAATCTCTCATAAGAACTCATAGTGCCTTAGCCCGTTTGAGGCAACCAAACCGTCCATTGGACAAACCTTTGGATTTCTTTGATATCAGAGAACAATTAGGAGGCACTAACCTCACTATGAATCCTACAGATCCAATCCTAAATACTGCTGCAGGAGGATCTGGGATACCTCCTTCACCACCTTCATCATCCCCTTCCTGTTCTGGAGGAGATTCTTCGGACGAAGGCAGTTCCCCTTCTCAGCCTTCCACACCCACTACCCCAATGGAAAACCAGAACAACCCTGCTAGACCTTGGCTCGACCAGGACGCTATAGCTGTACCTGGAGCTCAGCATCCTTTGCCCAAACATTCGAAGAAATGGCTCCCCAAGTTTGACCCTGACTCAAAATAGATCGCTGAAGATCACATCAAAAAGTTTATGTTAGCCATAAGACTCCGCAATGTCGAACATGAAGACGTTGTCTGTAGGTTGTTCCCTTATACTTTCGAAGGCAATGCATCTACATGGTACTTTGCCCAGCAACCCCATACCATCGTGTCTTGGGAAAAGTCCGAGTCATGTTTTTTGGAAAAGTTCGGAGACGGTAAGCCTCCGAAAGTCCTAGTCATGAACCTTTCTAGTTTAAGAATGAACCCAAAAGAAAAATTTAAAGACTTTAATCAAAGATTCTTAACACTTAAAAACTGAATCCCTATGGATTCCATGCCTGCCGAGAATCTTATAATAGCATACTACACTAAAGATTTGCATCAAAGTATAGCTATTTGGGTTAAATGATCTAAGAAAGCCACATTGTTAGAAGCCTTCGAGGAGGCCAGCCAGATTGAAAAATATATACTTAGTCTTAAAGACTCTACTGGAAACAAAACAGAGACTTCTTCCAAAAAGAAGATCGAAATCCTCTCTAGACCTACTCAAAGTAAAACACAACCTGAAAGCTCTGATTTAGAAAACTTAACTAAAGTTGTTCAAAAACTGTCAAATCAAGTTATAGACTTAAAAAGGACGACTGAAGAAGCTTCTTCAATAAAAGGACCTTACAAGCCCCCGTTCTAGAATCCTTTTCCTACCAACCGACCTAATCCAACCACCGAAGGCCTTAATCTAGAATGTCTACAATGCGCCCTTCAAACAATTCTAGAAGCCCAAGATAACTTGATGCCTCCTGAGATTCCTAAGGAGGTGGTTGAACAAGAGACAGTTCAAGAAGAGGAGTCTTCTCCAAACATTTTTGGACACTTCTCAGATAGCATCTTTCAAGCTAACTTCGAGACAGTACATCCCTATATTACTAGGAGTAAGACAACAAACAAACCTTCTGCCGTAAACACTACAACTTAGCCTCCAAAGCAATCTATACCAGCTGAGACTAAACAGAGTAATGTGAACCCCAACTTAGATTATCATGTAGTTGAGGATCTTAAAAAGTTGAGAGCTAACATTTCTTTTTATGAGTTATTGAAATTTCCATTTCTGCTACAAAAAATGTTATAGAATATCTTCGAGAATGGCAAAAATGGTAATTCAAGTGGTAACAAGGTTGTGCAGAACAAAGTTCCTCAGAAGACTTCCACTAAAAACAATCGTGATCCTCAAGATAAAGGAATCCTTCCTGTAAGTAATGTAAATAATGTAAATAATGTAGATAAAGTAGCTTTATAAACTGCGAGTAAAAATCCACAAGCTACCACTCTTAGTACTCGAAAAAAATATACCTCCTTTTTTGTTAACTTTCGAAATCTTTAATAGAAACGTGCACAATTGTATGGTAGACTCAAGTGCATCATCCAATGTGATGCCATGGTCTGTATGCTAGAATATTAATGCTGAAGTTGAACCCTCCACCTTAAAAATCATACAACTTGATCGGACCAATGTTAAAGTTATAGGCGAACTAAAGAATGTGATTATAAGATTATCATCTAACCCCAAGGTTCATCAAGTCATTAATATAATTTTTGTGGATATTCTAGAAGTGTATGGTCTGTTTTTAAGAAGGGATTGGTCGGAGCAGCTACACGGCTATTTCGCGATAGATTGGTCTCACCTATGGCTTCCAGAGAACGACAAGCCTAACAAGATCAAGGCAAATCATGAACATTACCTTAAGTTCATAGTCACAGATTTGAATGATCCCAACGAACCATGTACACCTTCTGTTGATTCACCCGAAGTACAAGAGATGGACACCTTTTTCGGCAATTTCATGGCCGAGGCTTCAGCTATCACCAATCCAGAACAACAGTCCGAGATTGTAGCATATGTGCAGCCAAAAGCTTCTATGCAACGGTCTCATGTACCCGATGGAAATCAAATTTGGTCTCTTTATTTCTACGGGTCAAAGTCCAAAGAAGGAGTTGGAGCAGGTTGCGTTATTATCGATCCGACAGGTAACAAAACATTGATTTCATGTAGGTTAGAATTTGAATGTACTAACAACGCTGCAGAATATGAGGCTTTACTGCAAGGTCTCAGAAAAGCTTTAGATATGAAAATTCAAAATTTGACCGTTTTGGCGACTCCAAAATAGTGGTTAGACAAGTAAGAGATTCTATCCACTGTCTGTCTCTGCATCTTAAAAGATACCAATCCGAGGTATGGAATTTAATGAATAAATTTTCTGCTTTCAATATAAATTATATTCCTAGATTGAATAACTCTGAAGCAGATCTATTATCTAATGTAGCTTATAAACTCTTTCCTGCAGAAGGCTTGTCCCCAGATGCATTCTCCATTGAGCTATTGTTTAGACCATCTGTTCCCAAGAACATCACGAACTGGAGAGTCATTGACGACGATCAGTAGATTATTAACTTTTTGCACATAGAAGAAACTTTTCAAGGTGCGGTAATAGACGAACACACACACGATGACAATTTGTGCGATTTCATGGTAATACCAGATCCGAGAACTCCTAAATATTCATCGGACATGGTAAACTCGATCCCTAAATCTATATTTAGATTAGAGAAATTTTATGATCTTCAAGATAAATTCAAAAAGTCGGTCAACTGTAAAACTAATAGTTCTTCATTATCATACGAGAAAGTAAACTTAGGAACTAAGGACAATCCGCAGTGCATTAATCTAGGGGTAGGATGTTCTGAACAAGAAAAAGTTGCATTTATTAAATTGTTCAAAGAATTTAAAGATGTCTTTGCATGGATGTATGACGACCTTAAAAATTTCAACCCTAACATCATACAACATGTCATTCCTATGAAACCCCAAACCTTAACCTTCCAACAAAAATTGAGAAAAATGCAGCCTAAGCTCGAACCGACCGTTCAAAAAGAATTGAATAAGCTCCTAAATGCTAAGATAATCTTTTCTGTTAGGCACACTCAATGGGTTTCTAACCTTGTCTCAGTCCAGAAGAAAAGTGGGGAAATTCGACTCTGCATCGATTTCCGAAAGCTTAATAGAGCGTCTGATAAAGAAAACTATCCTGTCCCACCCATGGAACAGATCCTTCAACAAGTATCTGGTTCTAAGAGGCTATCTTTACTAGATGGTTTCTCGGGGTACAACCAAGTCCTGATGTCTCCACCAGACCAACTTAAAACTACCTTTCGTACACCGTGGGGCACCTACGCTTATCGAAAAATTCCCTTTGGATTGATTAATGTCGGTGCCACTTTTCAGAGAGAAATGGACATTGCTTTCTGAGGCCTAATCAATCAGTGCATCGTGGTTTACTTAGATGATGTGACTGTATTTTCTAAAAACAAAACCAATCATCTCGCTCATCTATGAGCCATTCTACAACGATGTCATAAATACGACATTTCCTTGAACCCTAAAAAAACCATCTTTGCAGTAGAACAGGGTAAACTCCTGGGATTTATTGTGTCAAGCGAATGGATGATTATTGACCCCGAAAGGACTCAAGTCATCGCCAAACTTCCCCCTCCTACATCCAAAAATTCTATGCAGTCTTTCTTAGGCCAGATTAACTTTGTGAGAAGATTTGTCCCCAGTTTCTCTGAAATGGTCAGACCTTTGCAGAACCTAATTAAGAAAGACACCCAATATCACTGGGGACCCCTAGAAAATCAATATTTTAATGCAATAAAGAAGTCCATAATAGACACTCTGTCTCTCATGAGCCTTGACTTTTCTCAAGACTTTACACTCTACACTTTTGCTTCTGACCGTTCCTATGTTGTCGTCCTAACTCAAAAGAACACCGAAAACAACGAAGTACCCATCGCATTTATGATTTCTACTTTGAAAGGCACTGAACTTAATTACCCAGTGGTATATCGGCAAGCCTATGCTATTTTCAAAGCAGTCAAGAACTTCCGGTCCTATCTTTTGAAGTCAAGGATGAAATTCATTGTCCCTTACCTAGCCGTCAGGAACCTGTTAGTGCAGAAGGAACTAGGTGAAAAGAGGGCTAATTGGGTCACCTCTTTGCAGGAGTACGACTTAGAAATCGCCCCAACTCAAATATTGAGAGGCCAAGGGTTATGCAAGTTAGTTGTTGATTCAGCAGCAGGACATCAAGAAGAAAGTGATATGTCAAACCTAGGACAACACGATCAAAATGCAATCTATGCACACAAAACTCTGTCAGTCCTTGATATGGTGATATAAGATTTTGTCTTGAACATGGGTCAGCTCCCCATCACCTGGATCCTGCTAAAAGAAGAGCGTTGAGATTAAAGTCTTTCTCCTTTCATCTAGTTAATGGTATCCTGTTTCGTCAAAGTTTTGACAGCGTACTGATGCACTGTCTTGAAAAAGACGAAGCAGAAAAAGTCCTGCTAGAGTTGCATGCAGGAGAAGCTGGTGGTCATTTTGGTGGTGACACCACTGCCCATAAGGTTTTAAGAGATGGTTATTACTGGACCACACATTTTAGAGACACTCATTCCTTGTGTTGTAAGTGTAACATTTGTCAAAAAACATCAAGGTGGTTAGAAAAACCAGCCTTTCCTTTGCAACCCGTTTCAGTATATTCTCCTTTTCAGCAGTGGGGCTTTGATATCATAGGTCCAATCAACCCCCCGTCCTCACAACAACACAATTTTATTGTGACATCCACAGATTACTTTAACCGATGGTCTAAAGCTGTCGCGTTAGGAACTGTCAACACCAGTCAGGTAATTGCCTTTCTAAATTCAAATATTATCACTCGTTTTGGTATCCCCGACTGTTTAGTATTCGATAACGCGTCTTACTTTTCCTCTCTTGAGATGAGCACGTTATCTTTGGAAAAAGGAATTAAATTGAAGTATTATGCTAGCTATTACCCCCAAAGCAATGGATTGGCAGAATCAAGGAACAAGAACTTGATTAAAATCATCAAGAGAACGGTGGTTGAAAATCACAAAAAATGGCACAATGCACTGTTAAACACGCTGTGGGCTGATAGGGTAACACGAAAATTTGTTGTAGTTAACTCCCCATTTTTTCTCGGTTATTGTAGAGAAGCAATTCTGCCACCTCACATTCTTCTTCCTTCACTACAGTTGTCGCAGAAAATCCAAGAAGAAGATTGCCCCCCTTTGGAAAACCGAATTAATGCCTTGATGAAGCTAGAAGAGGTAAGAGCCCAAGCTAAATGTAAGTTAGATCAGCATCAACTATTGGTTAAAAGATGGTTCGATTCTAACACTACTTCTGATAGGAATTTCGAAGTAGGTGACCTCGTCCTAAAGTGGGATAAACCGGATGAGGGAAAGGGAGAGCACACAAAATTTCAAAACTTATGGCTTGAACCATTTTTAATTGTTGAAAAGATGGGTCCTAGTTCTTTTCAATTGAAAAATCTAGAAGGTTAGCCTGACACCTATCCGGTGAATGGCCAAGCCTTGAAAAGATACTTTGCTTGATGAAAACTCCTTGTATATTATGTACATATTTTGGTTTTGTTTTGTTTTTCTTTCTCCTTGTTTTGGTTTTGATATCTCTTGTGTGCTTATCATTTTTTGTTTTTGGAAATACACATACCTGTGTACTTAGCTACTCAGAAAAAGAAAATAGAAACTTCCTTTGCTGAAATAACTACTAAGAAAAATTGTATAAACATCAATTGGATACTTCTGAAATTTACACCTGTGATTGGCAAAAAGTTTTTCATTTGAAAGAAGTTAATTGGTTTCAATCTCTAACATAAGCTTGTTGGGATCATCCATCAACTCTTTATGTTGTCCCTATTCCTTAAGGGAATGACTCAGAATATGTCTCCCTACCTTAGAAAGTTGGTTCTGTAAATGAAACATCTCTGGATCTTAATAAAGGACACTTCTAAAAAAAAAAAAATTGTTGAGGTCTGAGAAAAATGTGTTAAAATATCATGATTTTCAGCATCACCCCGCTCAACTATATATCTTTGAAAAACAAAACAAAATAAATCAATAAAAGAGTTGTGGGAAGTGCTTGTAAACCTATCGGGATGCTGAACAGGCCTGCTGGTAGCAGGTAAATGCATGCATGACACCAAGACAACTTCGTCGGGGTACTGAACAGGGCTGCTGGCAGTGAAGCAATGTCGGGTATATGAAAATTTGAAAATAAGAAACCTCTTAACCATAAAATGTCCTTTATTCTAATCTAGAACTTCTTGGTAGGATACAGATTGTTAGAGTGGGTTAAATGGAAACCCTATCGAGGCTATAGACACCTGCTGGCAGCAATGGCTCTGTCAACAGTATTGGAGATTTTATCTTTAATAACGCAACTCGCTTGTCTTGAGATTGTTATCTGTTTTCATCCTTTAAACACTACTGGAATATTTGGTTAATGATGATGTTTATACGATTCTATGGTTGCTATTTTTGAGTTGGAATTATCTTTTTTGTCCTAATCTGAGTTTGTTCTTTTGGTAGAGATAACTGCTTCTACCAGTGTGTCGCCATTGTTGGCAGCCAATTCACATTTTTCTACTGTCCTTATAAGTTGCCTACACCAGTGTTTTGCAAACCTTAATTTTTCGTCGCAATTCTCAAATAAAACAACACTTTTATTTTTTGAGCTATTTGCACACTTACCTTCATTCTTGTTTTCACGACTGCAAGCGTGAAAACTTGGTTTTCGAAGTCGCATTAAAATCATCACTTAATTGTTGTTATCTTGTCTATATGCCCATTGCGTTTACATTTTACTTATCATTATACAGTTGGCAAGACCTTTTTGTTCGACAACACAGGTATTCCAACAGAGGACGAACACCTTCAGTAACCACTCACATAACCAGATCAAAGATCAACACACCAATGTTTTCACATGGTAAAACCCCTACGGGGAAACATCCATGGCCCCAGCCAACGCAACCACTTGGAGCAGTTTATTAATGCAAAGAAAAAGATTACAAAGATATTTTACAAGAGAGTTTCTCACAATCGATCATTCGGAAAATGACCCTCCATGCTCTTTAAATAGAGATCATGGACCAATTGGGTGTTAAGCCATGGATCAATGGTCGTTAAGATCGAGGAGAGTATGAACCGTCGAATCACTCTATGTCGAGAACATATCGTGACTGTCGGATTTCCTAACTACAAATGCATACTGATGCATACTAAAGAAACACATTTTTACCTAACGACATATTAGACCAAGTAGATCTTAACTAACTCTTAAGTGTCTAAATATCCTAACATCCCCCCTTAAGAACAACTTGGGATAGGATTGAAGTATTTACAATAATGACACAATAGGAGAAGGAAGGAGGCATTAGAGCCTATCCCCCCTT
>JZKD02S2348534.1:774103-794494 GCA_000966675.3 Picea glauca | reverse complement strand
ATAGTGGGCCTTATTTAATAATATAGTGGACATAGTCCACCTTACATTGAATGACCTCCACTATTATCACTATGGGCCCTCTAGACCCCCCCACTACCTCTCTAGCTACCTTACAGATGTTCTGAACAAGAAAAAGTTGCATTTATTAAATTGTTCAAAGAATTTAAAGATGTCTTTCATGGACATACGAAGACCTTAAAACTTTCGACCCTAACATCATACAACATGTCATTCGTATGAAACCCCAAACCTTACCCTTCCAACAAAAATTGAGAAAAATGCACCCTAAGCTCGAACCGACCATTCAAAAAGAATTGAATAAGCTCCTAAATGATAAGATAATTTTTCCTGTTAGGCACACTCAATGGGTTTCTAACCTTGTCCCAGTCCGGAAGAAAAGTGGGGAAATTCGACTCTGCGTCGATTTTCGAAACCTTAATAGAGCATCTGATAAAGACAACTATCCTGTCTCACCCATGGAACAGATCCTTCAACAGGTATCTAGTTCTGAGAGGCTATATTTACTGGCTGGTTTCTTGGGGTACAACCAAGTCTTGATGTCTCCACCAGACCAACTTAAAACTACCTTCCGTACCCCGTGGGGCACCTACGCTTATCAAAAAATTCCCTTTGGATCGATTAATGTCGGTGCCACTTTTCAGAGAGAAATGGAAATTGCTATCTGAGGCCTAATCAATCAGTCCATCATAGTTTACTTAGATGATGTGATTGTATTTTCTAAAAACAAAACCAATCATCTCGCTCATCTACGAGCAGTTCTACAGTGATGTCGTAAATACGGTATTCCTTGAACCCTAAAAAATTCATCTTTGCAGTAGAACAAGGTAAACTCCTGGGATTTATTGTGTCAAGAAAAGGGATGAGTATTGACCCCGAAAGGACTCAAGTCATCACCAAACTTCCCCCTCCTACATCCAAAAAGTATATGCAGTCTTTCTTAGGCCAGATTAACTTTGTGAGAAGATTTGTCCCCAGTTTCTCCGAAATGGTCAGACCTTTGCAAAACCTAATTGAGAAAGACACCCAATATCACTGGGGACCCCTAGAAAATCAAGCTTTTAATGCAATAAAGAAGGCCATAATAGACGCTCCGTCTCTCATGAGCCCTGACTTTTCTCAAGACTTTACACTCTACACTTTTTCTTCTGACCGTTCCTATGCTGTCATCCTAACTCAAAAGAATGCCGAAAACAATGAAGTACCCATCGCCTTTATGAGTTATTCTTTCAAAGGCACTGAACTTAATTACCCAGCAGTAGATCGACAAGCCTATGTTGTTTTCAAAGCAGTCAAGCACTTCCGGTCCTATCTTTTGAAGTCAAGGACAAAAGTCATTGTCCCTTACCCAGACGTCAGGAACCTGTTAGTGCCGAAGGAACTAGGTGAAAAGAGGGCTAACTGGGTCACCTCCTTACAGGAGTATGACTTAGAAATCACCCCAGCTCAAATAGTGAGAGGCCAAGGGTTATGCAAGTTAGTTGATGATTCAGCAGTAGGACAACAAGAAGAAAGCGATATGTCAAACCTAGGACAACACGATCAAAATGAAATTTGTTGCGCACAAAACTCTGTCAGTCCTTGGTATGACGATATAAGATTCTGTCTTGAACATGGGTCAGCTCCCCGTCACCTGGATACCACTAAAAGAAGAGCGTTGAGATTAAAGTCTGCCTCCTTTCATCTGGTTAATGTTATCCTGTTTCGTCAAAGTTTTGATGGTGTACTGATGTGCTATCTTGAAAAAGACGAAGCAGAAAAAGTCTTGCTAGAGTTGCATGTAGGAGAAGTTGGTGGTCATTTTGGTGGTGACACCACTACCCATAAGGTTTTAAGAGACGGTTATTACTGGCTCACACTTTTTAGAGATGCCCATGCCTTGTGTCGTAAGTGTAACATTTGTTAAAAATCATTAGGGCAGTTACAAAAACCAGCCTTTCCTTTGCAACTCGTTTCAGTAGATTCTCCTTTTCAGCAATGCGGCCTTGATATCATAGGTCCAATCAACCCCCCGTCCTCACAACAAAAAGAGTTTATTGTGACAGCCACATATTACTTTACCCGATGGTCTGAAGCTGCCGTGTTAAGAACTGTCAACACCAGTCAGGTAATTGCCTTTCTAAATTCGAATATCATCACTCGTTTTGGTATCCCCGACTGTTTAGTATTTGATAACGTTTCTTACTTTTCCTCTCTTGAGATGAGCACGTTCGCTTTGGAAAAAGGAATTAAATTGAAGTATTCTGCTAGCTATTACCCCCAAGGCAACGGATTGGCAGAATCAAGAAACAAGAACTTGATTAAAATCATCAAGAGAACGGTGGTTGAAAATCACAAAAATTGGCACAATGCACTGTTAAACACGCTGTGGGATGATAGGGTAACACCAACAGCTGTTGTAGGTAACTCCCCATTTTTTCTCGTTTATGGTAGAGAAGCAATTCTGCCACCTCACATTCTTCTTCTTTCACTACAGTTGTTGCAGAAAATCCAAGAAGAAGATTGTCCCCCTTTGGAAAACCGAATTAATGCCTTGATGAAGCTAGAAGAGGTAAGAGCCAAAGCTAAATGTAAGTTAGATCAGCATCAACTATTGGTTAAAAGCTGGTTCGATTCTAACTCTACTTCTAATAGGAATTTTGAATTAGATGACCTCGTCCTAAAGTGGGATAAACCGCATGAGGGAAAGGGAGAGCACACCAAATTTCAAAACTTATGGCTTGAACCATTTTTAATTGCTGAAAAGTTGGGTCCC
Source organism: Picea glauca (assembly GCA_000966675.3). Classification (NCBI taxonomy): domain Eukaryota; kingdom Viridiplantae; phylum Streptophyta; class Pinopsida; order Pinales; family Pinaceae; genus Picea; species Picea glauca. Next base: position 791,721 of record JZKD02S2348534.1, on the reverse strand, counting down.
AGTTCTTTTCGATTGCAAAATCTAGAAGGTCATCCTGACACCTATCCGGTGAATGGCCAAGCCTTGAAAAGATACTTTACTTGATGACAACTCCTTGTATATTATGTACATATTTTGGTTTTGTTTTCTTTTTCTTTTTCCTTGTTTTGGTTTTGATATCTCCTATGTGCTTATCATTTTTTTTTTTTGGAAATACACATACCTGTGTACTGAGCTACTTAGACAAAGAAAACAAAAAATTCATTCACTGAAATAACTGCCAAGAAAAATTGTATAAACATCAATTGGATACTTCTGAAATTTACACCTGTGATTGGCAAAAATCTTGTCGTTTGAAAGAAGTTAACTGATTTCAATCTCTAACATAAGCTTGTTGGGATCATCCATCATCTCTTTACAATATCCCTATTCCTTAAGGGAATGAATCAGAAGATGTCTCCCTGCCTTAGAAAGTTGGTTTTGTAAATGAAACATCTCTGGATCTTAATAAAGGACACTTCTAAAAAAAACAATTCTGCTGAGGTCTGAGAAAAATGTGTTAAAATATCATGATTTTCAACATCACCCTGCTCAACTATATATCTTTCTAAAACAAAACAAAATAAATCAATAAAAGAGCTGTGGGAAGTGCTTGTAAACCCATCAGGATGCTGAACAGGTCTGCTCGCAGCGGGTAAATGCATGCATGATGCCAAGACAACTTCGTCAGGGTACTCAATAGGGCCGCTGGCAGCGAAGCAATGTCGGGTATATGAAAATTTGCAAATAAGAAACCTCTTAACCATAAAATGTCCTTTATTCTGATCTAGAACTTCTTGGCAGGATATAGATTGTTAGAGTGGGTTAAATGGAAACCCTATCGAGGCTATGGACACATGCTGGCAGCAGTGGCTCTGTCAATAGTATTAGAGATTTTATCTTTAATATCGCAACTCCCTTGTCTTGAGACTGTTATCTGTTTTCATCCTTTAAACGCAGCTGGAATATTTGGTTAATGATGATGTTTATACGATTCTCTGGTTGTTATTTTTGAGTTGGAATTATCTTCGTTGTCCTAATCTGAGTTTGTTCTTTTGGAAGAGATAACTGCTTCTACCAGTGTGTCGCCATTGTTGGCAGCCAATTCACATTTTTCTACTGTCCTTATAAGCTACCTACACCAGTGTTTTGCAAACCCTAATTTTTCGTCGCAATTCTCAAATAAAACGACACTTTTATTTTTTGCGCTATTTGCACACTTACCTTCGTTCTTGTTTTCATGACTGCAAGCATGAAAACTTGGTTTTCGAAGTCGCATTAAAATCATCACTGAATTGTTGTTATCTTGTCGATATGCCCATTGCGTTTACATTTTACTTATCATTATAAAGTTGGCAAGACCTTTTGATCTGTACTCATTTGACGTTCTTTGATTGATTATGAAATTTCGTCTCATGAGTGATTGAGTTTGTGATGCATTGGTGATTGGACTTACATGTTATTTGATCAATTCACTTGGCACATTGGTTATATATAAAAATCATTGGTGTTATGATTAAACCCTTGGTATGAATCGTTTCATACAATGCTTGGTATTGGTTTCAAAGCTTTGATAAAACTATATCTTTTGGTCGCGCGAATGTTTAATACACTTACCATTGAATTCATTGGTTGATTGATTAGCATAATTGTTAACCTATACAATAGTGGGTTCAACAGATATTTGCGGTAGCGGTTGTACTATAGATATTACTGTCGTGCATGTATGAACCAGCTCCACCACCTTCGCACGATATGTCATTAATGTTTACCCATATCCCTGTTTCACCTCTGCTAATTTCGGGTAAGCCTGTGAGCGTTCTGCCCCTATGTTTGTTGTGATTCAAACCATGGCTCATTCACATCTCTCACTGTGTGCTCTTCTCTATGGCACCAGTGGTGTGAATTGAGCCGAAGGGTAGTCAAGCTTTGCTACTGTTCAATAACGCCCGTAAAGATATAGAGGATAGTGGTTGGCTCACGTTTGTACAGAGGTTTGAGGGTTTCAATTTGTTTGTTGCACAACAATTCACACTTACCTTTGATGGGTGTAGGGCCAAAGTAGGTGACATTCATCTTGAAATCAGTGAAGAGTTCATTAGCTTTGCCACAGGATTGGCAGCCACGGGCCAACGATTGTTTAAAAACTCTAAAGTTGATGAGGTGTCATGACCTTTGTTGTTCGTATCATGAAAAGTCACATCCTGTGACAAAGGTATGCCGATTTCCACGCTTAAACCTAGATGGAACGACCTTTTGATAGTGGTTAAACAATTCGTGACCTGTGAGGGTCGATATGGACTGGTTTTTCTTTATCACCTTCGACTGTTAATGAATTTCATGGGTTATCCATTGAACATGCCATTTTACTTCCTGCACAGTCTTTAAAAAACGGCTGAGAGGTTTAAATGAGAGAAAGATGATAGCAGCTTGTTCCACCATGGCTTGATCAGACTCATCGTCCTTCATCATTTAAACTTCCACAACAATAATTGGCAAGATTTTCTCTCTTGGAATGGCTTTGTTGATTCAGAGTTTGTCCAAATCGATAAGTCTGTGGTCAGTGAGACTAAGGTTGGGCTGCCCGTGCCGTTTCATGCCCTTCTACCATCTCTAAAACCCTCGGTTGGCTCTGATACCGACCTACTCGAAATCTTAATAGACAAGACACAGGCTATTAAGAAGCCTGTGAGGAAAAAGGTCAAGGGTAACCCTACTGTCGACGATAAAGGTAAAAAGAATGCTCGACTGATATCGAGACTTGCTCGGAATAAACCTAAACCTAGTGTTGATCAAAAGCCCATAGTCCTCAGTGAAGACTTGGAATTTGATGTCGAGCGCTTCCTGGTTGGAGAATACCCTTACTCCCATGGTCTGTGCTCCGAGCCACCCTATGACTTTGTTTCTAATTTACCCCCTTTCCTAAAGAACAATCCTAGCTACCTAGGGATACAAATACCTAATGAAACCCTCAGTGATTTAAACTAACCCCCGCGTGCAATTTTGAAACCTGAGAAGTCGTCATGTAACCAATGTAATGTGTGGATGGAACGCTACTATACTGACGTCCCCTTATTACAGTCGAAAATCAAATCATTGGAAAACCAAGTTACAGTGTTGACAAGAGAGAGGGACAAGCTTCAAGCTAATGACAAGAAGCAGAAAACCACTGGTTCGATTGTATTTAGGAATGTCGAATCAGCTACAGCCTTCAACAATTCCAAACTATCATGACCAAGTTGTCTGCTCATTATCGAGGTATGAGTTTCGATATCAATTTCATTTTATCAATTGCTTGGATTAATATAATGAATTGGTTTTCGATAAGTCTGTTTATTATTTGAAATGATTTTTTCATGGTTTGATTATCAAAAATACTTATGCTATGAATCATGTGCAATAGATTCATATTACTAAAATTAAATGTACATATGATTTTGTTATGCGTTTTTTCGTGCCCATCTTAGTAGAAGAGATCAATTGGTTTTGAATTGGTGTGGTTCGGTTTAGAAACTTTATGTTAGTGTGTATTAATGTGATCGATGAAGTTTGCTTTCGCTTGGATCTTGTTTGCATCTGACCTGTACCAGAGATTTTTATGCTAAAATCAGAGCACGACTATGTTTTGATTTGGTATGATTTTCTTATGATTGGATCATATCGAATCTGATTTAGTTTTTATGGTGTGATTTTGGAACGATTTCGTGGGCTTGAATTGTTATGATCCTGTAGATATGTTATGCGTCATTATTAATGACTGGTTTACTAAATATGATGTAATCTTTTAAATCAGGAAAACAACTCTGTTTGACTTCGATTTGGCAAAACGACTCTGTTTTGTATGGAATCGATATCCTCATTTAGCCTATGTCGAAGATCTATTCGCTAAAATCATGGAAACAATGTTAATTCATAACGATTCTGCCAACCTCAAACCGTTTTGATTTGTTCCTATTTTGATTTGATTTACAAGTGATTAGCATGATCGTTTATATTTAATACAGTTATATCAGCATGAAAAAATGATCTTGTTGATTTGGTTTAGATTCGAGGTGATCTGTGGATAGCTGAAGAAACTATTTGTTGATCTCAATTGGTTATGAAAAAGATTTCATTACTGTTCGGTTATCCAATATGATTCCGTTTACCCGATTTTGTGACAATAAACAAAACAAAGTACATGCATCTTTGTAATCATTCGACTGATCTTAGTCTTGTTTTCTCTCAAATTAGTATAACAATTTTGATTTGAATGATTCATTTGTATTTCAAATAGAAATTAGATACTTGTTTAATAGTTTTAATTTAATTATTTAAGATTCGAATTGATTTTAATACGATTCTGTGTTTGATTTAGACCAGCTACAGAATCGCAAGATTCTGTAGCTCATCTTAGAAATTAGATTTTTATCAATTCTATCTGCAAAATATCCCATAATATTGTCTATTTTTGTCCTTGTTCAGGTACATACGAATTGCAATGGTCAATTTGGGCATGCTGTGACAATATAGGAGATATTTGTGTGATGTAGTTTCTATTTTTAAGTTGTTTGTTTGAGTTAGAGATATAAACTTCGGATATTTTCCCAGATTTGTGTAAACAGTTTTGGTAACTTCCACAGGGATGTTTTACCCTGTGGGAAGTCTTTAAATACTTATTGTTTTTTTTAATAAGGAGCATCCTCACTTGTGGGAGAACCAGGCTATGGATTTCTGATACAAAGTGAGACGAGAGTTGATGTCTTGTAACATCTTTCGCTTTCAATATATCAAACTTTTGTTTCAAGTTTTATGCATATCAGTTTGCAGTTGATTATAGACTACTTTAGCTATCATAATCTTTTGCAAGATGATATGATTTGATTAATGTGCTATCCATATCTCATCTCTTTCATTATTTAAAAGTACAACAATTATTTTGTTTCAGTTAATGAATCACAGATTTCTCTTCTTCGTTAATTGAATCATTTTGTATAGATCTTTTCATACAGATTTATCTAATCGTGAAGATTTATAAATCATAAGGTTGTTGTAAATTTTTATGTCTTGCTTGTCCTGTAATTTTATTTGAAGAGCACTGTTGCTTCTAGTTTACGAGAAGCTCATGGATAATTCGATGCGGGTTTCCTTCCTCCGATCAGCTAAGACAATCATTACACATAGGACAAACCTCGAGCGTTTCTTCAGGTCAGTTTGTTATTTATTTGATAGTTAATTTGTTAGTATAGTATAACTAGTGTAGTTAGATAGATATATTAGTTTAGATTCATAGTTAGAAGTATTATTTTAGTTGTTTAGTTTAGATAGTTTTTATTTTATTTCTTTTTCATAAAATCGTAAAAATAAAAATAAAAATAGCTCTCGCTATCTTAGGACAGAATACAAATGAGTTTTTTAGGTTTTCATTCAAATCTGTAAATTGTAAATATTGTACATTTGTGAATAAGATTTATTTCTGTTAGTAGTTAGATATTTAATTTTTTAGAGTTAGTGTAGTATTAGATAGTCAATTGTATATATATAAATAGTTTAGTTTTGTTTATTAGTTTGTTTTAATAGTTATTTTTAGTTAGATTAGTTAATTTAGAGTATTTTTATTTTGTTTCCTTAGGACTTAGATTGGATAAAGGAGATGCTAAACCCATCAGGGTGGGTTATCCCAAATGGCTTGGGTTATTTAGACAACCCTGGACCCTATCCACTCTCCCAGTTGACGGACGGTCAATTTCGCCCGTCAACAAATGGCGCTATAATGAGGGCCTAAAATTATATAATGGCACGAGGAGGTCGTAAGACTCCTCCACCACCTAATCGCTCACCTATAGTGACTAGAAGCCAATCGAACAAAAATATTCCCCTTCAAACAACAACCACATCAACCGATGATCCACGGATCACATTTGAGCCAACAACCCCTAATCCTACAGGTGGTGACATACAAGAGATTGTCCATCAATCTCTCATAAGAACTCATAGTGCCTTAGCCCATTTGAGGCAACCAAACCGTCTGTTGCACCAACCTTTGGATTTCTCTGATATCAGAGAACAATTAGGAGGCACTAACCTCACTGTGAATCCTACAGATCCAATCCTAAATCCTGCTGCAGGAGGATCTGGGATACCTCTTTCACCACCTTCATCATCTCCTTCCTCTTCTGGAGGAGATTCTTCGGACAAAGGCAGTTCCCTTTCTCAGCCTTCCACACCCACTACCCCAATGGAAAACTAGGACAATAGTGCTAGACCTTGGCTCGAACAGGATGTCAGAGCTGCACCTGGAGCTCAGTATCTTTTGCCCAAACATCCAGAGAAATGGCTCCCCAAGTTTGACCCTGACTCAAAACAGATCGTTGAAGATCACATCAAAAATTTTACGTTAGCCATAAGACTCCACAATGTCAAACATGAAGACGTTGTATGTAGTTTGTTCCCTTATACTTTCGAAGGCAATGCATCTACATGGTACTTTTCCCAGCAACCCCATACCATCGTGTCTTGGGAAAAGTTTGAGTCATGCTTTTTGGAAAAGGTCGGAGACGGTAAGCCTCCGGAAGTCCTAGTCATGGACCTTTCTAGTTTAAGAATGAACCCAAAAGAAAAAGTTAAATACTTTAATCAAAGATTCTTAACACTTAAAAACTGAATCCCTACAGATTCCATGCCTGCCAAGAATCTTATAATAGCATACTACACTAAATATTTGCATCAAAGTATAGCTATTTGGGTTAAATGATCTAAGAAAGCCATGTTGTTAGAAGCCTTCGAGGAGGCCAGCCAGATTGAAAAAGATATACTTAGTCTTAAAGACTCTACTAGCAACGAAACATAGACTTCTTCCAAAAAGAAGATAGAAATCCTCCCCAGACCTACTCAAAGTAAAACACAACCTGAAAGCTCTAATTTAGAAATCTTAACTAAAGTTGTTCAAAAATTGTCAAGTCAAGTTATAGACTTAAAAAGGATGACCGAAGAAGCTTCTTCGAGAAAAGGACCTTACAAGCCCCCGTTTCGGAAGCCTTTTCCTACCAACTGACCTAATCCAACCACCGAAGGCCTTAATCTAGAAAGTCTGCAATGCGCCCTTCAAACAATTCTAGAAGCCCAAGATAACTTGATGCCTCCTGAGATTCCTGAGGAGGTGGTTGAACAAGAGACAGTTCAAGAAGAGGAGTCTTCTCCAAACATTTTTGGACACTTCTCGGATAGCATCTTTCAAGCTAACTTCGAGACAGTACATCCCTATAATACTAGGAGTAAGACAACAAACAAACCTTCTGCCAAAAACACTACAACTTAGCCTCCAAAGCAATCTAAACCAGCTGAGACTAAACAGAGTAATGTGAACCCCAACATAGATTATGATGTAGTTGAGGATCTTAAAAAGTTGAGATCTAACATTTCTGTTTATGAGTTATTGAAATTTCCATTTCTTCTACAAAAAATGTTATAGAATATCTCCGAGAATGACAAAAATGGTAATTCAAGTGGTAACAAGGTTGTGCAGAACAAAGTTCCTCATATGACTTCCACTATAAACAATCTTGATCCTCAATATAAAGGAATCCTTCCTGTAAGTAATGTAAATAATGTAAATAATGTATATAAAGTAGCTTTAGAAATTGCGAGTAAAAAGCCACAAGCTACCACTCTTAGTACTCGCAAAAATATACCTCCTTTTTTGTTAACTTTCGAAATCTTTAATAGAAACGTGCACAATTGTATGGTAGACTCAGGAGCGTCATCCAATGTGATTCCATGGTCTGTATGCCAGAAGATTAATGCTGAAGTTGAACCCTCCACCTTAAAAAAAATACAACTTGATCGGACCAATGTTAAAGTTATAGGTGAACTAAAGAATGTTCTTATAAGATTATCATCTAACCCCACGGTTCATCAAATCATTGATATAATTGTTGTGGATATTCCAGAAGTGTATGGTCTATTTTTAAGAAGGGATTGGTCGGAGCAGCTACACGGCTATTTCACGACAGATTGGTCTCACCTATGGCTTCCAGAGAACGACAAGCCTAACAAGATCAAGGCAAATCGTGAATGCTACCTTAAGTTCACGGTCATAGATTTGAATGATCCCAACGAACCATGTACACCTTCTACTGATTCACCCAAAGTACAAGGGATGGACACCTTTTTCGGCAATTTCATGGCCGAGGCTTCAACTATCACCAATCCAGAACAACAGTCTGAGATTGTAGCATATGTGTAGCCAAAAGATTCTACGCAACGGTCTCATGTACCTGATGGAAATCAAATTTGGTCTCTTTATTTCGACGGGTCAAAGTCCAAAGAAGGAGCTGGAGCAGACTGCGTTATTATCGATCTGACAGGTAACAAAGCATTGATTGCATGTAGGTTAGAATTTGAATGTACTAAAAACACTGCAGAATATGAGGCTTTATTGCAAGGTGTCATAAAATATTTAGATATGAACATTCAAAATTTGACCATCTTTGGCGACTCCGAAATAGTGGTTAGATAGGTAAGAGATTCTATCCATTTTCTGTCTCCGCATCTTAAAAGCTACCAATCCGAGGTATGGAATTTAATGAATAAATTTTCTACTTTCAATATAAATTATATTCCTAGATTGAATAACTCTGAAGCAGATCTATTAGCTAATGTAGCTTCTAAACTCTTTCCTGCAGAAGGCCTGTCCCCAGATGCATTCCCCGTTGAGCTGTTGTTCAGACCATCCGTTCTCGACAATATCACGAACTGGAGAGTCTTTGACGACGATCAACAGATTATTAACTTTCTACACATGGAAGAAACTTTTCAAGGCGCGGTAATAGACGAACACACACACAACGACAATTTGCGCGATTTCACGGTAATACCAGATACGAGAACTCCTGAATCTTCATCGGACATGGTAAACTCGATCCCTAAATCTATATTTAGATGAGAGAAATTTTACGATATTCAAGATAAATTCAAAAAGTCGGTCAACTATAAAACTAATAGTTCCTCATTATCATACGAGAAAGTAAACTTAGGAACTAAGGATAATGTGCAGTGCATTAATCTAGGGGTAGGGTGTTCTGAACAAGAAAAAGTTGCATTTATTAAATTGTTCAAAGAATTTAAATATGTCTTTGCATGGACGTATGACAACCTTAAACTTTCGACCCTAACAGCATAAATCATGTCATTCCTATGAAACCCCAAACCTTACCCTTCCAACAAAAATTGAGAAAAATGCACCCTAAGATCGAACCGACCATTACTAAAGAATTGAATAATCTCCTAAATGCTAAGATAATTTTTCTTGTTAGGCACACTCAATGGGTTTCTAACCTTGTCCTAGTCCGGAAGAAAAGTGGGGAAATTCGACTCTACGTCGATTTTCGAAACCTTAATAGAGCGTCTGATAAAGACAACTATCCTGTCCCACCCATGGAACAGATCCTTCAACAGGTATCTAGTTCTGAGAGGCTATCTTTACTGGATAGTTTCTTAGGGTACAACCAAGTCCTGATGTCTCCACCAGACCAACTTAAAACTACCTTCCGTACCCCGTGGGGCACCTACACTTATCGAAAAATTCCCTTTGGATTGATTAATGTCGGTGCCACTTTTTCAGAGAGAAATGGACATTGATTTCCGAGGCCTAATCAATCAGTCCATTGTAATTTACTTAGATGATGTGACGAACCATTCTACAGCGATGTCGTAAATACGACATTTTCTTGAACCCTAAAAAATCCATCTTTGCAGTAGAACAGGGTAAACTCCTGGGATTTATTATGTCAAGCAAATGGATGATTATCGACCCTGAAAGCACTCAATTCATCGCCAAACTTCCCCCTCCTACATCCAAAAAGTCTATGCAGTCTTTCTTAGGCCAGATTAACTTTGTGAGAAGATTTGTCCCCAGTTTCTCTGAAATGGTCAAACCTTTGCAGAACCTAATTAAGAAAGACACCCAATATCACTGGGGACCCCTAGAAAATAAAGCTTTTAATGAAATAAAGAAGGCCATAATAGACGCTCCATCTCTCATGAGCCCTGACTTTTCTCAATACTTTACACTCTACACTTTTGCTTCTAACCGTTCTTATGTTGCCATCCTAACTCAAAAGAACGCCGAAAACAACGAAGTACCCATCGCCTTTATGAGTTATACTTTCAAAGGCACTGAACTTAATTACCCATCGGTAGATCGACAATCCTATGCTGTTTTCAAAGCAGTCAAGCACTTCCGGTCCTATGTTTTGAAGTCAAGGACAAAAGTCATTGTCCCTTACCCAGCCGTTAGGAACATGTTAGTGCAGAAGGAACTAGGTGAAAAGAGGGCTAACTGGGTCACCTCCTTGCAGAAGTATGACTTAGAAATCACCCTAGCTCAAATAGTGAGAGGCCAAGGGTTATGCAAGTTAGTTGTTGATTCAGCAGTAGGACAACAAGAAGAAAGCAATACGTCAAACCTAGGACAACATGATCAAAATGCAATCTGTTGCGCACAAAACTCTGTCAGTCCTTGGTATGACGATATAAGATTATGTCTTGAACATGGGTCATCTCCCCGTCACCTGGATCCCGCTAAAAGAAGAGCGTTGAGATTAAAGTCTGCCTCCTTTCATCTGGTTAATGGTATCCTGTTTCGTCAAAGTTCTGACGACGTACTGATGCGCTGTCTTGAAAAAGACGAAGCAGAAAAAGTCTTGCTAGAGTTGCATGCAGGAGAAGATGGTGGTCATTTTGGTGGTGACACCACTGCCCATAAGGTTTTAAGAGGCGATTATTACTGGCCCACACTTTTTAGAGATGCCCATGCCTTGTGTCATAAGTGTAACATTTGTCAAAAAGCATCAGGGCAGTTACAAAAACCAGCCTTTCCTTTGCAACCCGTTTCAGTAGATTCTCCTTTTCAGCAGTGGGGCCTTGATACCATAGGTCCAATCAACCCCTCGTCCTCACAACAACACAAGTTTATTGTGATAGACACAGATTACTTTACCCAATGGTCTGAAGCTTCCACATTAAGAACTGTCAACACCAGTCAGGTAATTGCCTTTCTAAATTCGAATATTATCACTCGTTTTGGTATCCCCGACTGTTTAGTATTCGATAACACTTCTTACTTTTCCTCTCCTGAGATGAGCACGTTCGCTTTGGAAAAAGGAATTAAATTGAAGTATTCTGCTATCTATTACCCCCAAGGCAATGGATTGGCAGAATCAAGGAACAAGAACTTGATTAAAATCATCAAGAGAACGGTGGTTGAAAATCACAAAAATTGGCACAATGCATTGTTAAACGCGTTGTGGGAAGATAGGGTAACACCAAAAGCTGCAGTAGGTAACTCCCCATTTTTTCTCGTTTATGGTAGAGAAGCAATTCTGCCACCTCACATTCTTCTTCCTTCACTACAATTGTCGCAAAAAATCCAAGAAGAAGATTGTCCCCCTTTGGAAAATTTAATTAATGCCTTGATGAAGCTAGAAGAGGTAAGAGCCCAAGCTAAATGTAAGTTAGATCAGCATCAACTATTGGTTAAAAGCTGGTTCGATTCTAACTTTTCTTTTGATAGGAATTTCGAAGTAGGTGACCTCGTCCCAAAGTGGGATAGACCGCATGAGGGAAAGGGAGAGCACACAAAATTTCAAAACTTATGGCTTGAACCATTTTTAATTGCTGAAAAGTTGGGTTCCAGTTCTTTTCGATTGCAAAATCTAGAAGGTCAGCCTGACACCTATCCGGTGAATGGCCAAGCCTTGAAAAGATACTTTGCTTGATGACAACTCCTTGTATGATATGTACACATTTTGGTTTTGCTTTCTTTTTCTTTTGCCTTGTTTTGGTTTTGATATCTCCTGTGTGCTTATCATTTTTTGTTTTTGGAAATACACATACCTGTGTACTGAGCTACTTAGACAAAGAAAACAGAAAATTCCTTTGCTGAAATAACTGCTAAGAAAAATTGTATAAACATCAATTGGATACTTCTGAAATTTACACCTGTGATTGGCAAAAAGTTTGTCGTTTGAAAGAAGTTAACTGATTTCAATCTCTAACATAATCTTGTTGGGATCATCCATCATCTCTTTACGCTGTCTCTATTCCTTAAGGGCATGACTCAGAAGATGTCTCCCTTCCTTAGAAAGTTGTTTCTATAAATGAAACATCTCTAGATATTAATAAAGGACACTTCTAAAAAAAAAAAATCTGCTGAGGTCTGAGAAAAATGTGTTAAAATATCATGATTTTCAGCGTCACCCCGCTCAACTATATATCTTTGAAAAACAAAACAAAATAAATCAATAAAAGAGCTGTGGGAAGTGTTTGTAAACCCATCGGGATGCTGAACAGGTCTGCTGGTAGCGGGTAAATGCATGCATGACGCTAAGACAACTTTGTCGGGGTACTAAACAGGGCCGCTGGCAGCGAAGCAATGTCGGGTATATGAAAATTTGCAAATAAAAAACCTCTTAACCATAAAATGTCCTTTATTCTGATCTAGAACTTCTTGGCAGGATACATATTGTCAGAGTGGGTTAAATGGCAACCCTGTCGAGGATATGGACGCCTGCTGGCAACAGTGGCTCTGTCAACAGTATTGGAGATTTTATCTTTAATATCGCAATTCGCTTGTCTTGAGACTGTTATCTGTTTTCATCCTTTAAACACTGCTGGAATATTTGGTTAATGATGATGTTTATACGAATCTCTGGTTTCTATTTTTGAGTTGGAATTATCTTTGTTGTCCTAATCTGAGTTTGTTCTTTTGGTAGAGATAACTGCTTCTACTAGTGTGTCGCGATTGTTGGCATCCAATTCACATTTTTCTACTGTCCTTATAAGCTGCCTACACCAGTGTTTTGCAAACCTTAATTTTTCGTCGCAATTCTCAAATAAAACGACACTTTTATTTTTTGCGTTATTTGCACACTTACCTTCGTTCTTGTTTTCACGACTGCAAGCATGAAAACTTGGTTTCGAAGTCTCATTAAAATCATCACTGAATTGTTGTTATCTTGTCGATATGCCCATTGCGTTTACATTTTACTTATCATTATACAGTTGGCAAGACCTTTTGATCTGTACTCATTTGACGTTCTTTGATTGATTATGAAATTATGTCTCATGAGTGATTGAGTTTGTGATGCATTGGTGATTGGACTTACATGTTATTTGATCAATTCACTTGGTACATTGATTATGTATAAAAAGCATTGGTGTTATGATTAAACCCTTGGTATGAATCGTTTCATACAACGCTTGGTATTGGCTTCAAAGCTTTGATAAAACTATAGCTTTTGGTCGCACAAATGTTTAATCCACTTACCATTGAATTCATTGGTTGATTGATTGGCATAATTGTTAACCTATACAATAGTGGGTTGAACAGATATTTGTGTCAGCAGTTGTACTGTAGATATGACTGTCGTGCATGTATGAACCAACTCCACCACCTTCGCACTATATGTCATTAATGTTTACCCATATCCCTGTTTCACCTCTGCTAGTTTTGGGTAAGCCTGTGAGCGTTCTTCCCCTGCGTTTGCTGTGATTCAAACCCTGGCTCATTCACATCGCTCACCGTGTGCTCCTCTCTATGGCACCGGTGGTGCGAATTGAGCTGAACGGTAGTCAAGCTTTGCTATTGTTCAATAACGCCCATAAATATCTAGAGGATAGTGGTTGGCTCATGTTTGTATAGAGGTTGGAGGGTTTCAATTTGTTTGTTGCACAACAATTCTCCCTTACCTTTGATGGGTGTAGGGGCAAAGTAGGTCACATTCAGCTTGAAATCAGTGAAGAGTTCATTAGCTCTGCCACAGGATTGGCAACCATGGGCTAGCGATGGTTTAAAAACTCTAAAGTCGACGAGGTGCCATGGCCTTTGTTGTTCGTATCATGAAAAGTCACATCCTATGACAAAGGTATGCCTATTTCCACGCTTAAAACTAGATGGCATGACCTTTTGATAGTGGTTAAACAATTCGTGACCTGTGAGGGTCGATATGGACTGGTTTTTCTTTATCACCTTCGACTGTTAATGAATTTCATGGGCTATCCATTAAGCATGTCATTTTACTTCCTGCACAGTCTTTACAAAATGGATAAGAGGTTTAAATGAGAGAAAGCTAATAGAATCTTGTTCCACCATGGCTTGATCAGACTCATTATCGTTCATTATTTAAACCTCCACGATGATAATTGGCAGGATTTTCTCTCTTGGAATGGCTTTGTTGATTCAGAGTCTATCCAAATCGATAAGTCTGTGGTCAGTGAGACTAAGGTCGGGCCACCCATGCCCTTTCATGCCCTTCTACCATCTCCTAAACCCTGGGTTGGCCCTGATACCGACCTACCCGACATCTTAATAGACAAGACACGGGTTGTTAAGAAGCCTGTGAGGAAAAAGGTCAAGGGTAACCCTACTGTCAACGACAAAGGTAAAAAGAATGCTCGACTGATATCGAGACTTGCTCAGAATAAACCTAAACCTAGTGTTGATCAAAAGTCCATAGTCCTCAGTGAAGACTCAGACTCTGATGTCGAGCGCTTCCTGGTTGGAGAATACCCTTACTCCCATGGTCTGTGCTCCAAGCCACCCTATGACTTTGTTTCTAATTTACCCCCTTGCCTAAAGAACAATCCTAGCTACCCAGGGATCAAATTACCTAATGAAACCCTCGGTGATTTAAACCAACCCCCGCCTGCAATTTTGAAACCCGGGCAGTCGTCATGTAACCAATGTAATGTGTGGCTGGAACGCTACTATACCGACATCCCCTTATTACAGTCGAAAATCAAATCATTGGAAAACCAAGTTACAGTGTTGACAAGAGAGAGGGACAAGCTTCAAGCTAATGACAAGAAGCAGAAAACCACTGGTTCCATCATATTTAGGAATGTTGAATCAGCTATAGCCTTCGTCAATTCCAAACTGTCATGACCAAGTTGTCTGCTCATTATCCAGGTATGAGTTTCGATATCAATTTCATTTTATCAATTGCTTGGAATAATATAATGAATTGGTTTTCGATAAGTTTGTTTATTATTTGAAATGATTTTGTCATGGTTTGATTATAAAAAGCGATTATGTTATGAATCTTGTGCAATAGATTCATCTTACTAAAATTAAATGTACATATGATTTTGTTATGTGATTTGTCGTGCCCATCTTAGTAGAAGCGATCGATTGGTTTTGACTTGGTGTGGTTTTCTTTAGAAACATTCTGTTAGTTTGAATTAATGTGATAGATGAAGTTTTCTTTCGCTTGGATCTTGTTTGCATCTGACCTGTACCAGATATTTTTATGCTAAAATCAGAGCACGACTATGTTTTGATTTGGTATGATTTTGTTATGATTGGATCATATCGACTCTGATTTAGTTTTATGGTGTGATTTCTGAATGATTTCATGGGCTTGAATTGTTATGATCCCGTAGATATGTTATGCGTGATTATTAATGATTGGTTTACTAAATATGATGTAATCTTTTAAATCAGGAAAACAACTCTGTTTGACTTCGATTTGGCAAAACGAATTTGTTTTGTATGGAATCGATATTCTCATTTAGCCTGTTTCGAAGATCTATTCGCTAAAATCATGGAAACAGTGTTAATTCATAACGATTCTGCCAACCTCAAATCGTTTTGATTCGTTCCTATTTTGATTTGATTTTCAAGTGATTAGCATGATCATTTATATTTAATACAGTTATATCAGCTTGAAAAAATGATCTTGTTGATCTCAATTTGTTATGAAAAAGATTTCATTACTGTTCGGTTATCCAATACGATTCTGTTTACCCGATTTTGTGACAATAAACGGAACAAAGTACATGCATCTTTGTAATCATTCGATTGATCTTAGTCTTGTTTGCTCTCAAATTAGTATAACAATTTTGATTTGAATGATTTGTTTGTCTTTCAAATAGCAATTAGATACTTTTTTAATAGTTTGAATTTAATTATTTAAGATTTGAATTTATTTTAATACGATTCTGTGTTTGATTTAGACCAGCTACAGAATCGCAAGATTCTGTAGCTAGTCTTAGAAATTAGATTTTTATCAATTCTATCTGCAAAATATCCTCTAATATTGTCTATTTTTGTCCTTGTTCAGGTACATACGAATTGAAATGGTCAGTTTGGGCATGCCGTGACAATATAGGAGATATTTGTGTGATGTAGTTTTTATTTTTAAGTTGTTAGTTTGAGTTAGAGATAGAAACTTGGGATATTTTCCCAGATTTGTGTAAATAGTTTTGGTAACTTCCACAACGATGTTTTACCCTATGGGAAGTCTTTAAATACTTATTATTTTTTGTAATAAGGAGCATCCTCACTTGTGGGAGAACCAGGCTATGGATTTCTGATACAAACTGAGACGAGAGTTGATGTCTTGTAACATCTTTCACTTTCAATATATCAAACTTTTGTTTCAAGTTTTATGCATATCAGTTTGCAGTTGATTATAGACTACTTTAGCTATCATAATCTATTGCAGGATGATATGATTTGATTAATGTGCTATCCATATCTCATCTCTTTCATTATTTAAAAGTACAACAATTATTTTGTTTCAATTAATGAATCACAGATTTCTCTTCTTCGTTAATTGAATCATTTTGTATAGATCTTTGCATACAGATTTATCTAACCGTGAAGATTTATAAATCATAAGGTTGCTGTAAATTTTTATGTCTTGCTTGTCCTGTAATTTTATTTGAAGAGCACAGTTGCTTCTAGTTTACGAGAAGCTCGTGGATAATTCGGTGCGGTTTTCCTCCCTTCAATCAGCTAAGATAATCATTACACACAGGACAAACCTGGAGCGTTTCTTCAGGTCAGTTTGTTATTTATTTGATAATTAATTTGTTAGTATAGTATAAGTAGTGTAGTTAGATAGATATATTAGTTTAGATTCATAGTTAGAAGTATTATTTTAGTTGTTTAGTTTAGATAGTTCTTATTTTATTTCTTTTTCATAAAATCGTAAAAATAAAAAATAAAATAGCTCTCGCTGTCTTAGGACAGAATACAAATGAGTTTTTCAGGTTTTCATTCAAATCTGTAAATTGTAAATATTGTACATTTGTGAATAAGATTTATTTCTGTTAGTAGTTAGATATTTAATTTTTTAGAGTTAGTGTAGTATTATATAGTAAATTGTATATATATAAATAGTTTAGTTTTGTTTATTAGTTTGTTTTAATAGTTATTTTTAGTTAGATTAGTTAATTTAAAGTAGTTTTCTTTTGTTTCCTTAAGACTTAGATGGGATAACGGAGCCGCTAAACCCGTCAGGGTGGGTTATCCCAAATGGCTTGGGTTATTTAGAAAACCCCGGACCGGATCCACTCTCCTAGTTGACAGACAGTCAATTTCGCCCGTCAACAGGTACTCAATTGGCTCATAGCTCATCCTATCATCCTCAATCTGATGGACAAACTAAGATAGTGAACAAATGTCTGGAAGGCTACCTGCGTTGCTTTGTCTCTGATAAACAAACACAATGGTTCAAATGGTTACCCTTGCCAAAATGGTGGTATAACACTTCCTTTCATACTGCAACAAAAATGACACCATTTATGGCACTCTATGGATACCACCCTCCTTCCAT
>JZKD02S2348534.1:745259-767429 GCA_000966675.3 Picea glauca | reverse complement strand
AAACTCCTGAGAGGATCTCTTCTCACCACAGGAGGGGATGACTGCCCCACCCAAGCTGAAAAGCTACCTAACAGACCCGCTACTGTCACCAAGACAGCCCGCGTGTACACGCGTGATGAACCACTACAGAGCGCGGGTACCCGCGTGCTAAACATAAGCAGGCTGCGGGTATGTTTAAAAACTAAGAAAAATTTACACACAGACAGTCTAGTCCTGAAAAAGGCTTCTGGTATTGACAACCAGAGTCTCTGACAGGCTGAGATGCTATCACTTTAACAGAAAAAAAAAATTTGCAAAAAAGAAAAACCAATGTGAAGAAACACACAACAAGAAAGACTGAAACACAAGACAATAAACCAATCAAGACCCAGACAGGATCCAGAAAGCCCCTTGAGAAGATAAACTTCTAACAAGGAAGAGGAGACTGCCTCTCTAGCTTCCTGAAAACTACACGCTACTGAAACTACTATAGCCCGCGGATACCCGCGTGCTATAGACAGTTAGGGCGCGGGTTACCCGCATGCAGGCCTCTTGCAGGCTGCGGGTACCTCTGTGTGTCCCAAGAATGAATGTCAAGCGTCAGTCAAGGAAAACTAGTATTGATAACTAGGTTCCCTGCTAGCATTGACTAACAGAAAACAAACTAAGAAAAGAAACAAAGACTGAGCTTCTTTGAACTACCAAATAGATCTTTAACCAAACCCGGAAACACTAAGAGTAAAATATCCCTAGCGGAGTCGCCAATTCTGTTGTGGGGTATTCTACCCTACGGCCTAACAAGCTAGGGTTTTGAGCTTGTTCGCAGATCATGACCCTTAAGACTTAACTTTTAACCTTCTACCCAAGATCTCAACCCCTTTTTCATGAAAACATGGGAAGAATCGACTCACCTTTTTAACGATGATTGAAGTAGATCCTCCGTTGAGCCTTCTATTTCCTTGTTGTTGCTGCTCCTTCCACAAAGCTTCCTGCAATCAAGGTAAGACTACACATGCATGCTACTAATCTACTAGAGGGTTAGAAATAACACATAAATCCAATAACATAGATGAGATTCATGAACTTGGGACGGGAAAAGCATCTTTTTCATTAGTCCCAAAATGAATCACTTACAATGAGTTCTGAGACTGGCCACCGTTCCTCGATCCTGATCCTGGGCTCCTCCTCTTCTTTTGTCCTCCAACTGCTGCAGCATGAAGTTCTCCTGAAGCTTGAGGCAAAGCTAAAGGGTTGGGACAATGATGGACTTGGCAATTTGGCAGAGTTTATTTGCTATTATTTTTCCTCCTTTGAATAGTACCCCTACCCCTCCTTTTATAGGCTAGAAGGAGCTAGGGTTTTAGGCGAACTCTCGGCCATGCATGGCAGAGAGTTCCAGTTAACTGACAAAAAGCATCGTGTCCCGGTAGAAACTTTCCTGATTTCTTGCTTTGTTAGGTACCCGCGGGCTGTAGTGGGTTAGCCCGCGGATACCCACGTGTAGTAGAAGGTCAGCAAGCGGTCACCCGCACCCAGTGAAAGGTTAGGGCGCGGGTCCCTTGATTTAAGTGGTTTTTTGAGGATTTGTTCAACATGGATTTGGCTAGGAAGAGGAATGAGTTGGTCTGATGCCAGGTAAACCTATGTGGTGCATTTTTTGGTTATAACACTAGTGGAAGAAGCAGATGACGATTGCAGAGAAGCCACATATGGAGCATATACTCGACAAGAGGGTGAGCAAAAATACCAGAAGGAAGCAATACTTCGAGTATCTAGTCAAATGGAAGGGCCATCCAGCGAAAGATGCCAGCTGGGAAAGTGAAGCAATGATTCAAAAGCATGGACAGACCGTGCAGGAGCTCATGGAAAGGAGCCCATGAAATCTTTCAAGCAAGGGAGTATGATGCAGGAGCATCGCAATTACCAAAGCGAGCGTGGAGCCAGCGCATGTGTTTTTTAACACATGACATATTGCTTTGAAAAATTTTGGGAAATGATGCACCAAACCTTTAATGAACCATTTATGAAGGAGCGCCTTTTGTATATTGTATTGGACCTTGAGCCTTTAAGCTCTCGTCCTTTGGTAGATAGTCAACATTTAATTTAGTTAATGCTGGTAGATAGGATTTTAATTCTAGATTTGATAGCCTAGAGTCCGAGAGTGAAAACGGATATAGACACCCTCATTATACCATTGTAACGTGATGGAAGCATTCAGAAGAAGAGAAGAGCAAGTAGATAATAGTGTATGAAGAACACCCATGTACAGGCATTTGAATTAATAGAATAAAGCTTTGATTCAAATTCATGGGTGTGCAGTCGAAAACCATCCGCAAGGAGTGCGTTGATGTAGGCTCAGGTAGTTTAACTCTTGTTCTTATTCACTCAGAAATGAAAGTGGGTTGTTGAAGCCATGCAAGGAGTGCATAGGATAACAGAGGAGGTCTCAGTTGTGAATCTGAGCAGAAGCTTTGGAGGACTGTTGCTGCAGGCATGCACAGAGTCAAAGAAGGTCGAACACTTGAAGTGTTGGCAGGGTTTCCGCAAGGAGTGCGTGAAAAGAGATCTTTTTTATAAGAGACTGAGAAGCTGGAAAAATCTCAGGAGGGGCAAAGACTTCAAATCTGTTGAAGGATCGCACTGAACATTTTGTGTTAGGAAATCCTCAAGGAGGGGGGAGTGACGGTCGAGATCCTGTGGAGAAGCTCGGGGGAAATCCCGTCAGCCATTAGATCCATCAGAAGTAGCAAGGAAGTTACGGCCACACCAAGAGTTTAAGCCCAGAGTAATGTGAGCCATTGGATTATCATTGGATTACCCATCAATCGTTTGATTGGACATAAGCTACACAGGGTTTAAAGTCCGCGTGGGCATCGGGGTTTCAGAAGCTAAGAATTTGGAGACCTTTCGAGTCTCGAAACACCGACGGAGATCTCAGCCGTTGATCTCAGCAGGACACGTGTCGGTATTTTGGTGGGGCATCGAGATATTGGAGTCATCGGGGTTTTGAAGGTCGAGATAACTGAGACCTTTCGAGTCTCGAAACTCTGGAAGAATCCTAGTCGTTGATCTCGGCAGGACATGCGTCAGACATCAGGAGAGGAGTCAGGATTTGACACATCGCGGATTCCAGGAGTAAATAAATCATTGCATTAGGAATCGCGATCTCGCGATGTCCGAAATGTCGATGGGGAGACAGTGATGTGGAAGGATCTGGTCACATGTGCATCGGGGATCGGGACATAGAAGGTTCCGTGAACAAGTGCCACGGAAATCGCGATATCCCGATACGCAATTTCCCGATCACCATAGGATTTTGGGCCATAGGCGCTAGAGAAAAGAACAGGTGTTACCCATATCAGGTTTCGGGACTTGGAGAGTTCCGTGAACTAGTCCAACGGGAATCGCGATATCTCGATACGCGCTTTCTCGATTTGTCACAGGAGCAGGGACCACCAGGATCAGAGTGGTGGACAGGTGTCGCACCACACCGAATGATCGCAGATCAGGGCTAGTGAGATCGCGATAGAGCCAAAGTCCTGATAAGGTGGGGTAAGGTCAGCGCTGAATGAGTCATCGGGCATCGGGGATCTGTGAGGGGAGTGGATCACGATCTTGTAAGTGCTGATTTCCCGACGGGAGCAGGAAAGCGCGGGTGAAATTTTCATCGGGTTTCGGGGATTTGTGAGACCCGAACCTGTGATTTCAGGGCTCGCGATCTTGTGAAGTCTGATTTCCCAATTTTAAGTAGGGATATCATAAGGAGTATTCTGTGGGTATTTACAATTCCTTATAAGGGAGTTGAAGAACATTTCAGTTCTTCGGGCCAAGGGAAGAGAAGGTCCTGTGTGAGAAACATACCTGAGGGTGTGGTTGCGTCAAGAATCGTTTCCTCCATACACTTGTCACCCTTTTCCTTAGTTTCACAAGTAAATCCACAATTTATTTTAATAAATGTCAATTTCCCTCACCCATCCTAAAAGCGCTCCTAAAATAATTCCTAGTTGTCTCTTTATTCCTCTTATTTCCAATTAATGATTGACACCTTACTAATTCTAAGTTGAGTTAAAATACAAGTCTTCTCCTTAGTGGTAGTTTAGATTGTAGATTCCCTTCTATGCGTGCACTTATCCTTCATGTTTTATTCCTTTCTTGTCTCATATTCCAATTAGGTATTTTCTGCAAACATGTGTATTATATTAATTCTTTAAAATTATTTCTTCTTTCTTATTTTCTTTATTTGACTTGCCTCTTTCCTATGTTATTTAATTAATAATTAGCTTTAGTCTTCTCACCCAATTAGGAATACTTTTTGCATAGTCTTAGATTTTTATTTTGGGATTCATAATTAATTAATTAAATCCTTAATTCATTAATTAATTAAAACCAACAATGCTTAAAGACTTTACATGGTTTAATTATTCGCTCAAGGTTTTTTGGGCCACCTAGATTCATTGACTCAAGTTTTAAATTTCATGACGTGCCCTTCAAGACACACAGTGCTCCAAGGGGGCCACTCAGCTTTCATTCAAATTTTTAACGTGACGTACCTTTCAAGACACACTCCATGCTCCAAGGGTGCCACTCGCCTTTGAATGGTTTTGGTAGTTGTCCAACCCTTGGAGTCAACACTCCATTCAGGCGACCTTGTGTGAGACTAAGGGATTCTAAGAAATAATTACCATGCCTTATTGAGCGCCACTTAGAAATATTCATGAGCGACTATCTCAGTATTCTCTCACGACATCATGGATCTATCGAACTAGGTAATAGTTAAACTACAATTCGAGTCATGACGGGAGTGCTAGTAGGCTGTGATAGGGATGTTTCCACACCTCTCCCTCAACATCTGGCTTTTGTGCATGACCCCCTTACTCCTTATGTGAGTCAGATTAGCAAGAAATAATTAGCCTACATACATCAACGAAACATTGTCAATTATCCATAAACAACATCATAATATAATCGATCATATGTCACATATGCATGAATGAAATACTCAAACTAATACAATCCACTCCCTGACTCAATATGGACTCCAAGGAGGTCCATTGATGCCATCGACATCCCAATCTGTCAAGTGTCTTACACACTCAGGGGAAACTTATCAATAACATATCTCAATACATATATATCAAAACAACATAAATCATAATCCATCAACATCATCATAAGAATCCATAAGCAGGACATACAACCATATAATAAAACTGGATCACTTGCAAGAAAATTTCCTCAAAGAATAAGTCAATAACATGTGCTTGGAAGAGAGGGATGTTACATGTTGCAACAACTATAAGGTGTTGCAACAACTTTTTTTGGTGTTGCAACAAATTTGTATAGAGTTGAAGCAATTGTGTGGGTTTTGTAGAAACTATGTGTTACAACAACTGTGTTGTGGCAACTATATAGCAACAATTGTGTTGCAACAAATAATAAAATGTTCATTTATCAAAAAGTACAATCTGAGTTTTTGGGGTATTTTGAGGATAGTCTTATGTTTACATGATTATGCCTCATATTAAAAATCTCAAGTACCCACTTTGTAGAGTTTTTGTTGTAAGAGTAACAATAGTGACAACTAGTTCTAGAACAATCAACAAACTAGCTCATTTTTCAAAAATAAATGAAAAATATGTTATTTCTCTAATATAGTTCATACGAAATACTAAGGAAATGCAATGGAAAACAATTTGGGTCTAAATCCCACACATAAGCAATAAAATGGACTAATACGTAGTCATAGGTAAGTGAAGAGGGATTAAAATACAGACAAGAGGATGTAAAAATATGACATTTATGTGGCCTGTCAATACTCTAGTATCTTATTGAGCCACACAATCTCCTTTTTTCCCTCTCTACTGGCCACATAATCTACCTTTATAGTGGAATATGTTGTAATGGACTATTTTCATTATCTCCAAGAGATATCTACTGATCCAAGGCTCATGAGGTATCATGCATTAGAAACTCCATTCTACTTATCCCCATCATTGTCTGAATTTGTATATCTAACTAGTTTGAAGTCCTCCATATTAGAGTATTTGAGCCAAAAGTCTTGAGTTCCATTCAAGTATATTAGCACTGTCTTTGCATCACACTAATGTCGTTCACAAGGGTTTTTCATGAACCTAGAAAGGATCCCAATGGCAAATGAAATATCTAGTCTAATAGTGTTAATGTATATGAGACTCCCCGCAAGTTGTCTATATTTAGTTGAATCGCCAAATTCATTCCCTTTTTTTTATGTTATTTTCAATTTTTTCTCCATTGGAGTAGAGAGAGGATTACAATTAACCATGTCAAATTTATTCAACTACTCTCCAATGTACTTCTTCTAGGAGATGAATATATACCTTGTATTTTGAGTTACTTCAGTACCCAAGTAGTAGTGAAGATGTCCCATGTCTGTCATCTCAAAACCATTCTTCAATTCTTTCTTTTTGATTCAATCTATATGCTTCACTTTTATCCATTATCAAAAGACATATACATACACCACAATATATACAAAAAATTGTCCAACTTTCTTAAAAAACAAAGTTGCATCATCAATATTAAAGTTCTTGAAATTGATATTCAAAATATGCTTAGTCATATTTTCATACCATGTGTGAGGTGATTTCTTTAGGACATACAAATAATTGATGATATTTCATACCTTATTTTCTTGACCCTCCACAAAAAATCCTTTTGTTTGTGACATGTCAAATTCTCTTTCAAATATCCCTTCAAGAAAGTCGTCTTCACATATGTGTGATGAATCTTCCACGTATTCTCTACTACCAAAGCCAACAAAGAATGAATGGAAACTCATTTTTCTATGTAGGAGAAATTTTTCTCACACTATATGCCTTATTAAAGTGCATATCCTTTCTCCACAAGCCTCTCCTTATTCTTTTCAAGTGAGCCATTTGATTTGTACAGACCAACATGAAACCAATTGGTTTGGTTCCAAATGGATGATCCACCAACTTCCATGTAACATCCTAGTTTTAACCCTTATGAACTATAATGCATTATGTAATTGTGAATTGGGTTGGTGAGCTGGTAAAGTTGAAAAAGGGCCATAGCATCTAGGAAATGCAATGTTTTGATCGTTATTAATAATAAACACATCGTTGGCTACTAGACGAACAAGGACTAGAGTTATAGGGGGATATGATTCCACAAGAGAGGGGGATTGAGGGGATAAATGTTTATTTCCTATTTTAATTACCCTTTTGTCTAAGGGAGTGGATCAATTGCGTGAGATTATTGGGGGAGACTAGGAGGTTCTTGATTCCCCATGAAATAATTAAACCTGGCCCTGGTCTATTGGGGGTTTCACTCATTCATTCATTCACTCACTTTCTTACTCGTTCATTCAATCTATTCTTACCTGCCACTCATTCATTATTCCTCATCTGTGTCTTGGCTTGGGGAATGGGAAACAAACTATCATAGAGTAGCCATGGTATTGTTGGTTGTAGTGGTCGTTTGTGTAATCCAGGATTGAGTTGAGGCCTGCATGTCTGAGATGTGTTGGTATGTGTCCAACTTTGTTCACAATTGTGAGTACTAAGAGTTCCATCATGGAGATTTTGGACCATTTGCATTGGATCCCTGGAAGTAGAAGGAATTCCTGAGGGACTACATGGAAGAGAAGGGTGGAGGTCCATTCTCTTGGGTGGTGCAGGCTGGGTAGAAGAGAGATGGGTACTTGGATTGTTGTGAATGTTGGGAAAGCCTGTGAGAGCTTGAGTGATGACTGGTTTGGGAATCCAAGTAACACTCTGGAACCATCCTTGTGGATTCATAGCCCTGGCTCGGGGGTGACACTATTGTTGAGAATTGGAACAATAGTGTATACGGTTGGGTGGAACGTCCTTGGTGTGCAGCCAGTCAGTGTCTTCTTTATAAATATAAGTACTCTTTGTTATGGTATTATTTACCTGTATATCAATGTATTCCATTGTGTATTTATTTATCATTTAATTAAATCTTTAGAATATGCATGCTTGCTGGTTATTGTTGTGCATGTCGGTAGATATTTTCTTTTATGCATCCTTATTAATTTAAAAAGGTATCAGTAAGAGAAAGAATTTTAAGGGCGGGCTTGAAGGTAGCGCACCCTAGCCTGTGGGTGATGGGGTATGTTACAGATTGGTATAAGAGCTTCAAGTTGAAACACCGGGCATGTATGGGCCATATATGTTTCTCATAGTCTTTTGGTTGAGATCAATTTATGACCTTGAAGTCAAAAATATCAGAGGAATGGCATTGCAGAGTCCACGTAGAAGATAGAATGTCAAAGATCCTTTGTAAGGGATCAAAGGATCATGACTGTCCCTTTCAAATTTGGGAGCGACTGCCACTGTGAGATCAAAAGAGATTTGTATTGTTGGATCGGAGGGAAGGTGAACAAGGTTCATTTGATGAAGGAGAAACCAAAGGTTGGGAAAGGTTAAGTCACAACTATCAGATCTAGTTGATCGATCGTTAGTCTTTGATCAAGGTCAAGCGCGAAAGGTAAGACTTTAGAACTTTGTCCCTTTGACGATCTTGGTAGGTAGAGAAAGCCTGAACTGTCAAAGGCCACAGTCATGAAGTCCCATCAACCATCTAATCTAATGGGAGGCACGGAGGGATCTCTGTTGTCGATCGTGGTCACCCGACATTGACCACTTCGTGAGTTTTCACTCCAGGAGTTTTAAACCTTGTTAAAATGCTACAACCTGGAGCGTTGAAGTTTTGGAAATCACGTCAATCATTAGATCCAAGGAGGGACTTCGAGAGTGTTGTGGGCCGTCATATCTAGCAGTGGTAGAAGGGTAGCGAAGTTTAGGATTCGAAACTTCACCACTCCAATGATTACTAGGTATGTTGCAGATACAAACCCCAAAGCGTCGTAGCTTCAAAGTGTCGAATCCACGAAAGTGTAAAGTTGTGATGTTACGCAGACTATCGGATATGGAGCAGTGATTGTGGATCATTTGTGTGGTTGATGATGTGGCTTATGCCACATGGAAGGGGTTTTGTGTGGGGACATGTGTCACCCTGTTTTAGTACCTTTTGGACCCCAACCTATCTATTTTTTAGTAACATGTGACACACATGCCACGGGTCCATGTCACCTTGGGTGACGTCAACGTGCCATGTCATCTCTAGGAGCATGTGACTCTGAGGGTGTCCAAATTTCTGTCAGTAAAAAGTGTCAAATCCTGAAGTCGTGAAGGCAAGAAGGTCGTCGATCTAAGATCCCTTTGGGACCTCTCTCAATTGTTATATCGAGTAGAGGGAGCAGAGGTAGGTACTTCAAAGGATTGTCACTCTGGGGAAGTGGAAGACTCGGGAATGGAAATATATGGGAGTGTCTAATTTCTGAATTGGTTAAGAGATGTTCATCTCAATGCTTGATTAAGTCGTAGTCGTTGATATCATTGAAGCCTCCATATGTGGTTAGGACCATCCATTCGACAGGATATTAAATATTGATCGTTGTTTTTTTCCAGTGGAGTTATTAAAGGCTTCGACGAAGTGTAACTTCAGGGGAAAACAAAAGTTGACAAGGGAAAACAATCGAAGCCCAAAGTTCAGAGGACTTGGTTCTAACACCGGTCCCATGCTAAGGTAAAAAGGTCCTGGAAGTAAACCATTCGTTAGACTTAGTGTTCGTGCAAGATCCTGTGTGGAAGAACATGGAGAAATGCATTAAAGGGTGATTAATCCCACGTCGCACGGTTTCGAGCCATGTTCATGTAGAACTTGGTTTTAAGGAAGCACCTTTGCATAATCTGATTTTTATATCAACTAAGGGGGTTGAAAGTGGTTTTGTTTTAAAGGAGCCCTAACTTTCAGCTCCGATATTGAATTGGGGCGAGATTTTAGTCATTGGAAAGTTTTTTCAGAGGAGAATGACCTGGAATCAGTCTATTTTGGATAATTCTGATATAATTTTTATTCATGAATTAAACAAAAAAGGGTACCTGTAATTTAATTGACCATTTTTGTATGATATGTATAATTCTAACCAGATGATTGCTTACAGATTTTGGCAGGATTAGAGGTATAATAATATCAATTCCAGTCTAGGATCATATGTTAGGCTCATGGAAGCATGAAAGAGCTTACAGGAGATGGATGAGGCAATCAAGAGCTATAGATAAAGTAATGAAAGGTGGACAAAGAAATCAAGAATAGTGGAACACAAGTATTAGTCAACAACCACAAAATTTGACTAAACTGCAAGTACAAAAAAAGTAAGAACCCTCACTTAGGATATGAAGCTACCAAGTTAAATATGTCATGGATGGGCATAAAAGGAAAAGTGTGAAAGAGATCCACTCTTGATATCATATT
The DNA here is from genome assembly GCA_000966675.3 of Picea glauca. NCBI lineage: Eukaryota > Viridiplantae > Streptophyta > Pinopsida > Pinales > Pinaceae > Picea > Picea glauca. Next base: position 757,109 of record JZKD02S2348534.1, on the reverse strand, counting down.
TCACAACGGAATGTAGGATGCCAATGCAGAGAATTGGGAATGCCCTCTCACTTAAAAAGTGTTATTGAGTGAAAATGGACTTCCATGGTATTAAGTGTGAAAGGTATGGTTTCATAGGGAAAGGTTAATGAAGTAACCTAATGCACAACTAAGGAGTAATATAATTTGATTCAAGAACGTTGTAGTAGAGTGATAAAATATTTGAGCTACTTCATTCCAGGGTGCTGGAATGTTTCATAAAGGTAAAATTGGATATGACTGCCTAGGAGAGGCCATTGAAAATAAAACACATTGTTTTGATTGCAGAATGACCAAGTGTAACTTGGCTAGAAAGTGTTCACACCAGGGAACCATAGTGCAGATGATCAGAGTGGGATCACACAAGGAAGCAAGGATCTAAAGGAGTTCAAGGAAAACCAGCTACAACATAAATAGATAAATAAATAAATGAATTAAAATAGAAATTCACTAAAGTACATGAGGCATACAATGAATTTAAAATTCATATGCATTAGTAGGCATGATAACAGTAAATGATTGGTGCGTAGGGATGTGTAATTTTTCATGCGTGCATAACATGATTGGATATGCATATAACATGCTTGCGAACTTAGAATAATCTGTTATTATGAAATAATGTTTGAGTATGACTACTGATGGATTATGTATTTAGGAAAAATGATACAACAGGGTTAAATATGTGGAGGTTGTTGTTGCTTATGATTTCCATCTAGGTGAAGACCCATGAGGGTGGTAGGAATGGTGATCAAAATGATGAAGGAGGAAGTATGTGAGCTTCTACAAATATCAGTTGGTCAGATCGCAACAAGTAGGTTGATAACAACCAGGCAGGTATGCATTTATTTTTTGCTGATGCATACATGTTTAAGGGGATTGAGGTAAGAATTCCCTTGGCTAATTTCAATATTTAAATTGATACATAATGGCCAAAGGCCTAGAGTGTGAAAATGTTGTTGATGCTAGAATGCATTTAGATAAAATGTTGGTTTCATATTATGCTATGACTGGTTATGGGATCATAATCGAGTTAATCCATGAGACATACTCCTTCTATAGCAATGAATATCCATACATCTAGTCATGTGTGAGACCATAATATGGTTGGATATGGAAGGGATATAGAGCTATATGAGTGCTCAATGGTATCTACTATCTATTTGATGTTTGTACTGCAACCTCTTTGCCGACACTAAAGAGAACTTAAGGATTATATTCTTGGTGTTGTGTTTGGGTTGAAAAGGAAGGTATCCAAATAGTTAGGCAAGCAGTAGGAAGTGTGTGGATGATGTGTCGAGTCGTTGGCCAGACCTTCCAACTCATTTTGGTGGAATGAATGACATAGTTATGTTGTATTATGTAGTCAATGCATGGATGCATTGTATATATGTGGCCATGGGTATTGTCACATTGATTGCTATTTTATTTAGTAATTAATTGTTGCATTATGAAAAACCTGTGGTGCTGAAAATATGTAATGATGGATAGATGCATTATATCTAATATGAATACTAGTTGAAGGTGATTGGATTATTGTTTGTTACAATTCCAAGATCAGTTTTTGGCACTACTAAAAATGTTACAAGTGATATTACATGAATTATTGAATGAAATGGGGTGAATGCATGTATATATTATATAACATGGAAATGAGTATGCTAATAGCTGAAATGATGTGAGTATTGCTAACTCATGAAGTTGAAAACCCTTCAGGAACTGTTAGATATTACAATAAGAAAGTTGCAGGTTAAAAAAAAAATCTACATAATGATAAATTACAAGAAAACTCTGTTGAGGGGACATAGTGATAAAAATATTTTTGGATAGAAGAAAGAAAATGTTGGTTAATAATACATGCATATGTAATGATGATTTCATTCCAATTGATAGTTGGATTAATAGAAGTGATTGAATTGTAGTTGTAAACAATTCTGAGATCATTTTGTGATTTTTTTTTGAATCGTTACCATGAATCTCTCTCTCTCTCTCTCTCCCTATATATATATATATCTTGTACATGATATATTGACAATTTTTTTCACTGAGGAATGTTGAGATTGCAGGAAGAAAGGGTCTTGGATATGGAAGTGTTGTAAGCCCGTAAAGAATAACAATTTCTATTGTTTCAAGAGCCAAATTATTATGAGCAGTAGGTCATGTCTGGAAATTTTATTTTTCATATATAAAATATTTTTGGGAATTATAATTTGATAATTACTGATAAATTGTTTTGGCTAAATGTAAATTGAAAAAATTGCAGGTAAGATGGTCTTGGATATGGCAAGGGTGTAAGCCATATGGAAGACTAATATCTACAGTTGTAGAAGCCAAACATTATGAGCAGAAAGGTCATGCTTGGGAGAATTTGTTTTTCCTGTATAAAACAAATTCGACATTATGATTGAAAATTGTTATAATGATATCTCATGATGATTGTATTTGTATAATACAGATGAGATGTTGGATATGCAATTTGGAAAGCATGGAAAATTCTATTGTTGGGACATGAGAACCATGTGGTAAGCCATGATCGCCCTAGAATATGTTGTATTGTGGTAACATAAGCCAAGGAGTCGCCTCTGCTAAAAGACCCGATAAAGTCTCTAGAAATATTCTTGTGCAAGAAATCCTTGGCCAGGAAAAAGGGATCTCCTGAGGGACTATATAACAGAGAAGGGAATGCCTGAGCTTGGGCCTAGAAGGTGAGTGACCGCAAGGAAGAGGAGACTTTGATAGCTCTTGTAAACTATTGATTGGGAGCATGCACACAATGGGTATGTCAAGGAAAACTGTGAGCCAAGTTAACAAGACAAACATATGGATGCAGATATACGAACCACACAGATAAGTATTGTACTAGATTATGAAAATTTACTCTTAGATTAGGAACAAAAAAAATTAATTTTTTTTTGCATAAATTGTGAATTGACATGCTCGCTGATTTGAAATGTTGTAGGAAATGATGAATGTTGAGGACCTACAAAAGTACCAGACTATGAAGGAAAAGAAGAAGGTGATGTTGGAGCAACTGAATGAAAAGGGAATAAAATGAAGAAATTCCAAAGGACTTGTTGCAGGTGGAGTTCTATAGACCACAACTCTGAAAATTCCTAGTCGAGTGCATTGGAGCCCTGAAGAGAAGTGGAACAACCTCAGGGACTGCAGAGCAGAGAAAGGGGTTCATTTCTTTAGGTTATGCAGGGTTGAGAGGGAAGGAGAGCATGTTGGTTGGAACTGCTACCAAAAATATAAATTCTAAAGATCATTATACATGTTTTGGGTCGTAATGCCTATGTATACATGTTTAATTTTAGGCTAGATTGCCTATGTATATAAGAGTTGGATGGAATGCATGTGTGGACTAATGCCAAAGAGCCTAGAATTGTGATGTTAGTAATATTGGAATGGTGTTTTTCACTGAGGATAGTGCCAACGTAAGGGGAGGGGGATGTAACATCCCAGTTTTAACCCTTATGAACTATAATGTATTATGTAATTGTGACTTGGGCTAGTGAGTCGGTAAAGTTGAAAAAGGGCCAAAGTGCTTAGGAAATGTAATTTTTTGATCATTATTAATAATAAACACATCATTGGCTTCTAGACGAATAAGGAATAGAGTTATAGGGGGCTATGATTCCACAAGTGAGGGGGATTGAGGGGATAAATGTTTATTTCCTATTTTCATTACCATTTTATATAAAGGAGTGGATTAGTTACGTGAGCTTATTGGGGGAGGCTAAGAGGTTCTTGATTCCCCACGAAATACTTTAACCCACCCCTGGTCTGCTGGGGGGGTCACTCATTCATTCATTCACTCACTTTCTCACTCGTTCATTCATTCCATTCTTACTTATCACTCATTCATTCTTCCTCATCCATTTCTTGGCTTGGGGAAAGGGAAAATGAACTACCGAAGAGTATCCATGGTATTGTTGGATGTAGTGGTCGCCAGTGTAATCCATCCATGACTTGAGGCCTGGATGTATGAGATGTGTTGGCCTGTGTCCATATTTGTTCACATCTGCGAGTCTTGAGAGTTCCGGCATCGAGATTCTAGACCAGTTGCATTGGAGCCCTAGAAGGAGAAGGAATGCCTAAGGAACTGCATGGAAGAGAAGGGTGGAGGTCCCTTCTCTTGGGTGGTGCAGGATGGGTAGAAGAGATATCAGTACTTGGATTGTTGTGAATGTTGGGAAATCCTGTGAGAGCTTAAGTGCTAACTGGTTTGGGAAGCCAAGTAACACTGTGGAACCGTGCTTGTGGATTCATAGCCCTAGCTCGGGGGTGACACTGTTGTTGATATTTGGAACAATAGTGTCTACGGTTGGGTGGAACGTCCTTGTTCTGCAACTAGTTGGTGTCTTATTTATAAACATAAGTTCTCTCCATTATGGTATTATTTTTCTGTATATGAATGTATTTCGTTGTGTATTTATTTATCGTTTTATTAAATCCTTAGAATATGAACGCTTGCTGGATATTATTGTGTATGTCGTTAGATCTTTTCTTTTATGAATCCTTATTAATTTAAAAAGGTATCAGTAAGAGAAAGAAGTCCAAGGGCGGGCTTGAAGGTAGTGTACCCCGACTTGTGGGTGTCGGGGTATCTTACATTCCATGTCTCATTCTTGATGAGAGAATCATACTTCTTCTACATAGTTTCTTTACACTTATCATGAAAAACAACTTCTTCAAATAAATTTGGTTCAAATTTAATAGATGAATTCAATTCACAATCATATGAAACTTCCATATCATCGACATCACCTAAATATGAATCATCTACATCACCTGCATCATCTTGTCTAGTTGAGATTTTAGTTCCTGTCTTTCCAATCTCATCAGGAAAAACACTTTCAAGTGTCTTCATGACCTAATTTTTAAATTTATATTATGGTCCAGGTTTCTCAATTTATAGAGATGGTGTTGCATTCCTACCAGGATTCAACATTTCAATTCTCTCAACCACATCATCCAATTGAAACTCCTATTCTAATGAAGTGGATATATATTCTACACGAGTAGGAGATGGAACTTTGAAATTATATTCCAAATATTGATCCAAGATAGGGATCCCCCCTTCAAGATTTGGAATATCATTATCAAACTCATGATATGTATTTACAAGCGTGAATCTGCCAATATGATCAAGCTACTGCTCCATAGTTTTTTCATTTTTAGTGGATTCAAGAAAAATCAGATCTATGGAAAGAATGAATTTTTTGTTTTCCTCATCATAAAGATGATATTCCTTGGTGGTATTTGAGTACCCCAATAATATGCACTTTTGACTCCTTGCACCTAATTTATTTCTTTTCTCCTTAGGAATTAAGGCATAATAAGTGGAACCAAAAACCCTGAGATGCCTCACTGAAGGTATGTGGTTATACCACATTTCATAAGGACAATTTTTCCCAAGAGCATGATATGGGCTTTTTTTTTATTAAATACGCTGCACACAAATTTGCATCACCCCAAAAAATCAATTTTACATTCTTGAAAAATAGCATGCAATGTACCATATTCAAGAGTGTCTTGTTCATTCTTTGTGCTACACCATTCTACCGAGGATTGTATGGAACAATGGTTTGATGCTTAATCCCATGTTGGTGAATATATATTTCAAACTCAGAATAAGTACATTCCCCTCCATTATCAATATGAAAAGTGATATTTGATATTGTGCTTCATTTTCAATCCATACATGAATTTTTTTAATGTTTGAAATGCTTGATATTTATGTTTCAAGAAATAAACCCAACATATCCTAGTGTAATCACCAATAAAAGTAATGATATATTTATTAACGAAAGAATATACAATATCCATGGGGCCATACAAATTTGAGTGTATCAACTCTAGCTTTCTACATGTTCTCAAAGTGGAATCATGAAAATGATGCTTGCTATGTTTACCAAGGATACTTGTATCACATTGCTTCAAATTCGTTGGAATGGTATAAAAAATCGAAACACCATTTGTATTCAACATATGAAGGTAACACCCCTCTGTTATGACTAGGAAAAACAATGCACAAGGGGTAATTCTTTTTTTTTTTTCATTAGATACATTAGGAAAGTAACATCAAAACATAATTCACAGCAGTGCATATTAAATGACATCACAATTAAAAGAATTACAAATGACTCATCATCATAATCAATGATGATGCAACCAATGCATCAACATAATTAGTATTGACACATAATTAACACATCATCACATTAGATAACGAAGCATATCAACAAGTATCGTAAACGGCGACGCAAGATCAACACATCACAATCAAATGGGAACATCAATAATTTTATTTGATCAACTCATCACATAAAGATAACACAGAGAAACTACCCACCCAACCTACCCTACAAGTTTAGGACCTCCAATACACATAAGCAACACTCAAGCCCGGGATTCATCCAATTAATTTTGACCACTTAAGGTCTCAAGGCTGGAGATTGTTCTGAGGAACAAGGAGGTGTCTAAATCCCACTAAAAAAATCAAGTCAAAATCCAACTAGCTCAATCAATCAGCATCATTATGGTTCATTCCGCAAAAGAATTTAATTAGTAAATCAATCATATAGCAACATCAGTTAAGGCACAAGTGTAATCGACTCTATTTTAATTTTCATGGTGCAAAAGCAAACATCTATTTTATTCAAGGTGTGTGATTAATCATTTACTGAATTCAAAAATAAATCAACTTTATTTCAAGGTGTGAGTGTGATCCAAATTTCGAATTAAACATAAATTAACCTCATTCAATGTGCACAATTATCAGAAAACTTAACCATTTATATATCAATCTTAATCAAGGCACAATAAGAATCTAATTTAGTTAATTCATGGCACAAGGATTATGCTCGCTTACTCATTCAAACATCACACCAATTCCAATTATGAAGATTGTAATTTTCACTCTACTCAATTAATTTTCAACATCGTAATAATTATTTAATGCAAACTCAAGATATCAATAAGAAAATTCAATGTTCCACGCCAACCAAAATTAATCTCCTTAACCCCAAGGATACCAATAATCAAAGGTAGACTATAACAAGCACGCCAAAGTCCCACTATTATAAGATACACATAAAGATATTCAATTCACATCTACACCTTATAAATTGTCCCACAAAACCACACCCTGGTATAAAAAATTAACAAGGTTTCTCATGAGAAATTGAAACCTTGTGACATATCAACCTACAACATTTAGAAGCACATTAATAACATAAATAATTATATGTGCAATGTAAGTTTAATATCTCAAGAGTCTTCTCCAGGTGTCATTAAATTCTGAAGGTTCCAACTAAAGGGATAGCACAATCATGAAATAATTACCAATACATGAAAGGGATCAATAGATTTGAGGTCAATATTTTTATGTATAAAAGTGTGGAGAAAAATTTTAAAATAAGAAAATAAACCGTAGAGACGCAAGGGTAAAATCACATGGCGATATCCCCCCCAATGCTGGTAAGTTTTTAATACAACCAAAAACGTAGAGAATGCCATGGTAAAAAACATGGCCATTCCCCAAATGATGGAAAGTGTTAATACACGGGAAAAACATAGATAAATAAAGTAAAATTGTTGGGCAAGTGGATTGAAGGCGCAAATCTCAAGACTCTTCATAAAAACACAGAGAACAATTGCCAAATCGCTTAGCAAGTGGATTGAAGGCACTGAGCTCAGGTCTCTTCGTAAAAACACAGAGAACAATTGTCAAATCGTTGGGCAAGTGGATTGAAGGCACTGATATTAGGTCTCTTCATAAAAAAGCAAAGAACACGTTTCAAATCGTTGGGAAAGTGGATAGAAGGCACTGAGCTCAGGTCTCTTCATAAAAACGGAGAGAACAAATGCCAAATCACTTGGAAATTGGATTTAAGGCACCGAGCTCATGTATTTTCATAAAAATGCAGAGAACAACTACCAAATCGTTGGGAACTGGATGAGGGTGAAGAGCTTATGAATCTCCCAAAAAACGATGAGTTTAAAATTATTCTCTGAGAAAGAAAATTTAAAACACTAGTTCTGTACCCTCCCACCAAATGTAGAGAGTAAAGAGGAAGATCACTGGGAAAGGAATTGAAGGCACAGAGGAAACCTCTCTATGTGGAAATAAAAAAATCTCCTCTCCATGAGGAGAATGGGTGAATTTATGGCCTCAAAGTAGAGTGGAAACAAATCGTTGAGCAAGAAATAGGATGCAGAAGCAACCTCTCTGTGTGGAAGTAAACAATTCTCCTCTCTGTGAGGAAAATGGGTGAATTTCTGGGCTCAACACAGAGTGGAAACAAAACACTGAGAAATAATTAAAAACAAAAAGGTGAATCAAGTGAAAACATCATGAAATTGAATGGATACCATTATGGGATAATGCCTTAAATCACAGAGGTTAATGAAGGGTTTGTATTGCTAGTTGTAATTAAAAATGGAGAGGTGACTCAAGTGGAAACGCCAGGAAATTGAATGGATACCATGTTGGGTGAATGCCTTAAAATCGTAGAGATTGCAAGGTAAATGAAAGGAGGTTTTCCCCCAACACACATGGTACTTTTAAATGAAAAAATAACAAAGACATAAAAGGGAAAATAAACACCAGGGGACTCGTATTGTTGGGTGAAAGGACAAGCAAACACTGGGCAAAATCCTCAAGCTTCAAATAATATATGCATTGTAAATATTGTTATAGTTGATGATGAACACCGAGAAGGGTTTTAAGGATCCATACTTATTTTAAAATAAATACAGTACACATTAAAAAGATTAACAAATTTTACAATCTCAACATAAGTACCGTAACCAAATATGATAATTTGAAGATGTTCTCATGCGCTTGCGCTCCATCCAACTCCTCACTTGCTAACCTTGAATAATTCACTGGCACCTCCCAACAAATTCTATAGGTACTCTTATTCCCCCTTAGCCCCTCGATCTGCAAAGGGGCCATGCAAAAACACAACCAGAATCCTCTAGCTCCCAACTCGTCTTGCAAGGTAGAGCCACCACTCTCTCTCTCAAGATGGGTATCCCAACTCTCAAAAGTAAAACTAGTCAAATTTTTTTTATCATAACCTTACTCATAACCAATCTATCCCATTTCTCAACTCAACCATTTGTTTTATCAACCTGGTCCTCAAATCATAAATCCTAATTTCAAGAGAAATCCTCCCCAAATTAGACAAAGAGAACCTAGAGAACAAAGAGAACAAAGAGGTCTTGATCAACAGATTAGGCCACCTTTTCAAGAAAACTATGTTGATGAGGGGGAAGAAACAATTGAGGAACTTGATGGTTTTCACATTAATCTTATGGGAATAAATGACAATGATTCTATTTTTCTTACCCAAGAAGAAAAAGATCTCTTCCTCCTTTCACAGACTGAATTTGATGAGGAAGACTAAGAAAAACAAGCTTTTGAAAATGAAATAATGGAAGTTCATAGGTAGTACAACTTGAGAAGAAATAAGTATAATGATAATCCAACCAAGGAATCTTTTGACTTTAAAAAAACTTCAGATACCAAGAAAGTTCCTGAAAAGAAAAACTTAGAGGTCCCAATAAAAAGAACGTCTGACTCTGTACCCAAGACAACTCAAATTGATGTTCCCTCCACCAGTCAGTACAATTATACTACACAGAAGAATGTGGTTGAGAAATCAGATTCTCCTAATAAAAATAAAACTCCTACCACATTCAGTATGGAAAGTGAATTGGCTAAACTCAAAATACTTATTCCTCTGTCATAATTAATGAACAAGAATGGTTACATATCACAAGTGATAAAATCCTTGAATGTAGAACCAAGGGTGGGTACAAACACAGTGAACATTGTTGATGATCAACCGGAGTTGTTGTTTGGGACTGAAGTTGAGGGAAAATATGAAAGTGGTTATGTTCCTCCTTTTTACATCAGCTTAAATATTCATGATAAAAATTTGCACAATGCTATGCTAGATTCCGGTGCTTCTCACAACCTTATGCCTAAGGCTATGATGGAGAAATTGGGACTTGATATCACCAGGACTTACAAGGATTTATACTCCTGTGACCCATGAAAAGTTAAATGCATAGGTCTGATCAAATATTTGTGTATTACTTTGGCACAAATCTCATCCAAAAGCATGTTTATGGACATTGTTGTTGAAACATACCTCCAAAGTATGACATGTTGTTGTCTCAATCGTGGGGAGCCAAATTACAGGGTACCCTACAACTGGATGTGTCTTATTCCACCATCCCATTATTTGGTCAGCAGAGAAGATTATACATGGAAACACTAATGAAATACATGGTCAACAGTCAAGAGAAACCACATAACTACCCCTTATACTCGTTTTATTCTGATCTTGACTCTTTTATTTTATATAATGATGGAGATATGGAAAGTCAAATTGCAAAATTGGAGGATGATGTGTATAACTTGGAGGAAATCAAAGAAACCCCTGAAGAAGATAAAACATTGATAATACAATATGATGAGCCAATATAACCTTTGTGGATTTTATACTTTGATGGTGTTGTCAGCAAAGAAGGATATGGAGCTTGGGTGTGGGTTTCAAATTCAAAAGAAAGATATACATAAATCCATTCCTACAAATTAAATTTTGAGTGTACCAACAATATATCCGAGTATGAAGCATTAATGGTAGGTCTGAAATTGTTAAAAAAGTTTGGTGCCAAGAGAATTTCAGTAAGGGGTGATTCTGAACTTATCATAAAAAAGATCAAAGGTGAGTACTCTGCCAAACACCCAAGACTGAGGGCCTACATGAATGTTGTTCTAGATTTCTTGCAATGCTTTACTAAACATGATTTGCAGGTGATTCCCAGAGGCCAAAACATACTCGTTGATGGATTGGCTACCTCAAAAACCACTTGTAAGATACCGTTTCATCCTAATCGCCAGTATACATTTGAGGTGAAATCCAGACCTGTTGTCCCAGACAATATTAGGTAGTGGCAAGTTTTTGGTAATGATGAACATATTGATGATTTTCTGCAATCAAAAAATGAGTTTGAATGTGAAAATATTGATGTAGATAGTGATGATGAAAGTGTAAATAAGATAGATTTAGAAGAAATAAATGAAAAAGAAGAAAATTCAGATTTTTTGCAATTAAAGGATAATATTCTGCCTAGAGGATTAGTCCCATTGGAAGAACTGTTTGATTTTGATGATGTAGCTAAAAAAGCAAAAATTGAACCTACTAGAAAAGAATTTGAGGGATGTAACATAGGAACTGAAAAGGAACCAAAAATGATTAAATTGTCGAAATATTTATCTCCTGCTCAAAAACATAAATATATAGAATTGTTCAAAGAATTCATAGATTTTTTTGCATGGAGCTATGAATATATAAAATCCTATGACACTACCATTATACAACAAAAAATTCTCATCAAAGAAGATCATAATCCTTTCAAACACAAACTTAGAAGAATTAACCCAAAGTTGATGCCTCTAATTGAAAAGGAAATAAAGAAAATGTATGATGCTAAAAGCATTGTCCCATTAAGGTTTTCTAAATGGGTGTCCAATTTATTTCGTACCAGAAAGAAGAGTGGAGAAATCCGACTGTGTATTGATTTCAGAAACCTCAATAAATTCTCACTTAAATACAACTATCCCTTGCCCAAAATGGACCATATTTTGCATAAGGTAGCTGGATCCAGTAGAATTTCTTTGTTAGATGGATTTTCTCGTTGTTAAGCCCTAATGTTGGCTCATTACCCCTTAATTGGGGCATATTAGATTAGTAATGCTATTTTATTTATGTCGGCTTTAGGCCATTAGTTGTAATTTAGATTAGTAATGTT
>JZKD02S2348534.1:695367-715345 GCA_000966675.3 Picea glauca | reverse complement strand
AACTGTTAATAAGTTTATCCCACATTGCTTTGGCAGTATCAAGATGCATCACCTTTACAAACTCAACTTCAGCAAGTCCATTCAAGATAACATTCATCCCCTTAGCATTAAAACTAAATTCTAACTTATCATCCTTGGAGGCTAGCACAACAGGCTTTGTATATCTAGTCTCTACTACATCCCAAACATCAACACCCAAGGCCATTAAGTATGTTCCCATTCTAATCTTCCAGAAGGAAAAATTTGTTCCATCAAACAGAGGGGGCTTAGAGGCTGAAGTCCCTTCATGACTTGTCATGTTTAAGCTTACAGATCTACTTTTGAATAAAAGGAACCTTCTCTGATACCAATTGTTGAAATTACTAAGACAACTGAGAGGGGGGGGTGAATCAGTTGTAATTGAGATTAAACAATTTTAACAATTAAAACATTATTAATCTTTCTTCAAGTGATCATCAACAATATACAACATATGGATAGTAAAAGTAAAGAGCATCAGTCACACATAAGGTATACATAGAGACAGATTTTTCATGAGGAAATCCATAAAGGGAGAAAACCTCTTTTTCTTCGAAATGATAGGCAGTCTTTTAAGTTCTGTACATCATCTATAATTGAGCACCAACTCAATGTGAGGTTGCTACCTCTATTTTACAAGATGCAACTTGTTTGAGAGAACCAACTCTCTAGTTTCTCTAGCACCCACTAGAAGGAAGCAACAACTCCCTTAATTTTCCAGCACCAACTGGATGGAAGCACCAACTTCCAGTTACACAGGCTCCAACCTGTATAACAGAGAACACTTGTTCTCCCTTACACCACCCTGCCACCCTGGTTTCTCTGGCTGCAACCAGATGGAAGCTACAAATTCATGTGTTCAAGTTCACACTTGAACCTATGAGGACAAAAGTCCTCCCGAGCACCTCCCAACCTCCCTAGAATATTAATGAATAAATACATAGTCAACTACACAGATAAATCACTTCTTACCGATCTTTCTTTGTTCTGTAAATATGGTCTTCTTCTAACTGTTCTGCAATTCTTCTCTTCCTCTGTCTGTTCAACAAGTCTGCTCTGCATCAACTTGTTCTGTCGTTCTGCTCTGATTCAAGTTTTATTCATCATCTGTTACTCTTCTCTGAGTTTCATCTTACACTGTGCATATTCTCCATCTCACACTGCACATTCTATGATTTTCTTTTTCTTACAGTTTCATTCATTTTTCCTGCAGAACAACCAACCCCACGTTGTCTGTCTCATTTTCTTTTTATACACACTCACGACGGTTCAACTTCCCATCTCCTTAGGCAAAAATAAAAAGAAGACAACTATCTCAGCAACTGAAACGCCAACTAATTGGTAATCATGAGTCCGTTTCGCAAACAGATTCAAAACTGAAGAGTTAACTGTGAGAGAGAACAATAACCCTCCGATCAACACTTGATCTGACGGTTCAGATCATTCCGCGATTTAGCATATCGCGATTTCGACATACCTGATGTTCAATGTTCTTTTCACTTACAAATACTAATCCACGAAAATCTGTAAAGAAGTCAGATCAACGGTCCAAATCATATCTTGATATGACGGTTCAGATTCAGTCGGGATTTCACACATCGCGATTTTGACACTTTTGACGTTCAATGTTTTTGTCACTTACAAATGCCGATCCACGAAAATCGGTAAAGAAGTCGGATCAACGGTCCAGATCATATCTTGATCTGACAGTTCAGATTCAGTCGGGATTTCACACATCACGATTTCGACACTCTTGACATTCAGTGTTTTTGTCACTTCAAAGTCCCGATCCACGAAACTACGTAATGGAGTCATATCAACGATCCAGATAACATCTTGATCTGACAGTTGCAATTACGTCGCGATTTTTCATATTGCGAAATCGGGATTCCTGTGGATGATATTACTTGACATCTCCAACTCTCGATCCTCGAAACTCTGACATGGACTTGAATCAACGGTCCAGATCTGATCTTGATTCAACGGCTGCGATTAAGTCACGATTTTGCACATCGCAAAATCGGGATTCCTGTGGATGATATTACTTGACATCTCCAACTCTCTATCCTCAAAACCCCGACATGGAATGGAATCAGCAGTCTAGATTTGATCTCGATTCAACGGCTGTGATTTAATCGCGATTTCGCATATCGTGATTTCAACATTCTTGTTGCATTGTTCTCCATGTCGCGATTCGCCAAACTCCGATATGGAATTAGATCAACGGTCCAAATCTGATCGTGATTTAACGGTTGTGATTGAATCACGATTTCACATATCGTGATTTCGACATTCTTGTTGCATTGTTCTCCATGTCGCGATTCGCAAAACTCCGATATGGAGTTAGATCAACGGTCCAGATCTGATCGTGATTTAACGACTGCGATTGAATCGCGATTCTGCATATCGCGATTTCGAAATTTTGTATGCCCACTTCTCCTTGTACTTTAAAGAATGTGCAGGTTCTCCTTGATCCAACGATGGTCGGGTCCTGCGTTTGGATCTAACATCTTAGATCTGTCCTCCTCTTAAGCGCTCTTCTTGTCTACATTCAGATCTGACGACCCTCGTTCTTTCAGGAATTTTGAATGGGATCCAATGATCAGAAATGCTTCTCAAACTTTACGAGCCTTCGATCATTCGATCTTCCTAAACTTATCTTCTGTTTTCCTATCTGTTACAAACTTCCAGTACTCATGCTACTTGACATCAATAAAAAGCATTCGATGTCTGTTAAATATTTGCCAACATATATATATATATCTATATATATATATATATAGGGGAATCAATAACGACGATAGTATCGTACTCGCGTGACACGAGGTTGAATCCTGTCGGTTGCCTTATAATCCCTAGGGAGAATTGCACCACCCGCAAGCACATCTCCGGATAAATCGAGGTGAGAATCGAACTTGAGACCTCCTTTTTACATTTCCTTCCATTTACACGGCACTTGCCAATCCATCTACACCCCTGCGGGCAAGAAAAATAAAATTATAAAGATAAAGATGTCTTAGTTATTTTATCAATAATGATTGAGAATATAAAAAAAAAATCTTTATTAATTTTAGCATAAGCAAATGAATTATTAATAATTGATATTGGATTAATAATTTTTAGCTTATAACAATTAAGAGATATCAAATTTAATGCCGATTAAATTTTAAATATAATTATATATTAATATTTTTGTTATATATCTATATAAAACATTTTATACATAAATTATATTGTTTATAATCTCATTAATATCCATCATTAAATAGTTAAATATTTTAATTACTTATATCATAAGTAATCATCATGTTAATGGAAAATTGTTAGTATACAAATTATATTAAAAGGAATTGGGTGCCCAATCACAATGAGTTTTGTCTTATTATCAATAAATCAAATTTTATTTATTCGTAATATTTTTATGATTTATTCATAATAGTTTCATTAATATTTCTATATTCATTGTAAATGAAAATGAAATCGGAATATTTTTATGATTTATTCATAATAGTTTCATTAATATTTCTATATTCATTGTAAATGAAAATGAAATATATATTGAAATGTAAATAAAACCCTATCTTTACTAAAAAAAAATCTCTCATATAATTTTTTTAATATATTATATATTTACAAACAAAATAATAAATATAAAAATATTCTGAATATAAAATAAATTTAACATTATATATAATAATAATTTACATTATACATATAATCCCTATATAACTCAATCCTTAAAATATTTAACTTCAAACATATAATCACCCTATAACTCAATCCTTAAATGTTTAACTTCAAAATATTATGAATGTAAAATAAATTTGACATTATATATGATAATAATTTACATCTATATATATATAATCACCCTATAACTCAATGCCTAAGATATTTAACTTCCCCCTTAGTGATGGAGGTTTTAAATATTATGAATATAAAATAAATTTAATCCTATAACTCAATCCTTAAATATTTAACTTCAAAATATTATGAATGTAAAATAAATTTGACATTATATATGATAATAATTTACATGTATATATAATCGCCATATAACTCAATCCTTAAGATATTTAACTTCCCCATGATGGAGGTGTTGGTTAAATATTATGAATATAAAATGAATTCGACATTATGTATGATAAAAATTTACATGTATACATATAATCACCCCATAACTCAATCCTTAAGATATTTACCTTCCATATAATCACCCATAACTCAATCCTTAATATATTTAACTTCCCCACTTAGTGATGGAGGTGTTGGAGAAATAACCAACCAATAGACATGCCTTTGGTAAACAATTTGGAGGTATCTTAATATGGAACTCACATGAATATAAGAAGAGATGTTTGCCTCAATAATTCTGGCACGAAACCAGAGGTACGAAACTACAAATATACCTCTTCATTAATAATAGCTTTGTGCATGTATGTAGACATACACAATTAGTTAAATACATATATAATACTTAAATAAAGTGAATTTTTTAAATAGAAAATATATTATATGGTTAGTGAAATTATATATATATATATATATATATATATATATATATATATATATATATATTATTTTTGAAATATATAAGTGGTTGATATTTTAATTAACAATCACAATTATGGTTGGTAACCTAATACGTTTGAGTTAAATTAGAACCAAAAATTTTATGATAAATTTTATTTTGAAATAGTGTATTTAAACTTATTAAGTCAATCCATCTATTCACAAAATTAAAAGACATAGAAATGAGTTTTGATTCTCTCACACACATAAACATATAGATCACGAATAATTTTAATAATGAAAATTTATCTCAAAATGTAGAAATTTTGGGGAATCTTACTAGTTTTTAATATGCAAACTATAAAATGTTTGGCTATATTTTTGTAAAAATATTCAAATTTCTAAGAATTTTATATAGTTTCTATAAAAATTGGGCTATTTCTAAGGTTAGAAATAATATTCTATAAATTTGGGCAAATTCAATTTTAGAAAAATTGAAAACTGATGAATTTGTTTTGCAAAAAAAAATATGGAAAATTATCCCATGGATGAAATTCAGCCCCTAAAAGTTTCTATGATATAAATATGGCATATACACATATATTAAAGAACTTGTTTATCATGAAAAAAACAAACATGTTTTATGTAACATTGTTAATATCTTATATACAATTTTAGTGGGATTAATGGTTAAGAATATGTGTTATGCAATTTAAATATGTTCATTATTAATCTATATATTGAGATCAATTTTTTAAGATTATAATTTTTTAAGATTATGGTAAATTTATGTGTTATAACATATTATTATTATGGTTTAAATCTTGGTTTAATGAAGTGCAAAACGAAGCACGATATTATTTTGCGTATACCTTAGTTTTATATTTATATGTAATATGTATTTTTGGGTAGTGAGTGATTAGTAATGGTTTCATTGTATGAATTCATTGGGTTTACAAACTAATAAAATTTACTTTAATGATTTTGAAAATGTAAGGTTCTACCTTGGGAAAAATGGAGTCGTGTCCTTGAAATTGGAATGGAAGTTTTTATTTATTGATTTATTTTCAAAATCCCTTTCTTAATGTTACTATTACTCTAATTACTCGTATGTATTTACCTAGTTTTGATTTTAAAACTTATTAATGATTTAAAAAAAATGAACCATGTGTCCGTCAAAGAATCTCTTTCTTACTATTATTCTTATGTATTTACTTAGTTATGATTTTAGAACTTATTAATGATTTTGACAATGTAAGATGGGAAAAATGGAACCATGTATCCTTGAAATTGGAATGAAAGTTTTTGTTTATTTATTTTATTATTACTCTTATGTATTTACCTAGTTTTGATTTTAAAACTTACCATGAGATTTAGAGATTATTCGAAATTTATCTACTTTTGATTTAAAAACTTACCATGACATGATACATTGAGAATGTTATAAATTACATTATTTATTAAATATGATGTGATTATGGATAGTTGTCACTCAGTGATCCACTTGATTTTTAGGCAATATCATGCACTTATTTATATATTATTTAAATATGACGATAAAATATAAACAATAGTAATTGTGATTTAGTTTATTTAAAAATTTAAAATTATGATTTAGTTTATTTAGAAATATGATTTAGTTTATTTAGAAATGTAATGGTGTGAGAATTTGAGAATATATGCTAAATCATTTATGTGGAATATTGTATTAATTGTTATTATTATTATTATTTAAATGTATGGTTATAGTTTAGTGGGATGGAAAAAAAGGCAATGAATGTTATTTTTCATATGAATGTTGAGAAGAAGATGATGATAGGTAATGCTTTCATCTAAGTGTTGAGAGGTTGATGCGGACAAGATTGCATGTGAACTTTGATTGGATGATTAGAAGTTGTGTGTGTGTGTGTGTGTGTGATCTGAGGAAGATTTTTCCCTTCAGGTAACCCCCCAGATGTTTCACCCTCGGTACTTCATTCTAGAGATATAGCTCCATTTTTTTTACTTTCTACATTGGGCCTTAGGAATTCCTCCTGTTCCTAGGAACCGATGGACTCCCCCTATCGACACCAACAACTTGATTCTACGGGTTAGTCCTATATACCTCGGTACTATCTTCCACCTTGATGGGTCACCTTGGATCAAGTTGAGAGAGTCATCATTTCTCTCAGACTTGGTAGGATCTCATGTGCTTGACTCCAACTAATTTTTTCATTGTTGAGATTTGTACATATATACCCATGATTCAATCTTAGTTGCAGTTCCTTGGATTTGATTGGCTCGGTTCCATTATTCTTAGAGCCATTGGTTTGAGAATCCTTCTTTATAACTCATTTCATATGTTTGGATCCCCTTTCTTGTTCAACATGGATTCTTAGGTTGTTTCTTTCCCCACTCTACCCTAGGAAGGGCCATCAGTTCCGATGTATCCATATCAGTAGTAGTCATTGTGCTTCTATGTTGGACTTGGCCATTTTGTTCCATGCATATGTATGTAGGAATGTTCATCTTATTATAGTGTACCCTAGTGCCTCTCCTCCACCCTCCTATTGTACTATATTGAGACCCTCTTTTGTCTCACACATCCAACCCCTTTTCTTCCATGGCGCACTATTAGATCATCACATTGAGATATCTTGACAAGTCTGGGTATGCCTACCTCATCTCTATTGAGATCTTGTACACATATCTCCTTTTGACTTTGTTGTTGATAGGTGGTTCTCCATGGCCCTTTCATGGGTGGCCCTCCTTCCTTGGACACTTATCTCCTTCCTTGGTCCTCTTTGAACATAGGAAAAATAAAACATGATGTATTTTGGTCATACAATTTTCTCCTAACCTCACACATCATGGGGAAACATGTTATCACCTAAAAAATGTTCACTTGTGACATTTCCACAAGTTTTTATAAAATACACCATTATCAACATGTGTCCCATCCATTTCACTTCATTTTCCACTTTCACTATACATTCAGAAGCTATTGGGACAAATCTTTATTTTGACCCATTAGGGCCAATCCAAATAATACCCGTACAAAGTCTGTTATTGGCATAGAAAGTACCCCCAAAAGCCGCATTTCCCCATTAAAATCACAATTTTGACTATATTTCCATCCTTAATTTTCCAAAAAGGAAAAGTAGTTATAAGTGGATATTTATAAACCCTAATAGGTATTATTATCCTTGATATGGTCATCTTTAACCACTATTTTGAATACCATGTAAAGGGGGTTTAAAAACTATCATTCCTATAAATGAAGGCTTGAGGTATCTCCATACATTCATTCATCCATTCATAGTAGATACATGTTGTCAAAATCACACTAGAGATCTTGATGAATCCTTCCTCTTGATACTGCTTTTTTGTTCATCCTACATGCTCACTCAATTGAGGAGGGGATCTACACACATCAATGAAGTCAGATACCCTCCCAAGGAGGAGACTTTATAGCCACTCATCTTCAACAAGTCTACTCCCAAGGTGTACTTTTTGACCTTTCTATTGGTAATTAATACATCCTTTTCATTATTGCAAATTGTTTAAACATGTCTATGTTGTAGTTTATTTATTATCATTCTTTTTACATAAATGAATGTGGGTTTGAAGCTTTTTAGAGTAGATATAAGGTACAATTTTCATATTCTAACATCATTTTGTTTGGATCTAACACATGACTATTAGATTAGTATAATTTGTATACCCTTGTTGAAATTTATACCCACTTACACACACACATGTAACATGTTGTTACATGTCAAGCTTCTAAATTGTAAGTGAGAATGAGATTGTTGATACCTTACTAGCCTCAATCAACAATTAACTCACAAAAATATAAACATTTCACAATTGAAATTTGAACCAAAGTGGGAAAAATTACAATTTATCTTCTCCATAGCTCAATTTAAACCCAATTCACTATCATTCATCATATTACTATTTATATAATAATTTAACTAGTTTATACTAAACTTAGAATACTATATACCTAACATGTATTACCCCTCTAATAAGACAATATTCTCTACCTAAAACATTAATTATATTTATTAAATATAAATTATGGTAAAAGTCTCATTGATTATATATCATGTCAAACATGGAATTGGTATAATTAATAACAACATTGATGCTAAGAATCTTGTGATACTAACCATTGGTTTGACTAAACCATTTTATGATTTTATGACAAATTTAAATGTGATTTAAAAATAGATGAATGGTGTAAAATGTTATTATAGGAAAGAAAACAAAAAAACAAAATAGAAAAATTAAAACAAATTGCTTACAATTAAATTGTTAAAGAAGAATGGTAAGAAACAAAAAAAACTCAAAAGAATTAAGATAAAGTGCTTACATCTAAAATTGTAAAAGAAAAATGGTAAGAAGTATATGTACAAGATAATTTTAAAGATAGCATGGAAAACTTTTATTAGAGAAGTTATTTATTACTATTATATTAATAAGAAAGAATATTATGAAATGTATTGTTTTTAATGTAAATGTGAAACATGCTTACAACTAAATTGTGAAAGAAGAATGGTAAGAAGTATGTGCAAGATAGTTTTAAAGATAGCATGGATTTTTTTATTATTAAAGAAGTCATTTTTTTTTCAACCAGAAAATTATCTTTATATTATGTATATAAATGAGTGCACATTACAGTATCATCATTCTATGAAGACTCCACAAAGTAATTCCGATTTTTGAAAATACTTGGACTTTATCAACAAAAAAAAACAAAACTCCTAACATAACTCTACACCATATAACAAGAAGAGAACCATCAAAAGATGAGATTATATGGAAAAAAGTACCATCCAGATATATCACCAATTACAAAAAACATAGTCAAAACTAAAAAGACAATCAGAGTAAAAAAAGACTGATAGAGATGGTAGGCCCCTCGTGACCATCAACCATGCTACTAAAATCAAGCTTTCCTGTAGGCTTGTTGAGGGCTAGTTTCAAGAGCACATTTTCCTCCATATTCAACTCCCTATACACATGAGTAAAGTGTATCTCTCTGAATGCATATTTCATCTCTTTAATGCTATCCATCCAACCCATCAAAGAGGCCACCTACAGTTTACCTCTATCCTTTAGCCACTCAATGATGATCTTTGAATCAACAATGACCTATATGACCTCAATATTAAGCCGTTGCACTAGATAAAGTGACGCCCAAGAACCTAACAATTTGGTGCTTACCCCCCACCCTTTCTCCTCGGGGTGGCGTGACCTACTGATCTAGGATTGTTCATTCCACTGAGTCAGAGCGACTCCTTAGATTCCTCCCTGGAACACGAAAAATCTACCACAAGTCTCTTCTTTTCATCTGGCGCCGGTTTTGTGGCACCCGTGGACCCTCTCCTTAACGCTCTTCAAATTTTAACACTGAAAGCACTAGCTCTCTATGATAGACTCCTTCCTTGATGTGGCCACAAACTATGACCATGGGCTAGCTCCCTTCGGGACACCACGCTTTGGGACTATCATGAACTTCTTGCTCCTTTTCCCTGATCTCTAAATCGACGAACTCTTCAGGACCAAATCTATGGTCCACGTTCCTCTTGCGATTAATGACTATGATCAATTCACGAGTTTGGACTTCGCAAGTCCTCTCTTCTTCTAACTCTGTTTCTCCCCATTTCGAATCAGAAAAGTGTTGATCTCTTGCCACGCGTCCTATCTCGATGGACGGCTATGATTTATTTGGCTCCACCCAAGTCTTTGGGTATTCTTCTCCTTGACTTTTATCTGAAGGGTTTCCCCTCTGAAATACGTGGATCTCTACCATGTGTCCTTCTGGATCCAATGGTATAGAATCACTTTGCGCCCTACAACTTCACAAAGGCCTTTTGTTTACCCCTGGAAACCTTTCGAAGTTCCTACTCCCGAACTTCTCGATCTTCTGCCACCTGTCTCTCCCAACGATGGACGATTTCACTGTCTTCGGGAATTCAGTGGGTCCTTGACTCCTTTACACACTTAGCACAAATTCTTTCTTTTCGAGACTTAGGTTGTTCTTGAACTCTTTTTGAACTCCTTGCAGAATTCTATGCAGGCTCTTCCGCGATTTTTCTCGGCTTGAAAACCTTCAAAGTTCATTGTTCCTTTGTGAACTTTCTCATGCCCTCCTGGACATTTCTCACTCTTCCTCCTGAGCTTGTAATATGAACTTATAGTATCTTAGGCACACTCCTTGAGCTTGGTTAATTTGTTCGACGACCTCTCCCTTTGCCTTCCTGAAGGGTTTAAGGCATCTCTTTTCCTTTGTCGATGCACTCTTACAAAGCCTTCCTTCCTTAGATTGTTTAGTAATTTTGGGATTCTCTTAAGGGTAACAACACTTCCAGTCCTGTTTTCCTAGTGCAAACTTGCATCATCTCGATGCCCTCCTAGAAGAGTGTTTCAGAGTGTTCAGTAACTCTGAACTATTCTTCCTCCCACACATAATTTCTTTCTAAGGTACTTAACCACCTTGAAATTTCTCCCCGAGTCCATGAATTAACCTGATATTCCCTCCTGGAAGTCTCTCTTCTAAATCCACTAAGTTCAAACACACACTCCTTGCGTCGGCTTATAGATTTTCCACCCTCTTTCGTGCACTCCTTGCACTTAGCCTAGAGAACCAGACTTAACTCAACACACTCACTGATAGAAAATTGTATCTCTATCCCTACAGACAATTTCTAACATACATCTACATCTCAAATTCATACAGATGGCATTCATAAGACACCATCCATTACACAAAAATTGAAAACAGGAAAAACTGTCATTTTCTATTAATGGTGGAATGTCAAGTTTATAATAGTGGAGTCCGAGCTACAACTGAGTATCGAATCTTTGTATATCTCTCCCTATCTTCTATGCATATGCCTCTTGGATAAATATTCCTTAGCTAACCTACAACCAACAACCATTACTTGGCAACAATACAACAATTTATACAAGAGGGGCTCAATGAGATTCCCTCGTAAGCTAAACTAGTGGTGTCAAATCACCATTCAAAATTTATATCGAAAGGGAAAATTACAATGATGGAAATCTGCTCCAAATCAGATGCAAATCCCTTCTACCATCAACCACTTAATGGAGACCTTATCTCCATCTTGTGCGAATGCACCATTCATCTCATCTAGCTTGTCATCAATAAATGTCTGGATCATGCTTTGGATTCTCGAGGAAAAATGAAAGGATGACATATCCCCCTTTCTTGAATGTGAACCACGTGAATTAATTAACTGACACATGCTCAAGTGGAGCGATTCTCCTGCATCATACTCCACGTCTATAGAAATCATGAGCTCTTGCTCATGATATTCCAGCGTGGTTGAAATCCTCCTGGATCCCAAACATTCTCTTGGATCTGTCTCTCGACTCCTCTGCTTCACTGCTTCTTCTCTTGCATCATCCCCGCTTCTCGTGTAGGTTTCCCTTCGTCCATCTTCCTCGTGCTAATCACTTCCTCTGTCGATTCCATCATCATCTTCCTCATCTCCTCGACTACCTCGTCCGGCTACCTCATCAACTAGCTCTTCCTTTGCAGACTAACTTGATTCACTCTCTCTTCATCAATAGGTAAATCACACTAATCCCCCATGTAGTCTTATCCATTTCTTGTGGTTTCAACTCGCCATTTTTCTGCAACCTCCACTTCTACAGACTTCTCATTACCGAGCTGATTCTTAGCCTCTCCTCCTGATAGATCGTCCACTGTAAGTTCCTTGGCGGGTTCCTCTAGTTGTTCCTCATGTTGGTGTGTTTCATCTAGAATGGATATCTTCTGGTAGCCACCTTCTGGTTCTGGATGGTCCAACCAATCCTCCAGTGCATTTAACTCCAATTCCCACTGAGTGAAAGACTCAATTGGGTGTCCTTCTGTTGGGACAGATTTCTGTATATGTTCCTCCTTCTTCACGACAGTCTCATGTTGTTTTCCTTATGTTGCCTCTACAACTTCTATGCTATACTCTCCTCAATCTCTTGGTAGGAATACCTCAATCCCTCCAATGATCAGAACGGTCCTCTAGTCCTCCTCCTCAATGACAATTTTTTTTAACTCTCATCGTCTTCATTCACATGACTCATCGTCTATGTTACCACTCTGGTGCCTACTCCCCACCCTCTCTCTTCGGGGTGACGCGACCTCCTGGTCTAGGATTGTTCGTTGCACTGAGTCGGAGCGACTCCTTAGATTCCTCCCTGGAATTTGAAAACTCTACCACATATCTTTTCTTTTCCTATGGAACCAATTTTGTGGCACCCATGGACCCTCTCATTAGAGCTCTTCAAATTTTAATGCCAACAACGCTAGCTCTCTATGTTAAACTCCATCCTTGATGTTTCCTCAGATTATGACCATGGGCCAGCTCCCTTCGCAACCCCATGCTTCGGGACTATCGCGAGCTACTTGCTCCTTTTCCCTGATATTTGAATCGAAAAACTCTTTGGGACCAGATCTACGGTCAACATTCCTATCATGATTAACGATTGTGATCAATTCGCGAGTTCGGACTTCACGAGTGCTCTCTTCTTTAGACTCAGTTTCTTCCGATTGCAAATCAACAAAGTGTTGATTTCTTACCATGCGTCAAATCTCGACAGATGGCTAGGATTTATTCCTCTCCCCCCAGCTCTTCGGGTATTCTTCTCCTTGACTTTTCTACGAAGGGTTTCTCCTCCAATATACGCAGATATCTACCACGTGTTCTTCCAAATCCAATGGTCTAGAATCACTTCATTCCCTGCAACTTCGCAAAGGCCTTTTGTTTACCCCTGCCAACCTTCCAAAGTTCCTACTCCTGAACTTCTCTATCTTCTGCCACCTATCTCTCCCAATGATTGACGATTTCACTGTCTTCGGGACTTCAGCAGGTCATCGACGCCTTTGCACACTTAACGCAAATTATTTATTTTCGAGACTTAGGCTATTCTCAAACTCTTTCTGCACTCCTTACAGAATTCTACGCATACTCTTATGCGAGTGTTATTGGCTTGAAAACCTTCAAAGTTCATTGTTCCTTTGTGAACTTTATTGTACCCTCCTAGTTGTTTCTCACTCTTCCTTCTGAGTTTGTAAGATGAACTTACAGTATCTTGGGCGCACGCCTTGCGCTTGGATAAGTTGTTCGACGACCTCTTCGTTTTCCTTCCTAAAGGGTTTAAGGCATCTCCTTTCCTTTGTCTATGCAATCTTTTAAAGCCTTCCTTCATCAAAATGTTCAGTAATTTTTGGATTCTCTTAAGGGTAACAAAACTTCCATTCGTGTTGTCCTAGTGCACACTTGCATTAGCTCGATGCCCTCCTAGCATAGTGTTTTAGAGTGTTTAGTAACTGTGAACTATGCTTCCTCCCACATAGTCTTTCTTTCCAAGGTACTTAGTCACCTTCAAATTTCTCCCTGAGTCCGTGAATTACCCTGGTATTCCCTCCTGGCAGTCTCTCCTCTGACTCCACTGAGTTCAGACACGCACTCCTTGCGTCGGCTTAGAGAGTTTCCACCCTCTGTCGTGCACTCCTTGCACTTAGCCTAGAGAACCAGACTTAACTCAACATACTCATGGATAGAAATTTGTATCTTTATCCCTGCAGACGATTTCTAAAATACATCTAAAGATCAAATGCATATAGATAACATTCATAACACATCATCCATTACACAAAAATTGAAAACAGGAAACATGTCATTTTCTATTAATGGTGGAATGTCAAGTTTACAATAGTGGAGTCTGAGCTACAACTGAGTCTCGAATATCTATATATCTCTCCCTATATTCTATGCATATGCCTCTTGGATAACTCTTCCTTAGCTAACCTACAACCAACAACCATTACTTGGAAAAAATACAACAATTTATACAAGAGGGGCTCAACGAGCTACCCTCACAAGTTAAACTAGTGGTGAAAATCACCATTCAAAATGCCCATCGAAAGGGAAAATTACAATGATGGAAATCTGCTTCAAATCAGATGCAGATCCCTTCTGTCGTCAACCACTTCATGGAAATGTTATCTCCAGCTTGTGCGAATGCACCATTCATCTCATTCAGCTTGTCATCAATAAATACCTAGATCACGCTTTGGATTATCGAGGCAAAATGAAAGGATGACATCTCCCCCTTTCTTGAATGCGCACCATGCGAATTAATTGGCTAGCACGTGATGAGGTGAAGCGATACTCCTACATCACAATTAATCTCTTGCATTTGTCCCCTGCCACAATTTAGGGTCCATTTAATGGTGAAAAGTTCACTGTGCCTTATTATACCTCACGCCCTGCACCTATGAGAGATAGAAAGGGATACCCCGTCAAACCACTGTACAACTAGAGTCATCAGTTGAGGTGGCTAGATAAGACACACTTTTACACTTTTAACCCCCATCCCCAGGTTCAGCCTTAAATTTACTTTTTCTATCACAAAAAATACAGATGATTTGGACCCTTATGTTATAACCCTAATTTGCACCAGACATGCTTACCTGTCATCATGCCATCTCAGATTCCTTCTTTGCCAAAACACTGTCGAACAACTCTTCTTAAAAACACCTTTTATAATGGCTCGGGCGCCCTGCTCCATTACTTCACACGTGTACATGCTAGCTAACCCAAAACATCTCGCGTGTACCTACAAAAGCACGAGAAAAGGAAATTTGTTGATGGAACACACAGATTTGGGTGAGTTAACTAAACCTTTCGGCCATGCATGGCCGAGGGTTCGAACAAATACCTAGCTTCTTCTGGCCTATAAAAGAAGGGTTAGGGGTCCCATTTGGAAGGGGAGAATCATAGTAAAGAAACTATACCCGATTGCACATTCCCTTTGTCCCAACCCTTTAGCCATCCTTGTGCAAAGAGAAAGATAGAGAAAAGAAGTTTGAGGATAGTTGAAGAGGATCCCAGGACCAGGTTCGTGGAGCAGTGGCCAGCTTCATCATTGTAAGTTGATTTGTTGAAGTTAATAATAAAGAAGTACTTTTCCTGTCCCACCATATGAGGTTTTCATGGTTTATTGCATATATGTTTATTGAATATCTAACCCATTAATCTATATATCAAATGCATGTGGGGTTCTTTGTTTGTCTTGTGTGAATGTAGGTCATCCTTGGGAGGAGAGCTACAGTCAAAGAGCGATCAAGAGTGAAGAAGGATCGATATCAAACACCTGAAATAAGGTATGCTCACTTGATCTTCTTAACTATGTATTTGCTTAAGAATAATGGGGATTAGGTCCAGGATGACGGTAGAAAGTAGGAATCTTTAGGTATTTTTTTCATTCATAATTAAACCCCAAGTGTTAGTCTGTAGGGGGATTTCCCACTAACAACAGAATTGGTGACAATACTGGGGATTATCCAGGGTTTCTGGGAATATTTTTTGGGCATTTTTAAGAACTGGTTTCATTTCCTATTTTTAAAGTTTCTGCACAAGTCTGAGCTAACAGATATTCTGGTCTTCCATACCAGTTATCTCTGTTTCTTTGCTTGACTGTATTTTTTTTCCAAGACCCACAGAGGTACATGCGGCATGTATAAAGTCTATGCGCGTGTACCCATGCCTTGAATTCTCACAGCCCACGTGTACACGCTAGCTGAGGAAGTGTCAGTTGCATGTATGATTCCAGAAAATTTCTTTTAAAGAGGCAGTCATCCTCTTCCCTGTCAGAATTAGTCCTTCTCAAGGGTTTTCTAGAACTCTTTCTAGTATTTGTTGTTTGCAGTCTATAGCTTAGGTTTCACCTCGGATTGGTTTGTTCTATGAAGTTTTCCTTGAATTGTTTTCTTTTTTCTGATAAAGTAAGTGTCTGAGTCTTCAAGAGATTCTGGTTCTTAGTACCAGTAGTCTCTTCCTGGGATGTCTTGCTTGGATTTTCATTTGTCTCAGAGTTTCAGATATACACGCGGCCTATATAAGGCCAGCACGCATGTACTCACACTCTGAATTTACACAGCTCGCGTGCACACACTTGCTGTTGAACTGTCAGCAGTGTGCTTGTAGAGAGAATTTTTGTTAAAGGTAAGGAAGTCATCCTTTCCTTTGACAAGAGTTATACCTCTCAGTTCTTTGGGTCTCTGTCATAGCGGTCAGTAACTTAGGTTTGATCACATCAATAGATTTCTTTTTTCATTTAGAAGTTTTTCTCAAAATTTTCTTTTATAGGGTTTTTAGACAAGTGTGAGAGTCCAATTTTAATTTTCTTGTGTGTGATTTTTAAAGTGACTCTTTGCGATCTATGCTTAGGCTATAAGTTTTCTTGGTTTTGACTTGTTGATATTTTTCCTTTTTGCTTTGTGAGCATTAAAAAAAAAAAAAAAAACTTTTATTTCTTTGTTTGGTTAAAAAGTGTTGTTTTGCATTAGTAACCAGGGAAAAGTATTTGCTTTCATAAGTTATTGACGGTTTACTTAGATCATAAGTATCTCATAGTCGAGTGAAATCCTACTTTGAGTTGGATGTTCAAAGACCTTAGAAAAAAAATTAAGTTTGAAAAGTTGTTTAAGAGTTGAGTTAAGTAAAGGTTTTTGTTTCCATCTTTTTGTTTATTTTGCTTTCATCTTTCAAACATCACTAGTTTCACTTTCATAACCTTTGACTTAAGACAAGCCATAAAAATTAATGCTAAATATAAAATTCATTAGACTTTTTATGTTTGTAGGGTCAACCAACTAGTTTAGGGTTAGGGCCTTGAATTAGGTTGGAGAGGAAACTCTTCAAGGCCATTAAAATCAAACATTGGAGTCTGAGTTAGGGAGTGTCAAATTCTAGTATCGTGAAAGTTATCCAGGACCCCCCTCTAACACAGGGGATAAACACGAGGTCGCGTGCGGAAAGGCAGTGGAGATAACCCCTCCAAAGTTGGACCAATCATAGTGGAGAACACATATAGAGGGCTTGTCTTGGGATTCCGTCGATTGCATTTGCCACGGAGCTTCATGGGTCTCAAATCCGTTCGAGGTCCTCAATTGTCTTCTGGACCACATGATTTCGATACCCTTGACAAATTTTGGGCTCGATACCCTGCTCATTGTGGTCTACCCGACTTTCAACTGTACTCGCATGGTGATTGTTCACGCGTTGACAACCAGTTGCCTATCTTTTTAGGGACATACACAGGTGACTGTGGGGGTATACCGCGGTACCTAACACAGACATCGGGCCACGCTTTGCAAAGTATACCCGGAGGGTGCTTCTGTATTCGATTTTTAGTTGCACCAATAAGTTTCTCTAGTGTTGGTTGTTGTAACTGTTCTTCCAATTAGTTTAGTGTTTGCTTGTTTTATCTTGTAGGGACTTTTTTAGTGTGTGTTGTTTTTTGAACGAATAGAAAGCCCTAGAGTGTATTTGATCTTCTCACATAGTGGAGGATCACGAGATCCATCAGTCACGAAGGCTTTTGGGCCTATCACCAGTTACACTAGAGCCACCCCCGCCACCATAAGGCGAAAGCTAGACCAACAAGGGTCTTTTGAAGTGACCGGGTCACAAGAAATTGTGCCCGACCAACATCCGGAGGAAACGACCGTTTTAGACTTTGGAGAGAAAGCTCCTGGTCCACCTGAAACTCCAATCACTGATCTTTTGACACCCATCATTGTACCGATTCACCCTTACGAGTGCCAGACAGTGTCACACACAACAATGGAAACAAATGTTGTCACTCCTTCTGGGAATTCTTCAATTCCCACTACGGTTGTCACCATAGGAGAGTTTCCACCTCCTAACCCACCATCACCAATCTAAGCCACCATGGTCTCGACCACCTTTACCTCGCACAGTGGTTCAATCCCGTCTATGGCGGCGGCCACAACCCCTTTCACACCAAGTGCGACAGGCCCTCCGTTCTCATATGGGATGCCTGGCTTAGGTACAAGTCTTGTACTTTCCTACTCCACTTCACAGACTTTAGGTCTGGGGGCAAGGATCTCTAATGCTCATCTGCAAGGCCACATGGGGAGCACTTCATCTCCTTTTAACACTTTCCCTTATGGGGAAGGTCATATACCTCCTTCATCCCCTTCGCTCGGTGGCACGCATCAATAATCCGCCAGGCCACCTGCACACCATAGTTTATTTGGAGCAGGGATTCAAGGACCACCTTCGCATCATATGTCGGTAGGTTCGACACCATTTTCTTTGTTCAATGCATTTGGTAACAATGCCTTCTTGTCAGCCACTTTCTCGAATGGGGGAAATCCCAGTTTTGGACAACCTGTTCCTATGCAGGGTACTATTCCTACACAGGGGGCAAACCCAGGAAATTCTTCCACATCAGGGCCTTGGAATTCTTGGTAGGGATCCGTTCCCTCGTCAGGAATTCCAATCTGGGGCAATTATTTTCACAATCAATGGAACCTCAGACAAGGTACTATGCCTATCCCCACGGGATCGGCATGGGGCAACCCTTCCCAAAGTCCTCCGAATGTAATGCGCACCCAACCATCTACGTCCTATTTTGGGAATCAGCCGATGATGTCTCCTCACACACAGAATTTGTACGCTGGTCATGGCCATGGTTTTTACCAGAACCCAGGCCAACAGCCGAAATTTTCCTGGCAACCTGGTGCCAGTCAAACTCCAGGTCCCTTTTTCCCTGGTTATCATCAACCACCCAAACTACCTTTCCTGGCAACCTTGAATTTGCCAGACTTGACAAGTTTGTTGAATGACCCTATTTGTCATGATCCACGTTGCCCCCCTATGCTGATGAATTTTCCTTCAGACATACCAAAGTTTGAAGACAAACCTAATGAAGATCTAGGAGATCATGTAACTACCTTCCATCTTTGGTGCTCATCTAACTCGTTGAAATACGACTCCATACAGTTGCGATTTTTTCAATGTACTCTCATTGGGAGTGCCATGAAATGGTACATTGAGCTCGACTGCTCAAGATACTCTCCCTTCAGCAAATTGGCAATGGCTTTCCTAAACCATTTCCAATTACCTAGTGAGATATGATGCTGGCACAAAATTGTTGGCCAATTTCGCACAGACAAAAGAGGACCATATCTCTGATTAGATCTGAGAATGGAGACGCCGGAAGAGTTTAATCAAGGTGCCAGTCCCACCAACATTCCTTCTTAAGTGGTTCCTTAAGTCTTTGTTCCCACAGTTATCCAAAGATGTCGCGACGTCGAGAGTTTTTTCCGAAGAAGACGCCATCATGAGAGCTCAACAACTTGAGCTATTCTATTCTCAGTCCAGTTTATTATACAAGATCTTGCCAGATGCGCCATGCTCAATACTTGATAAAACCAAATAGAGAGTTGGACCACATGTCGATGGTATTGTTGGTTCAACACTGTTATCACTGAAATTTCATCCACGTAGGGCGACAAGAACTCCGCATCGTCAGCACAGAAAAACAGTCGTTCATGGCACAAAGATTAACTCCACAGCACAGAAAAAGGGTCAAAACTATGCAAAATGGCCAAAAAATT
>JZKD02S2348534.1:646304-695357 GCA_000966675.3 Picea glauca | reverse complement strand
TGGAAGCTATAGCTACCTTTGGAAGTCATTACTTTCCTTGAACAATAACTATTGATTATTTCTCATATATTGTGCATGGTGTATTGTGGTGTATTGGTGTAACTCTTATACTATTATTCATTTCTCATTGGATATAGTTTAATGGTTTAAATATAAGTTGAAAAAGGTTTTAAATTGTACTTGATGCTGAGTCACCCCCCTCTCAGTATCAACAGGATAGTCATCCTTCAGGAGTTTGATTTAGATTTCATTTCAACGAAATCCAAAAAGTCATTGGTCTTCGCAGAACTTATTTCGGAGCTTCCGGTTGAGTCAAGTGATGTTGTGCCTGAAGAGTCACCTATCAAAGGAGATATGTTTTTTATCACATCTTTCGATCCCTGGTATGGATATATACTTATCTATATCCAAACTTTGAAGTGACCCACCTATGCTTCTCGTGATGAGTGTTGACGTATACACCATCAGGCTAAGAATTATCTCATGCTCGATGATACATTGTATCGAAAAGGTGTAGACTACGTCCTACGCCGATGTCTCACTCACGAAGAAGCAATTATCGTGCTTAACGATTGCCATATTGGAGCCTGTGGTGTTCATTTGTCTAGGTTGGCAACAACCCAGAATATTTTACGAGCAGGTTACTTATGGTCGACACTAATCAAAGATTGTATCGAACCGGTCAAGAAGTGCCACCCGTGTCAGATCTTCTCTCGGAATATGAGGGCACATCCCGCTCCCATGTTTCCTATCATCACATTTGGTTCCTTCACCAAGTGGTGGATTGATTACAATACATGCAACCCTCCTTCAACAAGTGGGCACCATTATATCATTGTAGCCGTAGACTACTTCATGAAGTGGGTCAAAGCTATGCCAACGTTTAAATATGATGGAGAGACTGCAACTCTCTTTTTATTCAACCAGATAATAGCAAGGTTCAACGTCCCGAGAGAGATTGTCACTGACCATGGAAGTCACTTTCAGAACCAGATGATGACTGAGTTAACATCAAAGCTTGGGTTACGGAAAGAACATTCGTCTCCCTACTACCCCCAAGAAAATGGTCAGGTGGAAGCTGTAAATAAATATCTTAAGACCATCCTACAGTGAACGATCAACTTGGCCAAGTCAAATTGGCATTTGATGTTATACTTGACATTATGGGCTTACCGAACGTCCATTAAGACTGCAACTAATTTCTCACCTTTTCAACTCATTTACGGGCTAGAAGCAATCTTGCCTATCGAATGTCAGATTCCATCCCTAAAGTTGGCAGTACAATTATTGCCAGATACTTCTCCACTTGAAGAATGGTTATTGTACCTTGAGCGGCTCAATGAGAAACATCGTGATGTGGCCCTGGCCAATGAGGCTCACAAACATAAATTCAAGTGTCAGTATGATAGGTCTGTTCATCCTCAGATTTTCTCTGAAGGCGACCTTGTCCTGGTCTATGACCAAGATAAGGACCCCCTGGGGGCAGGAAAATTCAAACCCATGTGGTTCAGACCTTTCATCATAAAAGAGGTTCTTAAAAAGGGCACTTATCATCTGGTTGAATTTGAAGGGAATGCTTTGGCAGAGCCTAGAAATGGGATCTAACTCAAGAAGTATTACTCATAGGTAGGTCACCATGGGTAACTTTTTGTAACATATGTATAGTCTTTGTACTATTACTTTCTAGTTTCTTTTAGTATTATGGACGTGTCGTTTTTTATGTTATCTTTTTTCACTGTGGAAGATGTCAAGTGAATCCGAGGTGTTCATTGGGTACGCAGACAGTGCCAACCGACACACTCAGAGGCTTGCCTCCGTAGCTTGGGTAATTTTTACACCTCGAGGCCAGTTATTATCTTCCGGAGGTATATGCTTAGGTGACACCACAAACAATGTCATCGAGTATAGTGCAGTTATTGAGTTGTTTCATGATGCCCTATCATTTGGTATCTCTCATCTCTGGGTCTATCTCGATGCTCAGCTGGTTGTGTCTTAGTTAAATAGAGTCTACCGTGTTCATGATCAGACTTTACACTGACGATTCCTTAGGGTACATCTCTTAGAATGAAGCTTTGATCATATTACTTATTTTCATGTTCCTAGGAGATTAAACCAAATTACAGATACCTAGCTAATCAAATTTTAGATTGGCATCTTGCACACATATGAAAGGACATACACATAAACATGTAAATACATTTTTAAAAAGCAAAAATGATCCATAAGACACAAAAAGACATAAAAATCCATATATAATATCATAGTCATCAGAGTACATAGGTGGACGCAAGCACCTCAACAATATGACCAATAACAAGTCACGGGGCTTGTGCCCTCAAAAAATATATACAAGTAGTGCTTTCGGCACATGAAAATTCTAACTAAGGTCAAGGCTTGTGGGCCCTGTTGTACTGATCAACAAAATTTTCCAAACGCCGAAATAATTGGACCCACATCTGTGGTGCCCCCACTACATGAGGCTGCATAGATGGTGGAAGATCCTCAATCTTTTCCATAGGGATCATGTGGGTGAGCGAATTAAAGTTTCGCTTGACTCATCTCAACACCCTCTCAGCCTCCCCGGCTGGAAGCTCTCATACTACTGTTGGTCCCCCTACGGCGGTAGGTGCGGCCCCTGGCCGAGGACGACGCCTATTCCTCGCATAGTCCACAGGTCGCACTAGTCCCACATCTGCACACAACAAACACATATCCGTTAGAAACTCTGGTATAAAAAGAAAATGATATATAACAAAAACAACATAAAAATTACATATGTTTCACAAAACAAAAAACAACAACAAAATAATGATGTAAACTTACCCATCTCTCCTCGCTCCTCACCAGGAGGTACTAGTATCTCAAGATCTCTCGAGAAACCAATCCCAGCATAAGGGTAATCCTCTATGACTGGGATCTATCATGACAACCAAGTGAAGAAATCATCCTTAAAGGACTCATTGGTCCTTCCACCACCCTGTCGTGGCAGTAACACTACCCATCTACAAACTGTAGGAAGAGAGGCCTGATGTCCTCATACCACTACTCGAGGATTGAAGTTTGAAACTCTTTCAAAGAAGAAAGAGCATAGAATGGTCCCGAACCCGAAGTTCCTCTGCATCTGCGACCAACAATATTTCAACTGCCTCTTCATACAATCTAGCAGTGTAGTGCTCCAGTCAAATATTTGTGTATTTAAGCATTGGACTGCACAGTTCATATGTGAATGGGACGCCTGATATAGAGCCGCGGAACTAGTCATACACCCAATAAGAAACACAATCGCCTACAACGATAAGTCAGTAATATTTCTTATGGGCACCTCTGAGCTCGATCGATCTGTACCAGCCTCACAGTAAAGTCCTGTCAAATCTACTATGTTATGAGGCCCTGAAGGAAATGTCCAGAAGTTGATTGGTTCCCCTCTCCTGGAGAGGCCAGTCAAAAAATACATGTCCTCTGCCGTGGGCACCAGTGACTGCCCCTCTAACCTAAAGGCCTCTACATCCATATGCCAATAATCAACCAAGGCGTTCAGTAGCCTAGGTTGTGCCCGCATAAAAGGACATAAGAAGAACTTGAGCAACCCACATTGCATTAAGGCAACCTCAACATTGGGGTCTTCCCCAACCAACTCACTAACCTCCTCATGCTCTCTTTCCCTCCAGTGAACATACATCCTACAAAACACCAAGTTCAGGAGGGTTAACCCTTGCTTTTAAAAAAATTTCATTCAATAAGGGGGTCCATGCGGGTTGTAATGCTGACAGTCGCATGTACACGCGTGTAGTTTTTACTCTGCCTAACTGTACACGTGGCTTGTCCTAATACAACCCACGTGGACCTAGGGCCGACCTTTTGAATGTCGACGCCCCCCCAAAACTTGAAACCCAAAGTATAAATAAAGATTTAAATTGCAAGAGGAGAGAGTTTATACTTACTTGTTCCAGATAGATGGTCGTTTCGTCCACTATAGCTCCCAGAATCACCACTTTTATCAAAGTGGGTTTTTTTCTCCAGAGTCAATTTCCAAATCAACAATGGTGATAATGAGCTGCCAGCTTCTATTTGTAGACTTTTTGGCCTCTTTTTGTCACCTTTTTGGCCCCCCTTATCATTTTCTTTAAACAAAAAACCATTTAGAGTGATTCAAGAGTTTCATTGGAAGGGTATGATCGGGTATCAGGACATTTATTTTGAGTTTTGGGTAGAGCTTACCAGAACATGGACACCCTAGGTAGATCTTAGTTGCATTATGGTGTCCATGCTATCTTTAATCATTGTAGGCTCGGGAGTCCTTGTCGTTTTTCCTGATTACGAGTTTGAGCCTCATTTGCATGATTCCTTTTCACTCTTGACCTCACCCTCGAGACTCCCAAAAGACATAACGGGTCTTCTTTTAAGCCCTTTTCAGACCCTCTAAACATGAAAAGATTGTCAAGTGATCTTGTGGACTTTCACGCTCATTAAACTGAAATTTGAAGTCACATCTGTCCTGCGGTAATTTACCCCTTTTTTGGTCCGGACGGTCAACTGTACGAACAAAGGTATACTCTAAGGAACTTCAGTTCTCTAGAAGAGTATTCTCAGGTATTATTTTAACCCTTTTTCAATCCTGAGGGGATAAATTTATGAAAAAGGAACCCCCACGGAGTCCATAGTTAAGTTCTTTTCAGACTCCCTAAAATTGAAAAGATCGTCGAGTGACCTTATTCTTTCACCCTCGTTAAAATGGTCCAGAAGAACATTCCTAAAGGAGTCCATAGTTAATCTTTTTTCAGACTCCTTAAAAATGAAAAAATGGTCGAGTGATCTTGTCTTTATCACACTCGTTAAAATAGTTTTGAATAGACGTCTTGTCAGTGCCAGTTTACTCCTTTTTCGAACCAACTAGACTACCTTTGAGAAAGGTACCCCAGTGGAGTCTCCTTTTACGTTTTTGTAGACTCTCTAAATATGAAAAACCATCGAGATTACCTTCTATGGGCTCGTTAAACTCACATCGAAGGACATTACCATTGTTTGTTTTATTAATCGCATTTTCATACCCGTGTCTTTGGCCTAATGCTGGCTCCATGTTGCTCTCAATTGAACCATCTAAAGTATGCCTTATACGCAAGCCCTGTAGCACTTTGCCTCGGTGTCTTGACACCTTTGGCCCCTGGAGGATTTTTTTCGAGTGTCCTTACTCTGAACATCAGTCTTGTCCCTGTGCCTTGAACTTGTATTTTTGCAACACTCGTTCCTCATTTGTAACGTAACATTCTTTTATTCTTTTTTCAAAATTATTGAAAAAGATAAAAAAAATCAAATATACCCCAAAAAGAGGAAGGGAAAAGTATTTTCTTTATTGGCAGCATAATGATTCGCCCTTGGATAAAGCACACCTGTCTGTTTTTTCGTCAAACTTTGGGATTTAATATGACCTTAGGAAGTTGTTCTCGCTACGTAGAGCTATGTCCTCCTCCGTTTTGGTTATTCTTCCAAACATATGGAGTGTTTGCGTTGCCTCATGCCTCATAAAATTATGTTAATGCCATGCTGCCTAAGTCTCATCATTTGTCATGCTATTGTCCAAGGGAAGTTTTTACCAAGCCTAAGTCATCCCCTTTGTAGTTTGTCTCTTGCCCTCATACCCGACCATCCTGAACATGCAATCAAGTCTTTGTTTGAAATCAATGAAGCTTTCAGTATGATCATCAAGATTCTCGAGTCCATGACTAACGAGCCATCAAAGACCTATGGGTAGTGAAGTCGTACAATCATATTACACTCCTACCTGAGTTTTGAATATTTTGAAGTTGTTGCTCGAGCTCTGAAGACCTCATCTCCAACCATCAAGCCTTATCATCTCCTAAGAATATGGATACTCTACATGTATATATTTTTGATTTTGAGATGTAGATCCGCTGTGTATTGTTCACGGCTACACTTTATATAGTTATATGACATAGATCTACAGTGTATTTGATTGGTAGCCATGATTTTAGTTTATCCCGAGCATGGGTATGCCCGCCTTGGTGAGACAATTATTATTTTTGTAGACAACGCCTCCCAATTTCTGGTCCCTGGGCTCACTTGTTTGGTACAACAATAAAGATTATTAATGTATTTCGGCCATCAGATGCTCTTCTGACCTCACACATTAGGGGGCATCTGTTATAACCCTAATTTTCACCAGACATGCTTACCTTGCATCAGGCCATCTCAGATTCCTTCTTTGCCAAAACACTACTGAACAACTCTTCTTAAAAACACCTTTTATAAAGGCCCACACACCCTGCTCCATTACTGCATGCATGTACATGCTAGATGACCCAAAACAACCCGCGTGTACCTACAAAAGCACGAAAAAAGGAAAGTTTTTGACAAAACACATAGCTTTGGGTGAGTTAACTAAACCTTCTGACCATGCATGGATGAGGGTTTGACCAAATACCTAGCTTCTTCTAGCCTATAAAATAAGGGTTAGGGGTCCCATTTGGAAGGGGAGAATCATAGTAAAGAAACTATACCTGATTGCACATTCCCTTTGTCCCAACCCTTTAGCCATCCTTGTGCAAAGAGAAAGATAGAGAAAAGAAGTTAGAGGACAGTTGAAGAGGAGCCCAGGACCAGGTTCATGGAGCAGTCACCGAATTCATCATTGTAAGTTGATTTGTTGAAGTTGATAATAAAGAAGTACTTTTCCCATCCCACCTTATGAGGTTTTCATGGTTTATTGCATATATGTTTATTGAATCTCTAACCCATTAATCTATATATCAAATGCATGTGGATTTCTTTGTTTTTATTGTGTGAATGCAAGTCAGCCTTGGGAGGAGAGTTGCAGTCAAAGAGTGATCAAGTGTGAAGAAGGATCGATATCAAATGCCCGAAATAAGGTATGCTCACTTGATCTTCTTAACTATGTATTTTCTTAAGAATAATGGGGATTAGGTCTTGGACAACGGTAGAAAGTAGGAATGTTTAGGTCTTTTTTGCATGCATAATTAAACCCTAAGTGCTAGTCTGTAGGGGGATTTCCCACTCACAACACCTTCAAAAATGACCTGGTTCCTATCCAACCATAAGAAACAATAGATAATAGAAGGGAGAGTAACGAAGGTTTCTTCCTTCTCAAACCAACTCTCAAATAAGGAACTGAGCAAAGTTCCTTCCCAAATAGTCCAAAAATTTAGAGCTGAATAAAAATGTCTCCATACTGCCCGACAAAAGAAGAAAGAAACAAAGAGGTGGTACACTGATTTTGTTTCTTTAAGACATAGAACACAAAAATTTGGCCCTTGCCATCCCTTCCTTTATAGATTATCCCAAGTGAGTATTCTATTCTCCAAAGATAACCATCTAAAAAGATTGATTTTTGGGATAAGATCCCATTTCCAAATATGTCTTCGCCAACCTTCAACAGGAGTTGGCCAGTAAGTTTTTGCAAGATCCAAGTATATGTTTTTAGCAGTAATATTGCCCGAACAATCACCTCCTGTCCATAAAAGCTCGTCATTTTTGTGATGTAACAGAATCCATGCACACAACAAAGATTTTCGATAAGCCTCCCACTCCTCTACATTGTTCCTGACCAAGCCTAGATCATCACTCGACTTCCAGTATGTCGATGGGATACCCACCCTACTCTCTTCTCTAGCTTGAAAAAGATATAAAAAAAAAATTCCTTCTAAGATCATCCCGTAACTGACAAGATAAGAATGATGAATCTCCCATACCAACAATGCAATCTAAACCAAATTGTACACTGTAACCAGAGCCTAGTCTCCAACCAATCCAATGAGTTAACAAGTGTAAAGTTTTTAACAAGATTTTCCAGGTTTGTGAGGCCGACGCCAAAGAAGGAGGTGCGGACCACAGCCAAGTAATCATAGAGAAATGAGGAAAATACTTGTCCTTTATTACTTTACTCCATATCCCCTCCTTTGTTAAAACCCACCACAAAGAATTTGCACCCAATTCCTTATTAAAAAGGAAAATGTTGTGGATACCCCAGCCTCCCAATAGCTTTGGCCTTGCTAAATGATTCCAACTACACAGGTGGATATGTTTCCTCCTGTCAACACCCGACCACATAAATTTAAACATCATGCTACGGATGTTTTGCAAAATAGAAGTTGGAATGGCTTTTAGTGCCATATAGTACACAGCCTGACCCTCAAGCATAGATTTTACATGAGTGAAATGTTCCCCCAAGGACAACCATCTATTGCACCACCAACCTATCTTTTCTTCAAATTTTGACAGAAGCCAACGCCAATCCTCCAGTTTGTGCACGTCTTCCTTTAAATAGTAACCAAGGTACCAATAACCTTTTTCCAAGTCCTCAAAACCATGTGGAAAAAGAGACTTTAAACTATCTATAGAATCTCCAGATATCCTAGAGTAATAAAAAATTGATTTTGATGAATTTATACACAGTCCAGAGTAGGGATGATTTTAAGGATGGAAATTTATTTTTAAATGTAGAAAACTTGGCGAATCTTACTAATCCTTCATATGCCAACTATAAATGATTGGCGATATTTTTGTAAAAATATTCAAATTTCTAAGTGTTTTATATAGTTTTATAAAATTTTGGCGATTTTTAAGGTAGAATAATTTTATCCTATAGAATTTGGGCGAATCATTTTTAAAATAGCGAATCTCGTTTTTGGAAAAAACATGGAAAATTAGCCCATGAGCGAAATTTAGCCCCTAAAATCATCCCTGGTCCAGAGGCTCTGCAAAATGTTGATAAAATTATTTTTATCTCATTCCACTCTTCCACCGATGCCTTCGACATAATTAAAACATCATCTACAAAAAACAAATGAAAAATATTTATAAGTCTTGAAACCTTGACTCCAAAGAGCTTCCCTTCACCCGTTCCTTTTTTCAATAGTAAACTAAGACCTTCCATGACACGTATAAATAACAAAGGTGACAACGGACAACACTGACACAAGCCTCTTCTTCTTTTGAACATATGAGAAGTCTCCCCATTGATCAAAACCGTGAAATTTTCAATGGTCACACAGCCTAAGATCCAATTTGTGAAAAATAATTTAAAACCTGATTGGAGAAGGATCAAACATAAGAAGTCTCAGTTTATATAGTCGTAGGATTTCTTAAGGTCTAATTTTAGAATCATGGCTTTGGATTTCTTGACCTTTATACTATGTAGACACTCGTGAGTTGTTCCAATTGCATCCAAGATCTTCCTCCCTTTGATAAATCCTAATTGTTCTTTCGACAGTGACCGAGAGAGTACAGGCTTGATCCTATTTGCAATTACCTCTGTAATCAGTTTGTAGCAAAGGTTACATAGGGAAATCGATATATAATCCCAAAAGCAACGTGGATTATTTACCTTTGAAATCAAAGGTAGGAAGGTGGCATTTAAAGAGTTATTAACTGAACCCCAGAGCCTTGATTACTCCACTATATCAAGCAAGTCATCTCCCATTAGTTTGAAGAAATGAAGGAAAAATTCCACAGTCCACCCATCAGGCCACGGGCTCTTATCTCTAGCGAAAGAATTAAGATCCTCCCACAGTTCCAATTTTTTGCACGGCCTGTCAATGATCACCAAATCCTCAGCACAAACCAATGGGACAAAAAGACCAGTTGTATGCACCTGATCGACTATATGATCCTGGTCTCCTTTTTCATAAAAGGATTTGAAAAAAATTACTTCTTCAATTTTAATGGCTTCCACTCCATCGTGTATCTGACCTTGTTCATCACATATCTCCAATATTTTATTTTTGTTCCTCCTATAACTGCCAAATTTATGAACGGTTTTTGTGTTTTTGTCCCCACACTTTAACCACATAGCTCTGCTTATGAGTATCCATAATTATTCTTCTCTCTAATAATTTTTTCCCACTCCATCTCCAACTGCTTGATATTTATCTCCCTTTCAATATTACATGGCTCCCGAGCCTCTTGCATGAGATAACCAATCAAAAGACCTTCCAGTTGGGTTAATTTTTCTTCCTGTAATCTTAAATTCTCTTTTGACCATCATTTCAAATGAATCTTCAGATATTTAATCTTATTTACAAGTCTTTTATGAACATCCCTTTCATTCAAAAAAGTTGGATCCTTCCATACCTTTGTTACAATATCCGTGACCTCCAATTCTGATAACCATCTGCCATTGAACTTGAATGGATAAGCCTTCGAAATCAAATTCCTATCTATTCTTAAGAGCACAAGGGCATGATCCAAGAATTATGGGTAGACTACCCAAGATTTATACATGCCCATGCCCACTATAAAATCTTTGTCCACTAATAACTGATCCCGTCTTTTAGAAATACTAGCAGCACCCCTGTGACCATTTCTCCAAGTTGGCACTAAATCATCCAAAACAACATCAATTAAACGCACTTTACTGAACAACTCACTGAAAAATGATGAGATCGAATCCAAATGAGTGGTTTCTCCCCACAAATCTCTAGCTCCACAAGTTGTATTTAAATCCCCTACAAGAATTAGGTTTTTGCTTTCGAGTAAACCACTAGTCGCCAACTTATCCCAGAAAGATTTCCTCTCCAAACATGGACCATAAACATTTAGCAAAGAGACTGGTTGATTGAGTTCCAATCACATTCCTATAATATGGATGCCACCACAACATAGAAAAGGGTCAATGTAAAAAATAGTCAGATCCCAAGAGACAAGGAGCCCACCCGAAGTACCAAAATCATTGACAACACAATATAGCCAAGTAGGATGCAGAGTAAACATTAGTGCATGTGCTTTATGTTCCTCCACCATAGTCTCCTGCAGAAAAATTATATCAGGTCTAGTCCTCTGAAGTAATCTTCAAAGGGAGGCGGATTTTATGGTCACCCCCACCCCTCTAATGTTTAAGGAGATAAATATCATGTCTTTGCTCTTGCTAGGGATTTCAAGCCTCTAAGTGCCCCTATTTTAGAAATTACTGGCAGGTGTGTTCCCTCAGTAATAAGTCCTGAAGTCTCCTTATTCTTCCTTGCACTCCTAGTCTTAATAGGAGAAGTTTCCAAACCCAATCCCTTAGACCACGTGTATTCTTTTCCTGAGGCCCCCACTAAATATCCCTAGGACCCCACACCCCCATCAGGTTTTGGTCTGTGGTATAATGATCTCCCCCTGTAAGTGGTAAGAGTAATGGGTGACTTCGCCTCTTTGATAGTAGGGACAAGGGATTCAAGTATAGTCCCTAAATCAATATATCCCAAATCAAATTCCCTACAAACTGGAAGGAAACAATCCCCAACTACATTTGACAATCTGCGAAAGTCCATTCCCTAAGTGTCTGAGGTCTCTCGAGTAGTCCTCTCATGAGTGAAAACATAGTGTAAACCATATGAGGGATAGTTTAAAACTGAATTGTTAGCAATGGACTCCCCCCGAGAAATTCCAACCCCCCCCCGAACCAAAAGTTGGTGAATCCAAAGGATTATTTTCCAAAAAATCCAAT
This sequence comes from Picea glauca, assembly GCA_000966675.3. Taxonomy (NCBI): domain Eukaryota; kingdom Viridiplantae; phylum Streptophyta; class Pinopsida; order Pinales; family Pinaceae; genus Picea; species Picea glauca. The sequence goes on along the minus strand of JZKD02S2348534.1, from coordinate 683,896 downwards.
GACTTCTTGATGCAGCCGCACCCTCACTGGCATGTCCGCTCTCATAGGATCTTCTTCTCCTCGGCCCGAAGAACTCCAAGGTTCTTCTATTTCCCTATCGGGAAATCTGCACCCACATATTCTCCTCGCGATCCCCCTTTCTATACTTTTCGGAGGATCGGAACTCGCAGCTTCACAAATTCACGGTCGATCACTAGGCTCTCGAATCCCCGAGACTCGATGGTTTAGTCAATGCTGACTTCTTCCCGTACCTGTCGGGACTTCTGCTCTATCACGATTTCGCAACTCGCGATGCCATGCACTTTGAATTGCCGACTCTCGATACCCGATGCACCGAATCTACGATGCGCACGTGTGAATTGACCTTTCCACACCCCGTCACTCCTATCAGGATTTCAGAATTTGCGAGATCACAAATCCGGATGTCGATGGACTCGAGACTTTCCTTTTCCCGATCCCCAATACTATGCCACCTGTCCTCGACTATCTCCTGTTGTGGCCCACACGACTCTTCCATCGGGATATCGCAGATCGCAAATCCAATGTGCAAGAGTTTCTTACCTTCGAAAACTTCGATGCCCTGAACTCCGACTCTTGAGGATCTCCTGACACGCGTCCTTACTGATGGATGGTTCTGGGCTCGTCGGGATATCGTGGATTGTGATATCATAATACTTGATGCAACAACTTGATGCTTCGGCTCGCGATTCCCCGATACGTGATTTCACATGTAGATCTGACGGTCCCTATGACTCGGGATCGATGACTCTGCCCCTCCTGAGCTTCGAACCTCTTCCACACTTATGCTATAACCTCCCTGCAACTCCATGAGATCCAACGGCCCACAAAACTTCATGAAATATGCTCCAAAGATTTCGTCCGTCCGTTCTCCCTTTGATGATTCTGCGAAGAGAAGAAGGGTCTCCCCACGAGACTCATTCGCCCACTCGCCAACCTGCGACACTTCTCTCAAACTTTCCACGACAGCTTCCCTGCACTTATCTTTCAGTAAATTTGAATGCCTATTCCTCTTGAGATTTTCCACAACTTCAGTCTTCAGAAAGAAACCTTGCACACACTCCTTGCGGCAAACCTTCAACGACGCCTTCGTGTTGAAGTCTTCTGACCCTGTGCACCCCTTGCAACAACGGTCTTCTGATACTCTACTCAAAATCGAAACTCTGAGATTTATCTTGGCCTGCGCACTCCTTGCACGACACTGTGCCTAACTACACCTTCTGGATGAATGAGAACAAAAGCTAACTCTAATTGAACCCTTCTGTCAATGCACTCCTTGCAGACGATTCGACTGCACTCCTTGCAGGAATCCTTTGGCTCAATTAGAGAAACAATTGAAACTCATTCCCTCACCCTCTCAGACTTCAATTCAACCATGAAATCACATACACAACATATAAAAGAAAATGTATGACAGGAAGTAAACATTCATGAGCATATCAACATCAACACACAAAGAATCAACACAAAACCATGAATTTGAATCAGAGTTCTTCTATTAATTCAAATATCTGTACATGGGTGTTCTTCACACAGTTCTCTTCTTTCTCTTCTCTTCTTTCTCCTGTTGCTCAGGCTAATGTTACAATATACAAATGAGGGTGTCTATATCCATTTTCCCTCTCGGACTCTAAGCTATCAAATCTAGAATTAAAATCCTATCTACCAACATTAACTATATTAAATGCCGACTATATGCTAAAGTACGAGAGCTATCGGCTCAAGGTCCATTACAACATACAAGTGCTCTATCTCTTAAATGCCTCATTTAAGATTGCGCAACAATTCCAAAGCATTTTTCAAAATTTTGTGTTGGCTTGTCCAACTGTCCTCCGCTTCCGCGTTGGCTCGCTTGATGAGTTGGTGATGCAACTGCATCATACTCTTCGGCTTGAAAACTTTCATGGGCTCCTGTCCATGAGCTCCTGCACGGTCTGTCCATGCTTCTGTATTTCTTCTTCGGTCTCCCAACTGACATCTTCCACTGGGTGATTCTTCCACTTGACCAGATACTCGAAGTATTCCTTCCTTTGGGTCTTCTTACCCACTCTCTTGTCCAGTATGCACTCCATCTGTGGCTTCTCTGCAACTGGCAATTGTTTCATCCACTGGATCACTGGCTCCTCAGTTCTAGTCTCTACCTCTCCAGCCCTATATGGGTATAAATATATGATATTGAATATCAAAGATATTCCAATGCCATCCGGCAACTCAATCTCATAAGCATTCTCTCTGAATTTTCTCAAGACCTTGCATGGCCCGATTTTCTTCATCTTCAGCTTATTGTATGTTCCCCTCTGGAACCTTTCCTTCCTCAAATGTGCCATAACTAGATCACCAACTTCAAACTGAAGTTGTCTCCGATGTTGATCTGCTCTTCGCTTGTACTCCTGAGTTGATTTCTGCAGTCGTTCCTTCACCTGGCTGTGAAGTTCCTTCATCGCCTCAGGGAATTCTTCTGCACTAGTGCTGCTAGTCGCAGTCCGTTCTGAATCCTTCAGTTCAGAAAATCCTCTCGGTTGCATGCCATATACAACCTGAAATGGACTCTTCCCGGTGCTCCGATTCACTGAATCATTGTATGCAAACTCTGCTTGTGGCAATATGCTATCCCAAATACTATGGTGCTCTATCACCAAGCTTCTCATCAAGTCTCCCAGACTTTTGTTGACCACCTCTGTTTGTCCATCCATCTATGGATGATAAGCAAAACTAAACGCCAAGTTAGTTCCTAGATTCTTCCATAAGGTCCTCCAAAAATTCCCTATGAATTTAGTGTCCCTGTCCGAAACCATGCTTTTCGACAGTCCATGAAGTCGAACGACCTCCTTAAAGAACAGATTTGCGATGTGAGTCGCATCGTTGGTTTTTTGGCATGGGATAAAATGTGCCATCTTGGAAAACCTTTCCATGACCATAAAGACTAAATCAACACCTCTTTGTGTCTTTGGAAACCCCAATACAAAATCCATGATGATCGCCTCCCATGGCCTCTCTGGTATGGGCAATGGCTGATAAAAACCTGCATTCTTCTTTCTCCCCTTCGAATGCTGGCAAATTCTACGTCTGTCAACGAACTTATTGACATCTTCTCGCATCCCTAGCCAAAAATATGATTCGATCAGCTTTGTGAATGTCTTGTCATGGCCAAAGTGTCTTGCTAATCCACCATTGTGTTTCTCTTTTAACAAGTTCTCCCTCATGGAGCATTTCGGAATACACAGTTGATTGCCTCCGAACAACAATCCTTCCTAGATCATATAATCTATCCATTGGATTCTATCTCTAAGAACTGGATTTTCAGCTGCTTCATACGTTTCTGCAAAATCTGCATCTCCTGTGTACATGTCCCTGAGATTTTCAAAACCCAATGTTTTGACTCAGAACTCCTGCAACAACAAACACTTTCTGCTCAAAGCATCAACCACTTTGTTAGCAGTACTCGAAATATGTTTAATCACAAACGTGAAATTCTGCATATACTCTACCCATTTAGCATGTTTCTGATTCAACTTCTCATGTTGAGTCACCAATTGCAATGCATGATTATCACTGTACAATACAAATTCTTTTGGGATCAAGTAATGCCTCCACTTCTTCAGCACCTGTATGATAGCATAAAATTCTTTATCATATGTGGAGTATTTCACCTTTGCCTCATCCAGCTTCTTGCTAAAATATGCAATCGGTCTGTCCTCCTAACTCAAGACCGCTCCGATGGCAAACCCGCTTGCGTCACATTTCACCTGAAATGTCTTCAGGAAATCCGGCAACACCAAAACCGGTTGTTCCAAGATCTTCCGCTTCAACAGATTGAAGCTCTTCTCAGCCTCTGTTGTCCAATGAAAATATTTATGTCTTTTCTTCACTGTCCCCATCATCGTTGCACTAATTCCACTGAAATTCCTGATGAACTTCCGGTAGAAACTAGACAAACCATGAAAACTTCTCACCTCAAATACATTCCTCGGTGATGGCCAATTCTTGATCACTTCTACCTTATCCAGATCCATCTTTAATTCATTTTCCGAAATAACAAAACCCAAGTAAATGAGTTATGTCTTCATGAATGAGGATTTCTTCATATTAATCAACAACTTCTCCTGCTGTAGCTTCTTCATCACAATAGCCAAATGCTTCAAGTGTTCAGCCTCTGATTTACTGTAAATCAGTATATCATCCAAATATACGATGACAAACTTCCCGATGAATTCCCTCAAGACTTCATTCATCAACCTCATAAAGGTACTTGGTGCATTCGTCAAACCAAACGGCATGACTAGCCATTCATACAAACCCTCGTTTGTCTTGAATGTTGTCTTCCATTCATCGCCTTCTCTCATGCGAATCTGGTGATATCCGCTTTTCAAATCAATCTTTGAAAAATATTTTGCCCCACTTAGGCAATCCATCAGATCATCCATCCTCAACAGTGGAAACCTATATCTAATGGTTATCTTATTGATCGCTCTTGAGTCGATACACATTCTCCAACCCCCATCCTTCTTTAGATTGAGTACTGTTGGAATAACACATGGGCTTAAACTTTCCCTGACCAACCCTTTGTCCAACAACTCCTGGACCTGCCTCTTGACCTCTTCATTTTCTTGCGGTGTCAACCTATACGCAGCTTTATTCGGCAAACTAGCTCCTAGTATGAGGTCAATATGATGACTCACACTCCTCATCGGTGGAAACGAATGAGGTAATTTGTCCACTATGATGTCAGCGAACTCTTCCCGCAGTTCCTGAATTTCATCTGGTAGATCATCCACTCTTGTGCTAGTCAGAACAATTCTTGGCTTTCTGAACATAAAGAATTGTGGATCTTCCTTCTTCTTCACCTCTGTAAGAAGATCCTTCCCACTCATGAGAAGTACTGTGTTGCTTACCTCCGGCTTCACCTCCTTATCCTTTATCAGAAGTAACATATGGGTTCTCCCATTTTTCTCTAAAGTATATGTGTTCATTCGCCCATCATGAATCACATTTCTGTCATATTTCCATGGTCTACCCAATAATAGATGACATACATCCATGGGAATAACATCACATAAGATCTTATCATTATATCTTCCTATCTTGAATTCAACCAAGCATTGTTTAGTAACAGTTACCTGGTGTCCTTTTTGTAGCCATGAAACTTTGTATGGGCTTGGATGATCAGTCGTCTCTAGCTCCAGCTTTTCTACCATCTCAGTTGATACAATATTATCCATGCTACCACTGTCAACAATAACCTTGCACACCCTATCCTTGGTTTTGCAAGTTGTCCTGAACAGTCTGGTCCTTTGGACTGAACTTTCCACCTCTTTCTCGGGTTTCAAAAGGACTTTTCACATCATAAGTGATCTTCCGCCTTCAGCGTCTTTGGCCTCAACATCCCGCCTCTGAGCTTCGATGATGTGAGCTTCCCCAATGTCCTTCTTTTTCTCTGGACACTCATATGACTTGTGCCCATTATTTCCGCATGTGAAGCATGTTATTACTCCACCTCTTCCTCTTCCTCTACCTCTGGTACGAGGAAAAGTATTTCCATCAGCATATCCTCCACTCTGCTTTGTATGTTGTCCTCTTTGTTCAATGTATGGTTGTCCTCGCTGTGAGGTTCCACCTCTTTCAACTTTACCCTGAGGTTTCTTCCATTCCTCCTTGGGCTTCTAGGTGCTTCCTTGGGAAACTGCCTTGCCTCTGGGCTGACTTTTGCCTCACCCTCACTGACCTTTCTTACGACTCAGCTTCTCTTTGGCTTTTAGAGCCATCTGATAAGAATCCTCCACAGTTCGGATGGTTACCATGCTCAATTCATCCTGAATGTCGTATCTCAGACCATTCATATATCTAGCAACCTTCTCATCATTGCTCTCTCGATGACCTGCTCTAATGTTCAGTTGATAGAATTTCTCAGTGTATTCTTTCACTGTCATCAACTTTTGTCTCAGGTTTTTCATCCTCCTAAACATAGTAATTTGATAGTCCCTTGGGATGAACTTCGCCTTCATCTTCACGATCATTCGATCCCAACTCTTGATCTTTTGCTTGCCCTTGCAGCGTCTGTCATCTTGTAGCTCATCCCACCATAATGCTGCATGTCCTTTCAAGCACGTGACAGCATGTCTGACCTTCTTGTCCTCTTCGATATATTCATAATCGAAGTAGGTATCAAGAGCTCTAATCCAATCCAGTAGCTCCTCTACATCCAGATTTCCCTCATAAACTGGAATGTCCATTTTTTCCTTCGCACCCATCCTTGCGATAGCTTTGATCAAACGCTCGTTTGATGCATCTTCGGTTGTAACTTCCTCTTCATGTTTAGCTTCTACTTCATTATCTGAATCTCTGAAATCTCCTGCACTAACGATGCATCTTTGAGTTGTCTCCATGTCCTCGAGTCTTGCTCGAAGATCTCTCATCTGTCTCTCCATTTCTGGATTGACTACCTTCCTGCCTCTTCTTCGCACCTCCTTGTCCTCTGGATCAGGTGATTGCCTTTCTCTCCTTGGTGGCATGATGAATCCTCTCCTTTGCTACAGAAAGCAAAGAGATATTCCTGCTCTGATACCAAACCTGACATAGCTGCACCCTCACTGGCACGTCTGCTCTCACAGGATCTTCTTCTCCTCGGCCCAAAGAACTCCAAGGTTCTTCTATTTCCCTATCGAGAAATCTGCACCCAACAGATTCTCCTCGCGATCCCCCTTTCTCTACTTTTCAGAGTATCGAAACTCGCATCTTCGCAAATTCACGGTCGATCACTAGGCTCTCGAATCCCCGAGACCCGATGGTTCAATTAACGCTAACTTCTTCCCGTACCTATTGGGACTTTTGCTCTATCGCGATTTCGCAACTCGCGATGTCGTGCACTTTGAATTGTCGACTCCCAATACCCGATGTGCCGAATCTTTGATGCGCACTTGTGAATTGACCTTTCCACACCCCGTCACTCCTATCGGGATTTCAGAATTCACGGGATCGCGAATCCGGATGTCGATGGACTTGGGACTTTCCTTTTCCCGATCCCTGATACTATGCCACCTGTCCTCGACTATCTCCTTCTGTGGCCCACACGACTCTTCCGTCGGGATATCGTGGATCGCAAATCCAATGTGCAAGAGTTTCTTACCTTTGAAAACTTCGATGCCCCGAACTCTGACTCCTCAGGATCTCCTGACATGCATCCTTACTGATGGACGATTCTGGGCTCGTCGGGATATCACGGATCGCGATATCGTAATACTCGATGCAACAACTTGATGCTTCGGATCGCGATTCCTTGATACGCGATGTCACGTGTAGATCTGACGGTCCCTATGACTCGGGATCGATGGTTCTTCCCCTCCTGAGCTTCGAACCTCTTCCACACTTATGTTGTAACCTACCTGCAACTCCGTGAGATCCAACGGCCTACGAAACTTTGTGAAATATCCTCCAAATATTTCGTCCATTCGTTCTCCCTTTGATGATTCTGCGAAGCGAAGAAGGGTCTCCCCACGAGACTCGTTCGCCCACTCGCCAACCTGTGATGCTTCTCTCAAACTTTCCATGGCAGCTTCCCTGCACTTATCCCTCAGTAAATTCGAAGGCCTATTCCTCCTGAGATTTTCCACAACTTCAATCTTCAGAAAGAAACCTTGCACACACTCCTTGTGGCAAACCTTCAACGATGCCTTCGTGTTGAAGTCTTCTGACCCTGCGCACCCCTTGCAACAACGGTCTTCTGATACTCTACTCAAAATCACAACTCTGAGACTTAGCTTGGCCTGCGCAATCCTTGTATGACACTGTGCCTAACTGCACCTTCTGGATGAATGAGAACAAAAGCTAACTCTAATTGAACCCTTCTGTCAACGCACTCCTTGCAGACGATTCGAATGCACTCCTTGCAGGAATCCTTTGGCTCAATTAGAGAAACAATTGAAACTCATTCCCTCACCCTCTCAGACTTCAATTCAACCATGAAATCACATACACAACATATAAAAGAAAATGTATGACAGGAAGTGAACATTCATGAGCATATCAACATCAACACACAGAGAATCAACACAAAACCATGAATTTGAATCAAAGTTCTTCTATTAATTCAAATGTCTGTACATGGGTGTTCTTTACACAGTTCTCTGCTTGCTCTTCTCTTCCTGCTCCTGTTGCTCAAGCTAATGTTACAATGTACAAATGAGGGTGTCTATATCCGTTTTCCCTCTCGGACTCTAAGCTATCAAATCTAGAATTAAAATCCTATCTACCAACATTAACTATATTAAATGCCGACTATCTACTAAATGACGAGAGCTATCTGCTCAAGTTCCATTACAACATACAAGTGCGCTATCTCTTAAATGCCTCATTTAAGATTGTGCAACAATTCCAAATCATTTTTCAAAATTTTGTGTTGGCTTGTGCAGTTGTCCTTCGCTTCCACGCTGGCTCGCTTGATGAGTTGGTGATGCTCCTGCATCACTTCTCAATCAAGCAAGACTTGGCAGGTGGGACCAAAGGATCTTGTCGTATGCCAAAGAAAATGGATTCATCTAGAGTGGTTCTTTCCCAAGTAGTTAAAGAATGAAAAAGCACAAGAAAAACATATTTAATCTTACCTGTTATAGTCTCATCAGTCTCCAGTACAGATGAATCTTCAAAATCAAAGTTGTGGGGACTGAACCGATTCGACCAAAACTTTGGCCATGAATCAACTCATGTCGACCTATCCAATAATGTACCTTCTAAAACCTCCTCTTCTTCCAGTCCCAAACAATACCTTCACAAATGTCTCATTTTTCGACACCTTGAGAATCTAAAAGGGATGCCTAAGTAGTCCAGAGTTTGGGATAGGTGTTGTCCACAACAAACTATCTCCAGATATTCTAATAAGCCATAGTGTATCTCAATTTTCACAAGGACTCTACACATCTGATTATATGTGGCCTTAAGAGCACCAAGGTCTGCAATGATAAATTTCTCGAGAGTATTACCTATCGCTTCCAAAGCCTTGACATGCCAGAAATGTAATGGCAGTGCCGACAACAACACTGTTGAGTCTCAGTATTGACACCTCTATTACCCTATATTACTCTATATCTGAGCCTATTTTACCTATGCTATGTATATATAATTGACTGTTTCCTCCACAAATACACTTAATGACCTCATTCATTTGCATAAGAGGTAACTTATGGTTACAACATGTTTTGTTTGATTTTCTTGAGTTAATTCGATTAAAATAGTTGATTTTTCATGATCCTAATCATTTGATCTTAAGAAGCATTGATCTGGTACCAACAAAATAGCATAACATTAATCTAGTATTGCCCTATGATATTCCGGTACCAACCTGTGTTATTCAGGTACCAGCCTGTGCTATTTTGGTACCAGTGTGACTGTGTTATTCCAATACCAAACAACTACACCTATTCCGGTACCAGTGCGACTGTGCTATTCTGATACCAAATGACTGTGTGTATTCCGATACCAATTGTTATTTCTGTAAATCGTTTGTTGGATGAGTTTATTGTTGGAGATTCCAAGAAATCAGTTGGATCAAAGCCTCCAAATTGGTTTTGAGATCATGATAGACTTCATCACTCATGCACTTTGTGTCATGAGGATGAAGTCGATCCCTAGAGATTCGATGTAAATACCAATTGTAATATTTTTAAAATTGTTTAATAATTATCCTTAGCTCTTGATAGTAACGACTCACCTTCTTTATAAGGGATGTTATATAGGAGATAGGATACACAGGTGTATGTATTGATGTAATGAAGAACTAGTAAGAAATAGATGATGCATATTGTTTTGATGTACGAGATATTGAGCTGTTGATTCAATTTACCATTTGAAGGAATACAGATAATCTGTTGTGCAATTTATGGGTATGATTAGAACGATTTAGTCTGTTATATTTTTAGACCTTCCATGTTGGAATCGGGAAGGGCCCACCGTTCTGATATGGTAAGCTTAATTTAAAATTTGTCTTAGCTTTTTACTCCTGTACATGTTTGTTTTATTCCGGTACTCATTTGTGTGTGTCCCGTACCTATTATTTTGATTTCTTGTTTGAGTTAAAATATGAATTCATAAAGTGTACCTATTGTGTTGGATCTGTATAATTGTTAGATATTTTGAGTAAATTGTGAATGGGATTGTATTAGTGTAAGTTTGATAAGTATGGTCCACCATATCTTTAGTAATTTTACTTAGTTTCATAAATAGTAATTTGTGTCGAGATAGTTGTAAAGATCTATAAAATTTTGCAGTCCTGAAACTGTGTTCCTTATAGCGAATTTCATAATTTATTTTGAAATTTCAAGTGTGTTAATACAGGAATAGTTAATATCCCATCATTCACCCTACATGGACTATTAAATGGAGAATTTTAATATACCTAGTGTTTCATGTACAGGGACAAATAGTTTCTTCCAGAATTGATTAAGTTATGAGTGATTTCCCTTTGAATAATGTATGCAGAAAATTGATTACAGTTTATTGTTGGAATTAGTTGCTACAGGAGGCAAAATCTAAGTTCATCTCTTCATTTCATGAGACTCTAATGATCAGATTTGTCACCTAAGAAAGAACCTTTTGATTCATTGTTTTGTTATCATTTTTCTCTTCTAAGTTTGGAGTTGTATTGTTGAAGGGTGCCCAGATTGGATTGTTAAGAGTGGTAGCTACAGATAACTAAGTCAAAGTCCATATTTCCACTTCATGAGCTTGTAAATGGACAAGGCATTATCTGAGAAAAATCTTTTGAGTGCATGATTGCAAGTTTTTCTTTCTAATTTCTAAATTGTGTGAAGGGTGGTATCTTTGAAAACAGAGTATTTTGTTATTGATTGTTATCTAATCTAAGATATACTAAACTAACATAGGAACCTATCTGTTATCGTCACATATAGTGCATCAACTCTACTGATTATGAATCTCGGTTGATAATTTATGTTTGGTAATATATTATGCAAATAATTGCACCAACATTTTGGCGCCGTTGTCGAGAAGTTGTAAACGATAATAGGTAGTATTTGAATCAGATTGCTTTAATGGTTTTGGATTTGTTTGATGGATGACCTAAGGATGAAGAGAAGACGGTAAAACATGAGGGAAGAACCCATGCATCCATTTTGGTTGGGTTTCTCCAAAGTTAGGTTGTCCTCTCTTCTTTTAATGCAAGTGTGTTTTTCCTTCTTTTATGCAAATTTTGTTTTATTTATGATGAGATAACTTGTGTGAACATATAACTTGGTGACAGTAGGGTCCCAGTAATGCAAGGAGTTCAATTTTGGTGTGTTTTTTTTTTGCAAATAGTTTTAAAATTTATATCTTTAATGATAAATCATGTTTGGGGTGCTGTAAGAAGCCCTCGAGTACTAATCTGTGTTGCGAAACATGGATCATCAACCAACTAGAATAATTCAAGGATGATCAAGAGCTTGGAGAATGTTCCTCCAAGAACTTTCTCGCATTCTAGCAGTAGCTGGGATATCCGCCTCTCAGGAAGAGCATATCTTCATAGCAGTCAATAATCTAGTTGTCTCTCCATAGGAAGATTTAGAAGTCTCGTCGGATTCCTCTTGTCAATTTGTTGAGGAGACTAAAGAATCATGGATAGAATTCAATGGAGAGAAACCATTGGAACCTGAGATTGACGATTCCTTAGCATGCCTCTCAGCAGATCATGTATGTACTCCAAAGACCAATCATCTTGAAGAGGATAATCTGCATAGCATGGGAGAGGAAGACATTCAGTCTAACCTAAACAAAGAAGAGAAACAAGAATATAATTATCGTATTGAAATATGGATTCAATTAGTTATTAGGTCACACCACTCTCTTATTTTTCATCATTGCTTGATCTCATCATCAAATAAGTTGGTCCTTCATACTCCGGTATGCATTCAAAATTATCTTTTAAACCCGAGTATGGATATATTTCTAATCCTGTTACGCACATGGCTTCACTGGAAGTATTCCTATACTTGAAGGACATTTTATTTTGTTTAATTAGAGTAGGATAGGTAAATAAATAAATAAATGTTGCACATAAGTACAACGAAACCTTTCTATCATACTTTTCATAAGTGAGAATATCAAAAGTTAACAAAGCAATCAATTTAAGATCTTTTGTTCATATATTAGATTTCTTTCTAAAAAGTTATGATAATTTTGTTTGGAATTTTATGAGAAGGGAATATATTCACCCTATGAATGCACACATAATACTGGACGGGTTTCAAAAGCAGACAAGGCATCCTTGTCAATGGAATATAACACTTAAGGGAGTGCTTCATGACCTATTTCTTCAAATTTCTTCTTTTTCCTTAAGTTGTTAAAAATGATGCATTCGTGCTTTATCATTACCTATCTATTTTAAGACCACTATTTCACAAGGATGATTAATTAAGTGATATTTTTAATAGCATTTGAAACTGAATGTTAATTCCAAACTATTTTATTCATAGCTAATAATTCAACTTTTGACATTTTTCCTAAATTTTTGGTTTTTAAGCATGAATAAAAACCTAGTTTTAATTAATTTTTTTGGTTTTTTTTTAGCAAATGTTCGCAAGACTTTGAGTATCCTTTTAGTGTCTCACACTGTTTTCATGAGGCCATAAAAAACCTTAAGCATGGGGGAGTGGTTGCTGAGAAAATAGTAGTTAGGTTTTTTTTTTTTAATAAAATGGAAGTGGCAGCAACAACAATGTTTTTCTAGCATGATAAAAAATCATATGTTTCTTCCTGCAACAACAGTGATTTCTAGCATCTTCTACAGCTTGATACTCAGAGTGTGCAAGCCACAAGGAGAAGTCTACAAATTTCAGTTTGCAGAAAACACCAACAAATTCTACAAAGGTGCAACCTACAAAAGTTTCAAAAGCACTAGGTCTGCGCTTATCTGGTACTGAGGTGATCCAGTACTGGTAATAAGGTGTCGGTAGCTCTAATCATATATTCAATTTTTGCTTCTCGATTTAAATGCTTCAAGCAATAGGACGTATAAACTCAACATTTTTTCATTTTACTAACGAATTAGACTAATTATGCAATAAACATATGGTTACTCTCAATTATTGCATGCTCCCTACCATGAACTTATGCAAGCCCTCGTATACATCTCGTCACTCTGTTTCTACCCCCTGTTAATTTTTTTTTTTTTTCTATTCCGGTACTGCAGAATCCTGCTCCATTACTTATCTTGTACTGATTCCAAAGTGATATGATCTTTTTCATGTGCTTAACATTGTTTTCACTTTAGGTAATCAAAGGTATGGGCTAATCTCTTCATGTTCTTTCTATCAAGGATCATTTAAGTCTTGTGTTGAATTGTTTTTACTCTCATGTGCATCTTCCTCCTACATTTCTACACTCAACCCTAAATGAATCATCCTTGCTATCCTTTAAGAAGATATTTTCACATTTAGCTTTATATGATAATGGGTGCACTTGTCTTATTACCTCATCATTTTGAAGAAGTGATTGCTAATTAAAATATCCATTGAAAAGTGGTAACACCATTATGTCAAATAATAACCTAGTTGATTCAAACAAGTTTTTATCCAAGTTTATCTTTACAATTTTTTCTTGGGAGGTATTGATGAAAACCTCATGTGGTGGACCGCCCTTGCAAAACTGCAATGAACTTTCATGAGAACCCTAATAGGATTAACTAGAGGAACCTCTTAGTCATTATCCAAGATGTTCCATTATACATTGAATAGCTGAGATTTAAGTTGAATGTGGATGATGTCACCCTTGGGATAATTGAAAACAATTAATTATGTGCCTAATAACTCTAAAACACTCTCGTACCACCTACCTTCCTTATACTCTAAAATTGTCAATGAACAATATACATTATTTTAAATCTTTTGATTAATATAATAAAAAGGAAGTATCAGTAAGTACAAGTAAACCTATCGGGGTACAAAACAAGCTTGCTGGAAGCGGGGCCATGCTTGTATGGTACTAGGGTAAACCCGCTGGGGTACTGAACAAGCCTACTGGCAGCAGGGCTATGTAGGGTAAAGGGAGTTGAAAAACATAAAGTGGCACACTTAAAAATGAACAAAAAACCTTGGGTCTCATTCTGAAGAAATCACTATCAAATCAAGGCTAGGATATGACCTTTATATCTCTCGGATAATGTTTTTAAGAACCTTCAAGTATCCTCTTTAGAGTTCTATATTTAAAATAAATAGGTTTGCATGAGAAGTGGGACCCTCAGTATGTGTAATTCACCTTACCTAAGAAAGAAGAGCTTCATCTCTAAAAAATTGGATAAGAAACGAGTTAATCATCTTGGGATGTATTATTTTATGTGTTCCTCTCTTCAAATGAGATCTAAAATATGCTTATATCACTTTTTTTTAAAGGTAATCTAGCCAGGGGGGGGCTATTAGTCAAAGTCATTATGAAAAATCTTGGACACTATCCTATAATCATATTAGAGTCACATTCGACCCTTTCTCCTAATTTTGATTGAAAACAGATTGGATAAGGCTTAACGCCAAATCATTAATAGATCTAATCTATTACGCATGACTCCACTTTTCCGTCATAATTAATTTTCCATGGGTAAGAAGTGTGGAGCATAGGCTAGGAAGTTTATATTGTTTAACGGGAACTTAGGAGCTGAAGAAGGATGAAACTTCAGGGAATGCTTGATCGAGTAAGGAGTATCATCAATTGTGAAATTTTGAAGATCATTGTTGCATGAGGACATGCAATGACTTAAGCATGGGGGATGTTGAGTCTCAATATTGACACCTCTATTACCCTATATTACCCCCTATATGAGCCTATTTTACATATGCTATCTATATATAATTGACTGTTTCCTCCACAAATACACTTAATGACCTTGTTCATGTGCATAAGAGGTAACTTATGGTTACAACCTGTTTTGTTTGATTTTATTGAGTTAATTCGATTAAAATAGTTGATTTTGCATGATCCTAATCATTTGATCTCAAGCAGCATTGATCTGGTACCAACAAAACCATATAACATTGATTTGGTACTACCCTATGATATTCCGGTACCAGCCTATGTTATTCCGGTACCAGCCTATGCTATTCTGGTACCAGTGTGACTGTGCTATTCCGGTACCAAACAACTGTGCCTATTCTAGTACCAGTGCGACTGTGTTATTCCAGTACCAAACGACTGTGTGTATTCCAGTACCAATTGTTATTTCCAGAAATCGTTTGTTGGACGAGTTTGTTGTTGGAGATTCCAAGAAATCAGTTGGATCAAAGCCTCCAAATTGGTTTTGAGATCATGATAGACTTCATCACTCATGCACTTCGTGTCATGAGGATGAACTCGATCCCTAGAGATTCGATGTACATACCAATTGTAATATTTTTAAACCTATTTAATAATTATCCTTAGCTCTTGATAGTAACGACTCACCTTCTTTATAAGGGATGTTATATAGGAGATAAGATACACAGGTGTACGTATTGATGTAATGAAGCAGTAGTAAGAACCAGATGATGCACATTGTTTTGATGTACGAGATAATGAGTTGTTGATTAAATTTACCATTTGAAGGAATATGAATTATCTGTTGTGCAATTTATGGGTATGATTAGAACGCTTTAGTCTGTTATCTTTTTAGAGCTTCAATGTTGGAATTGGGAAGGGACCACCGTTATGATATGGTAAGCTTAATGTAAAATTTAACTTAGCTTTTTATTCCTATACATGTTTGTTTTATTCTAGTACTCATTTGTGTGTGTCCTGTACCTATTATTTTGATTTCTTGTTTGAGTTAAAATATGAATTCATAAAGTGTACCTATTGTGTTGGATTTGTATAATTGTTAGATATTTTGAGTAAATTGTGAATGGAATTGTATTAGTGTAATTTTGATAAGAATGGTGCACCATATCTTTAGTAATTTTACTTTGTTTCATAAACAGTAATTTGTGTTGAGATAGTTGTAAAGATTTATAAAATTTTGCATTCCTGAAACTGTGTTCCTTATAGCGAATTTCATAATTTATTTTGAAATTTCAAGTGTGTTAATATAGGATTAGTTAAGATCCCATCATTCACCCTACATGTACTATTAAATGGAGAATATTAATATACCTAGTGTTTCTTGTGCAGGGACAAATAGTTTCTTTCAGAATTGATTAAGTTATGAGTGATTTCCCTTTGAATAATGTATGAAGAAAATTGATTACCGTTTACTATTGGAATTAGTTTCTACAGGAGGAAAGATCTAAGTTCTTCTCTTCATTTCATGAGCCTCTAATGAACAAATTTTTCACCTAAGAAAGAACCTTTTGATTCATTGTTTTGTTATCAGTTTTCTCTTCTAATTTTGGAGTTGTATTGTTGAAGGGTGCCCAGATTTGATTGTTAAGAGTAGTAGCTACAGATAACTAAGTCAAAGTCCATATTTCCACTTCATGAGCTTGTAAATGGACAAGGCATTATCTGAGAAAAATCTTTTGAGTGCATGATTGCAAGCTTTGCTTTCTAATTTCTAAATTGTGTGAAGAGTGTTATCTTTGAAAACATAGTATTTTTTTATTGATGGTTTTCTAATCTAAGCTATACTAAATAGACATAGGAACCTATCTGTTATCGGCACATATAGTGCATCAAATCTACTGATTATGAATCTTGGTTGATAATTTATGTTTGCTAATATATTATGCAAATAATTTCACCAACAAACACCCAGAAGTGTTTAAATCTGAAGTAATCAAGTGTGGGGTCAAAACTCACCCGCCACCTTTTAATCATCAAACTACCCCCGTCCAATTTCCATACTAATCATCAAAATTGATATCCTCTACCCATTTGAAATGGAAACCAAACCACCCTTTCGTCAGGTAAAAAACATCTGTCTTATATCCCAACAATGGACTCCAATGAACATTTACCCAATCCTCCAACGACATTTTACACCTGTTCTTATAAGAGAACCTCCCAACCAGGGTAAAAAGTGCAAGGCTAATTGTATTCTCCAGCCCGACGTCCTCACCCAACATAAGCTTTCTCTTAGAGTGATTAGGAACCCAGTGTTTAAACTGATGAGACCCCTGGCTCTTCTTTACGCATGTAAATCTACCTTTAGGACGTTCCCCAGACCCCCATCCTATTCCACTAGACTTCGTTCCTACTCCTTCCCTAAGATCCGCAGGGCCCTTCACTACAAAATCCAAGAGAGAATAAGAGCTCAAGCCACAAGTAATCTTAGATGGAGAAGAAAAAGAATGAAACTAACAATCTTTTGTAGGAGACTTAGTAAGTTGTTCCTTAACCGCTTCCCTATGTGCAATAAAGTTTCCATTAAACCCTGTCAGGTCTGTCATAGATAATAGTCTGGCCTACCTCCAAATGGCCTCATCCTCCTCTCCCATAAGGGCATTGACATCATTTTCCATCGTGATCCCCTCCAGTGGAGTGTGATTCATACTCCCTCGCCCATCACAACAAGCCAAAAATCATTGATGACTCTGCCAAGGTACTAACTATCTTAAAGTCTCCTTAACTATATGTAAAATATGAGGGAGTTGGAGCCCCACTAACACAAGAAACTAGGTAGAAATTAAATGAAACAAACTCTAGACATGATCCAATATACAGAGTGAGGTGATGTAATGATCCCAAGACAATTTGTTTTTTTCTTGGAATCACTAACTAACCACTGTTTTAATTGTTTACTGTTATGTGTGTAGGTTGGACATCAACATTTCATCCTTAGGGTTTATTAAGTTATTCAACCATGAGTTAGAGAAGAAACATTCCAACATATGAAGATCGTCAATCATGCACAAGATAGGAACCATAAGCAATAACTGAACTTTATTATAAGAAATCAAGCACCTCCCAAAGGTTGTAATAGAAGATGAACGCTCAAATGCAAAACTAGGGTTTAAGACTAACCATGAAGCAACTGGTATGACCCTGCTAACTGTTGGCACGACCTGTTAAAGACAATAGATACCAAGGGTTCAGCCCTCCTGAAGATGAAGACCAAAAATGTTGTCAAACTCCTCTCAAAGATAGATCAAGGCAATAGAAGCCTCCTCCTGAAGTATGGAGCTCAAAGGTTGAAGCTTCCTCCTCAAACTCTAGAAACCCTAGACTAGTAAAACCCTCCTGAAACCCTGATATGGACAATAGTACGGCCTGGATGAACATGGGCTCTGAATCCCCTGAAACTCTCTAGAATGATAGATCAGGTGGCCACAATCACCTGAGAGAAGTTTCAAGATCATATCTAGTCTATAGCCTTCTAGATATGAGAAATATTGAATCACAAAACATCCTCTTCCTCCAGAAATCGTCTCAACCTACAAATAGATGATAGGGACGTGATAACTCCTCAAAGAAGCCCTCAAACTGATGAGCAAGGGCTTGCAAGAAAAACCCTAATGCTTAAAACCTCCCAAGATTCCTCAATATGTTGGATCGAACTCTTCTTCAACCAATGGTGTGCCCCTGCAAGAAAACCTTAGCTAGTATGGCCTTGTTGGTCCAACTGGTATGGCCTTTCTAGTCCTCTTGAGTTGATGATGGATGTAGAATTGTATGGGTGAGTGGAATATTTCATCACTTAGTTGTTCACTAGGGTTTGTAATATCAAAACCGTCAAAATTGTATGCTCAAGAGAATCAACAAGAAAATACCAAAATCCAGAATGAATGAGAGGTGCACCCTTGCCTTCTCTTTATATTTTTCTTCTATTTCCCTGTTGATTTAAGTTAACCCCTAGGGTCAGCTCCTAACTCAACCTCCAACACTTCTATTCCTTCATTGAGTTATCTTTTTAACTCATTTTACCTTTTTATTAAGTCAACTTAAGAATATAACATTATTTTGGTTGACTTTTACCCTCAGTGTGAGACTATGGCCTAGTGGGGATGCCTAGGCCACTAAGTCTTCTCAAACATATTCATCAAGAGGTGGCGGACATTACAATCTCCCTTGCTAGAAATTGCTTTCCCTCAAGCAATTCCAAACCTGTTTCCCATACAAATTGTTCATTCTCCCATGTGGCATCCTCAATGGGTAGATCCTTCCATCTGTTCAGGTACTCTTTGATGCTTCTCTTCCTGAGCCTCTTCTCTCGAACCTCTAGTATCTCTTCCGGAATCAAAACAAGTTTCCCCTCTTCATCCATGGGAGGTAGTACCTCAATGGGTGTGATTTGTTGGCTGAGGGAGCTCTTCAAGAAGGACACATGGAAGACATTATGTATCTTGTTGCCCTGTGGAAGCTCCAACTCATAATCTATGACCCCTATCTTCTTGTTGACCTTGTAGGGCCCAAATAAATGTGGTTGTATCTTCTCTTCTTCGCTTATTTTTATATAAGCCTACCTCTATGGTTGGAGCCTTAGATAGACTAAGTCAGCCATCTCAAAAGTACGTTCAACTCTGTGCTTTTCTACTTGGACCTTCTACTGGTTCTATGCTTGTCTGCTTGGACCTTCTGCTAGTTTTGTGCTCTTTCAAGATGATCCTTCAGCTCTCTAAGGATGTCTTGGCTCTGTTGTACCCAATCTTGTACCATTGGTGCCTGATTGTCACCAAAAGTAATATCCACAAAAGATAGTGGGTCATAGCTATATAAGGCCTTGAATGGTGTCATGCCTATGGACAGGTGTTGGGTGGTATTGTAGCAATACTCTTCTAAGTGCAACCATCTGACCCACGCTTTATGATTCCCTACTACATAATTCCCAAGGTAGCCTTCTACCCACTTGTTGACTATCTCATTTTTTCCATCCATCTAAGGGTAATAGATGGTACTAAGGGTCAAGGTCGTACCAACCAATCTGAACAAATCCTACCAAAATGTACTCATGAACCTGCCATCCCTGTCACTGACAATAGTCTTGGGTAGGTCGTGCAACCTGAAGATCTCCCTGAAAAACAGTTCGGCCACCTGTGCTGCGCTGAAGTCTATTGCTATGGAGAAGAAGTGTGAAAACTTCATCAACCTGTCCACCACTACAAAAATGCAGTATTTCCCCTGCGTCCTTGGAAACCCAGTGATGAAATCCATGAATATGCTTTCCCACTTGTGCTTTGGAATGGGTAAGGGTTGCAGTAGTCCTACTGGGTGAGTGTGCTCATCCTTGTTCTCCTGGCATGTAGTACACTCCTTGACATGCCTTATTACATCCTCCTAGAGGCCCTTCCATGAGAACCTCTCTCTCACCTGCATGTATGTCTTACTAATACCTTGGTTCCCTACCATGGGTGAGTCATGACATGCCTGCAACACTTTGGCCTTGAACGCCGATCCAGGAACCAAAAAGATTCGACACTTGTAACAGATGAGGTCATTTATAATCCTGAAGTTGTCATCCTATACCTATCCATCCAGTAGCTGACAAGTGAACTGATCCTTAGCATACTCCAACACCAAGTGGTCCTTCCAGTCAACCGATACACCTGACATGGAAAAAATGGATGGCCTCCTGGATAATGCATCAACCACCACGTTGTTCTTCCCTTTGACAAATTCAATGTCAAAGTCATAGGCCTATATTCTGCTTACCCATTTATGTTGCCTTTAATTTAATTCCTTCTACTCCAATAGGTATTTGAGACTGTTATGATCTTATTTGACCACAAATCATGCACCTACCAAATATTGCTTGAATTTGGCTAGTGCCTGCATGATAGCCAACATTTCTTTGTCATAAATTCTATAGAGTAGCTCAGGACCCCTGATTCTTTGGCTCTCATAGGAAAGAGGGTGCATATTTTGCATCAGTACATCCCCTATACCTTCTCCTGAAGCATCACACTCCAAATTGAAAGGCAGGCCAAAATCTGGAAGAGCTAGGACTGGGCACGTGCTCATTACCTTTTTCATATTATCAATCGTAAATTGAGCTTCTTCACTCCATTTGAAGGCTCCCTTCTTAGTCGAATCGGTAAAGGGTGCACACAGCTGGAAAAAACCTTTGAAAAATTTCCTGTAGTACGTGTACATTCCTAGAAATCTCCTTAACTCTGTGAGTGTCTTAGGAGTAGGCCACTTCATGATGGCTTTTATTTTCTCCTGATGTATCTGTGTACCCTCTTTTCTCCGATGATGTGTCCCAAGTAAAGAACTTATGTCATTCCAAACTCACATTTGGACTCCTTAGCATAGAGTGATTGTTCCTCCATGATAGACATAATTTGGTCCAAATGCCTAAGGTGTTCCTCCCATGTCTTGTTGTAAATGAGCAAGTCATAAAAAAATACTAACAAGTGCTTCCTCAACTGTTTGTTGAACACATGGTTCAAGCAAGATTGGAACCTAGTTGGGGCATTGGTTAACCCGAAGGGAATAACCAAGAACTCATAATGGACATAATGACATATGAAATTAGTTTTTGAGATGTCCTCCTCCCTCATCTTGATCTGATGGTAGCCAGAACGTAGGTAATTTTTTGTAAAATAGATAGCCCCATGCAGTTCGTCTAGAAATTCATCAATCCCAGGGATAGGGTACATGTTTTTTATTGTCTTTTTATTCAAAGCCCGGAAGTCAATGCACATCCACATAGTTCCATCTTTCTTCTTGAATAACACTACTGAAGAAGAAAAATAGCTAGAGCTCGGCCAGATATGTCCCACGTCCAAAATTTCTTTGATGGCTTTCTCTATCTCTTCATTATACTTCTTCGAATGCCTGTACAATGTAGTGATGACTGGTTTAGCTCTTGTCTCTAGATCAATGATATGCTCAAACCCCCTGTCTGGTGGCACCCTTGGAGGAATCAGTCCAAACACATTGTGGTGCTTGTCAAGGATCTCTTGGGTCTCTGGGGTGTAGTGAACCTTACTCTGCTTATCCACATGTGCCTAAATCCTACATTCAGCTGCATACATAATATCCTCCCTCCTAAAGATGGCTTCCATCCTCTTGGCCATAAATACCTCGGCAGAATTATCTGTCATGCCTCGGAGCACTACCTTTCACCCACCCTCCTCTGTAAAATACATTTCCATGGTATTATAGTTGGTGGTGATAGGTCCTAATGTGCTGAGCCACTGAACTCCAAGGATTATGTTAGTGTCTGGAAGATCCATCACATAGACGTCCTGTATCAACTCATGCCTACCTAAGGTAAGCTTCATACCTGGAATGTACCTGTCATAAGGTATAGTGCATCCACTTACTACCTCCACCTTGAACCCTTCAAATTCCACCATGGGTATATGCCACCTTCTCAACAATGCTGAGTCAATGAAGTTGTGAGAGGCTCTGTTGGCCCTTGACCAAGTTTTGGGAGATTCTTCGTCATGTTGACCTATTTTGGGACTTCGACAGCCTGTCGAAGATGGAGCGTAAGATGAAGCAGAGATCATGGGATCTCGGCCCCTTTTTGGGTCCTTTTTGGGATTTGGGAATATGTAATGGGTATGGGATGTCATCCCATGGGTTTACCCATGTTTAGGCCTATTTTGTATGTATAAATAGACGGATAGGAAATGAAATAAGTAGTTGAGAGTTGTGCAAGTTGGCTAAGTGCTAAGTGCTAAGAGTTGGATCAGTGTGATCACAAATTGTAAGGATTCTGTGTGAGACTTGCAGATCTAAGGGCAAGTCATTGTAAGAGACTGTGAAGGGATTTGTGTTGTAACGCAAGGAAGGAGGATCTAGCGAGCTGCGCAGATCTCTTGTCCTATGGAGAGTAAGGGTTTTTTGGCTCTGTGCATGTAGATGACTGATTGAAGCTAATAAAGAAGAAGAGTTGGTGGGTGTAGCCCCAGGGTGGGGGTGAACCACGTAAATACTATGTTATTATGCTTTGTGTGATGTTCTGATGCATTTATGTGTTATTTGCTAAGTGCTTGATATATATAGATAGATAGATATGCTTATGCTTTGTGATTATGATGAATCTGGATGCTAGATATGACTCCTTTGAACTTGCTTAGTGCTTGAATCTGCTAGATCTAATTTAATCCCTTATGATAAGTTCTTATATACATTATATCTAGGTGAATGTTGTGATGCTCTATTTTATCCACGAAGTAGATATTGGTTAAATAGTAATGAAATGATGGTGCTAAGTGCTCTATTAAGTATTGTAATCAAAGATCTGTGTCCTAGATAAGGTTGTAGACACCTGAGTCTTGCAAACACCCCTGCCTCTACCTTGGGTGAGACTTCATATGCTTCGCAAGTGTTGCCGAAAGGGATGGTAGTTAGAGTTTTTTTGGTACGTTGTCATAGCATTGAACCCTTGGTCTTCCCTTGTGCCAACAAATGGTTCTGTTGTTGGGACCTAAAAATCTAATTGCTGGGAACTGAGGAAGACGAAGCTTTGTGCAAGGATCGCACCTGAAATTGTGAAATCTCTATGTGTATATATGTTTCTCTAGTGCGCAGTACTCTACTTAGTTTGACAGTATCTGTGCTAAGGAAAAGAAGTCTGATCTTAAGAAAATAGGTAAGATTTGAAAGATTTGTGCTCTAAGAAAGGCAAAAGTGAGAATTTTTCATTAAAATAGGTAAGATCTAAAATCTTTGTGCTCTAATAAAGGTAAGAATATTGAAAAGTTCTAGATCTGAAAGCTTTGTGCTCTGATAAAGGTAAGAATATTGAAAAGTTCTAGATCTGAAAGCTTTGTGCTCTGTAGAAATAAGATAAGTGGAAATTTTTCTTTCAACAATATGGATCTAGGTATGTTTGATAGATTCTATAATGGCTTGAAAACTAGGGTATTAATAGATGAAATAAGATTTGATATGAGTAGATCTGAAGAGAAAAGTGAAAAATATGTTATACCTATGCATAGAAAGAATGTTTGGACTAATAAGTGTATGCAGGATCCTAGAAACAAATGTTTGCAGATTAACTACCATGATCTTAGTGCACAGTACAGGAAAGTCTGGGGATCATTTAAAATAAAGAGAGGATTAACCCTATGTTACAGTTGTAGAAAACTGGGACATCTTGCTAAGGAATGCCCTGGGAGAAGACCCAATTATGTTTGTTGCAAAGTTATGGATTATGAAGTATTGTATTGTCCTAGAATGATTGATAATATTGAAGAAATGAACATGAGACAAGAAAACCCTAAGGAAGATCCATAAACTAATATTATGACAGAATCCCTGAAAGAATTAGAGAAAGCATTACTGCAGATGAAAGAAATCCTAAATTACCACGGACATGTCATATTATCAAAGATCTTCAAAGAAAAATAATTCCTTGAAGCAAGAATAGGAGACTTCGACATTGACTGTGTTCTAGATGAGGAAACACAGGTGAATATCATGACAGAGAGAACCTGGGAAGCTATAGGGAGGACTTCTTTAATTCCTTCCTTAGGAGGAATAGGACTATTAAAAGGAAAGTTGATAAACCTATGTGGAAATATCACCCAAATACCTATGAATGCCAATGGAGCTTCGACAGAGGAATATTTTGAGATTATTAAATTTATTGAGAACAATGCCCCATTTACAATGCTACTAGGAAAACCTTGGATTGAAAGAGATTAGGCTAGAAGGCAAGAAGAAGAAGAAGTTTTAGAGCAAAAGAAGCAAGAGTTAAAAGAATTCATGACTAGAAGGATTGCACACTCGATTGAAGAACAAAAGAATAGCTCAAAGCTATTTAACACCATATACCTGGATGTCGAAGTTGCAAGAACAATATAAGACCCACAAAATATTGAAGTACTTATTCTAGATAAAGAAGAAGGATCACCCTTGAATCTTAGGAAAGAATCTCAACAACGCAAAGTACCTATGCCAAAACAAGATAAGAATCATAATGGAAAAAGGACTACCGAGATGAAGCTCACTGGGAAAAAGGATAGAAAGCTAAGTAAGAAGAGAGCTAAGATTGACAAGTTGCAGAAGGTTCCAGAGGAAACTTCGTAGAAGGGAAATTTGCAAAATTGGAGCTTCATCAGGATTTCAGAATAGCGACACATGGCACTTCGCCATGACGAAGCAATATATCTGTTAGGGACATTATAACCGTTAAACCAATGCTTCAAACGGGTAGAAAGACATTTATGGACAAACAACTCGCCATCCGACCATTGGGACTGCGCCATAACGGACAGATTGAAGTTAATGAAGGATTCATACCCATTGCAAGCAACCTGTTGTCGAGTTACCTATTTATCCCATCATTCCATGCACCGAGAACACTTTTGCCAACTGATAATTTGAGCCGACGGACTAAGTTGATTTTGCACAATGATCATCATGCTCTTTCTCTCTATCCCCTTACTGTGTCTAAGTTACCTTCTGAACCCGAGATTGTTAACCCCAAGTGTGTATGTCGGACGAG
Source organism: Picea glauca (assembly GCA_000966675.3). Classification (NCBI taxonomy): domain Eukaryota; kingdom Viridiplantae; phylum Streptophyta; class Pinopsida; order Pinales; family Pinaceae; genus Picea; species Picea glauca. The sequence goes on along the minus strand of JZKD02S2348534.1, from coordinate 658,590 downwards.
TTGAGCGCTGCTGATAAAATTATTGAAGAAGTTTTGATCGACCTCATCACTGAGAGAGTCATGTCGATGTCTACAGGTGTACAAGCATCGTCGATGAGAGGATTGCCAACCTCTCCATCCACTGCTTGCGGAGTTGGACCATCTCAACCATCAAATGAAAGGAGAACCAAGCACAGGGATGATCTAGCAAATGCCAAATTGATCCTAATCATATTACCCACCTATATTCCACCTCTGAGCGGCACAGTAAATCGATACAGTGTATCAAGGGATTTCGAATACACCTTGGTTATGGTGTACCTCTCGAAGGGGATACACGTAGTTTGAGAATACCAAGAAATGATTGTAGCATTGAAGTTTAGTGACTTCAAGCTTGGATATCGCAAAGTCTATAAAATGCTAGCCCCGCATAAGTACCTGAGTAGAACTAAGGGGAAGAATTCGAAGATAATCCCCCAGTCATGGACTATGAACCTCACGCAGTCCACCCTGCTGAACGTCATGAAGATTCCTCACTTCGGACAACACCAGGAGGTGAATGCATGTGTCAAGCTACTGCTATCTTGTTACCATGGAGGTTATTTGTGGCTAAACCATCGTATAATAGTCGATCTAACATTGATCAATTGGATCACGGGCTTGAGTATGCAAGGACCTGACCCACAAGAGTTTTACCTAGGAAAAGCCATGGATCGGACTCTAGCACAAAAGATCAAGGACACTTATGGCGATGTAGAGAAGGGCACACGAGGCTACAAGGTAGCTTATATCTAGAGTGGCACAGTGTGCCTCGCCTGTCAGTTGATTGCAGGGAAGCTAGTGAGAAAGAACCGACCCACCCAAGTCACTAGTTTTGTAGTCAACCTTGCAGGGAAGTGTGCATAAGGTCTTCAGATGAACTGGGTGAAGTACCTGGTGAACCAATTGGAACTTGACTACAGAGAAGCACAGGATAAAGGATACTAATTTCATTTCAGTTGGCTCTTGATCCTTGTATATTTTATTTCCTGGGAGATGCTAGAAGGTGCGACCTTCTCGGACATCGAGCCTTTTGAACCATTGGCCGCGAAGTTCAATACACTATGGTACTCAAGCGACATGAATAAACAGTGGCAGTAAAATGTTGTTTTTCATACGTACTACAATCAGTTGAAGATATCCATACAGTCTGAACCTCGTATGACTCCGAACACTCTACACCAATTCTGACCTTTGATGAAGTTCAGCGCAGATCGAAATTTTATTTACATCATAGTGCGCACCGATGAACACAAGAAACAACTTCAATACTACTACAAGCTGGCAGAGGAGGACTTGGAGGAGATCACAAAGGATTGGTCAGCATACCTCCTTATTCCAATAGACCCTATGGATATATCTGACATCAACAACCTAGAAACAATGCAGGATACACCCAGACCTAGCAGAAAAAAGAATATCGAAGAGGTCCAAGAATTAGACAACGAATCCGTGAAGACTGCTTCCATATCACCAGAACAAGGAGGCGATGGTGAAGAGTTAGATGAAAAAGAAGTTGAACAAAAGCAGGGAGAATAGGTTGATCCCCTAAAGAAGAGGAAAGGTATAGCTCCGAAACCTTCCTCCCGAAAGAAAGAGAAGGCCACCATGACTAAGATGTAGACCGTCCTCACCTCCGATGACTTCGATTTCCTCATAATAGCCCTGCAAGATGCTTCGCTGGAAATAACAGAGAAACAAGATGCAAAGAAAGAGGAGATGTATGACTGAATTGAGACTGAAATATGAGGGGTACAGCAGGCCCTACAGTCCAGCCACATAGTCTCCACTATGCCCGATGAACTAGAATTGGGAGATGAGCCAGCTCAACAACACTGCCTAGCCAATACAGTCGAAGCTTGCCTTCGATGAGCACAGGAAGAAATAGTGCAAGCCACCTAGGATTTGACACAAGTAGAAGGAGTACTCATAGACCAACGCAGTCCTGCAGAACAGGAAAATATTTCTCTCCATGCAAAGTTTGATGAAGAAAAAGAACAACTACAGCAAGAAAAGGAACAGTTGCTCACAGAGAAACTTGAATTAAAAGCGGCGGTCAATAGAGCACTTCGCTCTGTGACAGTCTTCGAAATCAAGGTAGAAGACTAAGTGAAACAGCAGGTGAACCAACTCGCAGAATCCATCTAGTAGCTACAACAATGCATAGCAGAGTTGGAGCTATGCACTGTACCCGAGACCCCACAAGATGTAAGAGACCAAAGGGAAGCAACTGCCAGGAGCACAGTTGAAAGGCTAAAGGTTGTTACCCTAGAATGTAAGAAAATTATTGATCGCAGCACCCAAACCTCTGAACAACTCACGGAAAACCCAGAATTGAAGGCATTGGAGTCGCAGCTCCAAGAGACGAAGTATCAAGAAAAAAATATATAGGTGCAATTGAAGTCCCTGTCAGCTGTGGAAAGAACGAAGTGCTCCCAAGAGAAACGCACTACACAACAACAAATCCATACTATCCAGAGCAGAGTTATGGAGGTAACTCAAAATATCCAACCCATACAAGATAAGGCCTATCAATTGTTTACAGAAGTAGAAGGCAAAGGAGCAGTGCTAGAGTAGGTTGTCACTACAACTGAACAACATCTAGAGGGACCTATCAATGATGTAGTTATCCAAGAATTCACTGAAAAGGAACCCGTAGCACAACAACACGTCGAAGTAGCTCGAGCCAAGATCGAGGCGTTCGAAGTAGAGCTAGTCAGACGAGAGTGACTTGGGACGAGTCACATGTGACTGTTGGGGGCTTGTTGGCCCTTGACCAAGTTTTGGGAGATTCTTTGTCATGTTGACCTATTTTGGTACTTCGACAACCTATCGAAGACAGAGCGCAAGACGAGGAAGAGATCGTAGGATCTCGGTCCCTTTTTGGGTCCTTTTTGGGATTTGGGAATATGTAATAGGTATGGGATGTCGTCCCATGGGTTTACCCATGTTTAGGCCTATTTTGTATGTATAAATAGAAGGATAGGCAATGAAAGAAGTAGTTGAGAGTTTTTCAAGTTGTCTAAGTGCTAACAGTTGGATCTGTGTGATCAAGAATTGTAAGGCTTCATGCATACTGTGTGAGACTTGCAGAGCTAAGTGCAAGTCATTGTAAGATACTATGAAGGGCTTTGTGTTGTAACACAAGGAAGGAGGATCGAGCGAGTTGTGCAGATCTCCTATCTTATGCAGAGTAAGGATTGTGTGTCTTTGTGCATGTAGATGACTGATTGAAGCTAATAAAGAAGAAGAGTTGGTGGACATAGCCCCACGGTGGGGGTGAACCACATAAATACTGTGTTATTCTTCTTTGTGCGATGTTCTAATGCATTTATGTGTTATTTACTAAGTGCTTGATATAGATAGATAGATAGATTTGCTTATGCTTTGTGCTTATGATGAATCTGGATGCTAGATATGACTCCTTTGAACTTTCTTAGTGCTTGAATCTGCTAGATCTGATCTAATCCCTTATGCTAAGTGCTTATATACATTAGATCTAGGTGAATGTTGTCATGCTTTGTTTTACCCTCGAAGTAGATATTGGTTAAATAGTAATGAACTGACGGTGCTAAGTTCTCTATTAAGTATTGTAATCACAAATCTGTGTCCCAGCGAAGGTTTTAGACACCTGAGTCCTGCAACCACCCCTACCTCTACCTCGGGCGAGACTTCATCTTCTTTGTAGGTGTTGCCGAATGGGCCAATAGTTAGGGTTTTATTGGTGCGATGTTGTAGCATTGAACCCTGGGTCTACCCCTATGCCAACAGGCTCCCCTATTAATCAATATTGATACCTTTCGCCCCTGAAAGAATCCTCTCATCCTGAAGGTGTTAAATTTGGCCACCCCGTTGATAGATGCCAAGGTGGATTTCCCCTCAGTCGTACTATCCAGTCCTGTGACCTCCTCCTTTTCTATCTCTGTGGTTTCCGCCTCCATATTCTGAATTTGGTCATAGTCTTCGTCCTCCTCATTGTCTGAGGTCACCTCTATGTAGTGCACTTGGCCACGACCCATGCACTTGTGTGATGGGTTCCATGGTTCTTTGCATGTGAAGCAGAGTTTCTTCCTTCTCAGTTCCCTCCTCATGTTATCATCCATTATTCCACGGCCCCTATCGAAATGTCTTGGGTCACGTCCTTCCCGTTTCATTGGATGTCTCTGATCTCTTCCTCCAGTGTTAAGAGGTGGTGTAGGTACAAATTTGGGTTTGGAAGCTGGTCCTAGGTCCCTGGTTCTCCAAATGGCATCATATAGGTTGGTAGGCTTAAAATCCTTTACCCAACCCTTCAAGGGTTCCATCAACACTTCAGTGAAAAGAATCATAAGCCTGGTTGGTGATATATCATGTACCATGACTGCCAGCCTTTGGAATTCCTCAGTGTATACCTCTACTGCTCATGTTTTCCTAAGTTGTGTGAGCTCTCAGAAGTGTAGCTCAGGATCCCCCTGATCAAATCTTTCAATGAGTCTCTGAGTGACTATGTAGGTCACTATCTGATTGTGGCCTAGTGTGGTGAGTCCATGGTACCACCAATCATGAGCCTTTCCATCCAGGTACATAGTGGCAAATTTGATGGCTTCCATCTCCCTCATGGGGTTAAGTTCTAGATAAGTATCCAGCTTCTGTACCCATGCCTGCACTGCCATCTTGGTCGTACCATCAAAGTATGGGATTTCCATCGTCCCTGCTCTTCGTTCAAACTCAAAACTACTCCTATGGTTCGACCTGGGCTTGTTTCTGAACTCGAGTTGGCAATATTGATCCAGGGACATCTACCTCTGTATCATCATATCCAAGCCATGGTACTCCCTAGTACACTATGACATCTGCTCCATAAAGTCATCCACCTGCTCCTACTTTACGTATTCATCTATGAATGTGGGAAAGTATGACCTAGGGTTAGCCCTACTACCCATATGTCTGTGTGACGTACCCCCTCCATTGCTGCCCTTGGACTTGGGAACTTTCTTGGGATTATACCTAGTTTCACCATGGGATCCGTGAGCCTCTTTGCTTCCATATGTCTCCAGGTCTTTCCCTTGGTGAGTCATCTACATCAATAGTTGTGTTATCATCGACTGGTTCTCATCAATCTTCCTCAGATTCCCATCTACCTTCTTCAAGGTCTCAGTGATTTCGGTTTGTTCCCTCCGGTTTGTCTCTTGGCTCTCTTGCAAGTGGTGGAACAAGTTGCTTTCTGTATTTTTTTCGGTTTTATGGAATTTATTGAATTCAACTGCCAAAAAAGCCAAACCCTGTGGCTCATGGTCATCTCCTGAAACCTCCATTTCGGCTTCTGTTTCACTAGCTTGCTTCTTCCTTCTACCCATAAATATACCACTGTACCTCTGCATGCCCTAATCCTCATAGGTTTGGAGGATCAGAGCTCTGATACCATTGTAATGATCCAAGCCAATTTGTTTTTGCTTAGAATTACTAACTAACCACTGATTTAATTTTTTACTGTTATGTGTGCAAGTTGGCCATCAACATTTCAGCCTTAGGGTTTATTCAGTTATTCAACCATGAATTAGACAAGGAACATTCCAACATATGAAGATCTTCAATCATGCACAAGATAGGAACCACAAGAAATAACTTAACTTTATTATAAGAAATCAAGCACCTCCCAAAGGCTGTAATAGAAGATGAACGCTCAACTAAAAAACTAGGGTTTAATCCTAACCCTTAAGCAACTAGTACGGCCCTGCTAACTGCTGGTACGACCTACTGAAGAAAATGGATACCAAGGGTTCGGTCCTCTTGAAGATGAAGACCCCAAATGTTGTCAAACTCCTCCCAAAGATAGATCAAGGCAATAGAAGCCTCCTCATGAAGTATGGAGCTCAAAGGATAAAGCTTCCTCCTCAAACTGCAAAAACCCTAGACTTGTATGACCCTCCTGAAACCCTGATATGGCCAATAGTACGGCTTGGCTGAATATGGGCTCTGAATCCGCTAAAACTCTCTAGAATGATAGATCGGGTGGCCACAAGCACCCGAGAGAAGTTTCAAGATCAGATCTAGCCTATAGCCTTCTAGATCTGAGAAATAATGAATCAAAAAATGTCCTCTTCCTCCTGAAATTGTCTCAACCTACAAATAGATGGTAGGGACGTGATAACTCCTCAAACAAGCCCTCAAACTGATGAGCAAGGGCTTGCAAGAAAAAACCTAATGCTGAAAACCTCCCAAGCTTCCTCAATATGATGGATCAAACTCTTCCTCAACCAATGGTGTGCCCCTGCAAGAAAACCCTAGCTAGTACAGCCTTGCTGGTCCAACTGGTACAACCCTGCTAGTCCTCCTGAGTTGATGATGGATGTAGAATGGTGTGGGTGGAGAATTTCATTCCCGAGACCAAGCTTGGAACAAGGTGCGTGGAATCTTTCACCCCTGAGTTGTTCACTAGGGTTTGTAATATCAAAACCCTCAAAACTGTATGCTCAAGAGCATCAACAAGCAAATACCAAAATCCAGAATGAATGAAAGGTGCGCCCTAGCCTTCTCTTTATACTTTTCTTCTATTTGAGTTAAGTTTACCCCTAGGGTTAACTCCTAACTCAACCTCCAACGCTTCTATTCCTTCATTGAGTTATCTTTTTAACTCCTTTTACCTTTTTATTAAGTCAACTTAAGAATTTAACATTAATTTGGTTGACTTTTCCCCTCAGTGTGAGACTATGGCCTAGTGGGGATGCCTAGGCCACTAAGTCTTCTCAAACCTCTTCATCAAGAGGCGGGGGACAATACAGGTGATAATCACACAAGGAAGAAAGGCCTACAGATGTCGGAACCACTAAAAAAGGAATAACATTCCAACAAACTAAAGCCTGGTGAGCCCCACTATAAACTGGAAAAACCTCGCTTCCAACTATTCCAGTCGAAGAACTATATAAGAGGGAAGAGCCTCGAGAGACTAAAAAATGCCTAAGTAAGATGAGATGGAAACCCCACCTGTGGTTCCGAAAGGCATCCATGAATAACCCCTTCTTATAGTATGAAGAGCCGCCATTAACACCCCTTGAAGGTTTGAAATTGATTCGTTGAGGTGGTTGTTTAACCATAGCCAATGGTCCTCCTTATTTATTAACACTATATTAACAAGAAGGAATACTATGAAATAGATTGTTTTTAGGGTAAATGTGAAACATGGAAAAAAATATTCTAATAAGTAATTATGAAAAAAATAGAAAATTATGAAGAGAAAGATATCTTAGTTACTTCATTAGTAATGGTTGGTTGATTTCATTAATGAAGTTTTCTTTGTTAATTTTAATATAAGTAAATAAATTATTAATAATTGATATTGGATTAGTAAGTTTTATCTTATAATATTAAGAAATATAAAATTTAATGATAATAAAATTTTAAATATGGTTAATGAAGGTTATGCATTATTGTTATTCATTAATTTTATGATGTATATTTATATACAATATACTTATTTTATTTAAAATATTTTATTTATTTTATTTAAAATATTATTAATAATCATTATTTAGTTAAAAATTTTAGTTATATTAATAAATCATCATTAAAGAATTGTTAAAATAAGATTTGTATTAAAAAAATCTTCCAACTTATAATTAATTTTAATAAATTAAATCTTATTTAGTAATAATTTTCATTAATATTTTCACTCATTTAATATATTGAAATGTAGATAAAACTCTAATAAAATAATCATTTACATATATACATGCAATCATCCATCAATCCTCTTTATATATAAAATCATCCGAGAACTCAATCTCATAAGATATTTAATTTCCTCCCTTAGTTTTAGAGGTGTTAAAGAATAACCTACAAATAGAAATGTCTTTGGTGAACAAATTTTACATTAAAAACTAAATTAAAAACTGGTTAATTTGGAAGTTTTTAAATGTGGAATTCTGAAACGTGTTTTTTAATAATTGATTTTATCATAATAATAAAAATAATCAAATACAAATAAAGATGAAATAAAGATGTTAGATACTATCATAATTTTTTTACATACAAAATTAGTTAAATACATACGTGAAACTATTCATATAAAAAGATCATAATTTTTTTTATATATAAACATACAAATTAGTTATATAATTAGTTAAATACATACGTGAAACTATTCATATAAAAAGATCATAATTTTTTTATATATAAACATACAAATTAGTTATATATACATACAAAATTAGTTAGATACATAATACATACATATATGTGAAAAGATTGATATAAAATTCATTTATGGTTAGTTAATTGAAAACATAATTTACATAGGCATATCTTTATTATTCTCTAAATATATGGGTGGATGACCTCTCAACCAATAGCCATAATAATAGTTAGTAGCTCAGTAAGCCTTGATCAAACTAGAATGAAAGATTTCATGATGAACTCCATCTTAAACTAGTTTATTTTAATTTATAAACTTGCAAAAATGAAAAACATAAGAATAGGGTTTTAATTTAGTTATCCATCTTCAACTAGTCCATTTAAACATCTCAATGAACTTGCTAAAATGAAAAACATAAGAATAGGGTTTTAATTCACTTATCTGTGTATGGATTTTTCTCTATATATTTGGCATGCATATTAAAGTACTTGCTTATCATGAAAAATGTAAATATACTTTGCACAATGAAAAATAAACTACAGAAAATGAATGCAGCATTATTGATATCTTATAACAACATGATTTTTTCAATACTTATATAAATTCAAAAAATTATCTATATCAAAAGCACCAATGTAACCTGCAACATAGACTCCTTGATAAATGTTGGTAGATGGTCATTTTAATAATGTAACACCCCATATCTTTCATATTGTTAGCCATGTGATTTAGATATCTTCATTGTTGGTTTAAAGTGAGTTCAATTTTTTTATATTATTGTGAGTTTATGTGTCATAACATATTATCATTATGGTTTCAAATCTTGGTAAAATATAAATGAAATTTTTTATTATTTTGATGATATAGACATTCCACATTAACTCTATATGTGATAAAATGAAATGCTATATTATTTTGATGATATAGACAGTCCTTAGAGATATGTATTTTCTTTGTAGTGATTGATCATTGATGGATTCATTTTTGGGACTCCTTCAACTCCACATTAATGATGTTAGCTGTTATAAATTAACAAAAAAATACATTAATATTTTTGACCATGTAAGGTCCCACCATGAGGAAAATGAATCCGAGAATGTCGTTGGGATTGGGATGAGAAGCTCTTTTATTCTAACTACCCATTTCTTACTATTATCTTATGCAATGCTCTCCTTTTGAGGAAGGTGATAATCCTTGAGCCTTGAGCTTTACTTTAATAGTTGGAACATGTGCCAAGAAGATCCAATATTTGTTACGAAAATCAAGAACTCTAAAATTCTAACGAATATAAAATATGTTGAAATCGAATATCTGGAGTGGAGTGAAATCCTAAAGTGAAGTAGACCTTTAATGATAGGGAATTGTTTGAGGGTCCCCAGTGCTTTTGGTGCTCTCGTAGTAACAGTAACCTATGCACCCTATGCAGAGAGTAACAGTAACCTATGCACCCTATGCACATAGTAAACTTTGGTTTTTATGTCAGGTTGGAGATTATGGTTTTTTCTTCATTATTGTGATTAATAATATATACTTCAATATTAGTAATTATATGTTTTAATTTGTTTTGAAATGAATTAATAAGTGTATAATTTTTTATTTTTTTTTAAAGTTACTTTTGCTTTTTAATGAAGTAAAGTTTTAGTGATTTAATGTTTTTATGGATATTTTTATGTTTTTGGAATTATAAATATGTGGGAGAGGAGACATTATTCTCCTTTCATATTAAATTTAATATATAGATATTGAGTTTAGACCTTATGCTTAGGTTCAAAATCAGTATAGAGAATTTTTGCTAGACAATGACTTAGTATTTTGGTTAGTGCATGTTTATGTTTTGTAATGAAAGGTTTGAAATTTGGACAAGATTTTAAGGAAGCATATTTATATATTCTTTATCAATTTTCATGTTTTGTAATTAAGGTTTGAAATTTTGGTAAAGTTTTAAAGAAACATATTTATATATTCTCATCAATTTTCAACAAAAGTTGATGTCATGAAAGTGTTTAAAACTAGTGTACATTATCTTCTAAATTTTATTTTTCATTGAAAAAGGTTAGTATTTTGATCATTGCATTTTCATAGTTTGGAAATAAGGTTTGAAATTTGTATATGTTGCAGAGAACATTTTCCTATATCTTTTCACCAAATCTCATAAAAAAAATATTGAGTTGGAGTACCATGTCCAAGACTTATCATGTTTAGAGATTACATAACATATTTCTCTACCTTTCTTCCAAATTTCATTGAAAAATAAACTGGTCCAAATAATAGGAGGTCTAATAATTCAATCATAGTGGAAAAAAAAAATCCAATTTGAATTTTAATATTCGAATTAGGAAACTTAGGTTATATTTAGGAGATAAGAGTCCATTTTAAGCATTTATTCACTGTAAAAAATGTTTAAATTATCCTAGAAAATGAAGTCTTTGAAATCTAATAGTTATGCTCAAGTATAAATATGAAATTTGTAAATTAACAAAAAATTTTTTTTTTTAGTAATTTGGGATTTTGTTGTTATTATTTGTGTGTAGTTCTAGAGACTTGTGCATTGTTTCTATGAATATAAAGTAAAAAAAACATTAACTATTAAATTAATAAAATTATAAAAATTGCTTTTAATCTAAACATCAGACATGTTGTTTGAAAATATATTTTTCTCTATTAAAAACAACATAAACAAAATCTTCATTACAAACGATTCTAAAAGGCGATTCCAAAAGGAAGGTGACAAACAACTTATCTCCATTAAAAACAATATATAGAAAATCTCCATTACAACCTATTCCAAAAAGAGGGTGACAAACAACTTATTTTAGCTATGCATATACAAAATCTGTACATTATTCGAAGAAATCTATTTTAGTATTCGCCACTGGAAATTTAATATCTCACTCATTTAAATTACCAGTCTCATTAATAATCAAGTCAGCCATTACCATACCATTATAATAATAATGGTATAAAAGGTGGAATCAACCTAATCACCATCCATAACCAAAAAATACTTCTGTAAGTGCTCTGAGTTCTGAGTTATGTATAGCAAAAAAACAGCCTAGATTGATTTTAAAATAACAAATGTTCGAAGAAAAACATATATATATATATTTCCAATATTTAATTAAAGAATTCACATGCAACTTATTTTAAAATAACAAATGTTCGAAGAAAAACATATATATGTTTCCAATATTTAATTAAAGAATTCACATGCAACTTTGCATTGTGATAGGCATAGTGGAGAAGACCTCGTCATTGGTGAACCGAAGATATTTTAGTGAAACGAAGATATTTTATATTTTTGATTGAAGCATAATTTTCCATAAAATCTTGGTTTCGATTTAAATTGCTTCATGAGTTAATCTAGCTAAGAATATCATAAAGTCAATCAATATTTGTGGTGATGTGATTATGAACTCTAAATTTTGTAAATAAACAATGAAACAAAATTATATAATGCTTAAAAATATATTTTAATCATGAAATATTTTAAATAAACAATGAAACAATATTATAATGCTTAAATAGTGGAAACAATGTAAGGAAATGAAAAAATGAAGAAAGAAAAATAATAATTAGGAAAGGTTAAATGAATGGCTCTTCATGATTGAAACATCAGTTTAAAACCTTAACTATGAAGAAGACAAAAGTGAAAAAAGGAAATATAAAGAAACAAAACATTGTTTTAAAAAACAACTAACCAATTAGAAAATAAAATTAAATGTGAGTCACTTTTTTTTATTTTGTAATAAGTTAGGAGAGAAGATATTTTTCCATAAAATTTAAAATAAATTTTACAAAATATTTATTAATAAATGTTTCTCTCTAAAACTTAGAATCAATTTTGCAAAAAACTATTACATTTTAAATTTTAAATTTTCTAAATTAAAGAAAAACTAAAAAAAAATCTCCCTTCACATTTAAAGTTAGTTGTTAATGATTCAATAAAAAATATGATAACATATGTGATTATATATAATTTCAATTTGTTAACTGCTTTCAAACCATTGGAGGTGGATAAGCAAAAGTCACATATCATGGATGTACATATTGTTGGACACACCTACCACACTTAGAGGGGGGGTGAATGAGTGTGGGGCTCTTTTTCCCAAAACTTCCCTCTTGCACAAAAACTCATCAATTAGCATTCAACATTTATTC